>OZ029919.1:22154885-22403528 GCA_964023275.1 Norana najaformis
ATTAAAACACAATCAAAAAAGTATGGCACAGTCGTCTATACAGTACCACACTGGGTCTGTAATCCAACGACAGCAGGTTCATGTCAGCTGAGCAGGATTCAGGTAATGACCCTAGACAGTCTGTTCATGCACGCTTGTCTTATGTCTTAGATTCAGATTTATTGACCTTGAGCACAAAACAAGTGCAATAAATAAATAGTTTGCTTGAAGCGGCACTGGTTAAAGTGTAATTTATGCATTAAATCAGAAATAAAGTCAGTTACCTGAGTATTACTGGACAATTAAAGCTAATGTTTCATGTTTGACATAAGAATGCTTCTCACTGGCTTTCAAATATTCTGATATCTAACACCATTACATGTAGCTACTGGTCTATAATAACATTATTTACAATTGGCTAAGAGAGAAATTGTATGGAGTCACCACAGTTTGATTGGACCTGGCTAGCATGAGATTAAATTAATTAAGGTAAGACAGGGCAAAGCTTCACTCATCTGTCATTTGCCTCTATCAACAAGTCGTCAGAGGTAAGGCCTTGGGGCTGGAGGATCTATCAGCTTAAGCACAAATGTGGCAACAGCAATCCTGCAAACACACAGCCTTCCCCACAAGTTACATAACTCGACAATTAACTGTCCTTTTGATATATGCAGAATGAGCTGAATACCCGAGTCTGCTGTGAAAGGCCAACATTTATCCATCTCTCACCATGCTATTTTTAATCGATTTGCTTATCCCTTTAAGCAAACAACACTAACAGCAAATAAGTTAGTATTGTAAAAAAGCTGCATTTGGGGGGCGTGGTATATTACGAAGCATTTTCGGGCTCTTCTGAATTTAGAGGGAATTCGGAAGAGATGCGAAATTCTCTTGTTTGTTCTTTTGTGAATGAGGCAAATGACACTTCCTCTGACTTGCATTTTGTGCAAAATGTTACTTCTGGGCTCGTCCTGAACTGGAATTTATCTCTACAGAGTCCAGAACAGACCAACAACGCAGCGTCATTTTTCAAATTTACGGTGTTTTTAAAGAAGTGTTGTTATTGTTACTGGATTGACAAGTAAAGCTATACTTTTTCAATACGATCGAAATAGTCTCTAAGAAACGCAAATGGACTGTCTGGACGAGTAACACATAGCTGCACGATGCAGTCCTTTAGGTAGCGATGGATATCATGTTTTCGAACATAAGATTCAACATCACGCAGACTCAATTCCTCCATTCGTTCCGCCATTTTTAAAATACACTTTGTTCCAGCCCTTCAGATGTTTGCTCCACTTTCTCTAGCGCTATTACTAATGTATTTAATGCATGATTTAAGATTGAAATAATAGTGAAGCGTAGCGCACAGAAGTGAACATTTTCAAATCTAATCAGACTGATCTTAAATGAATCAAAATTGGTTCTCTCGTGAAGCCTTCAATAATTAGTCATGCTATCAGTAGTGCTCTCGAAATGGTTACAGTCATGAAGACTCGTTGATGCATGCAATATCAAACACTAGTGACCTTAGCCATCCCCATCTGTTTACTTGGCAACCTTTAGATTTTGACTCGGAAGTGAACCTGACCCAATCTGCCTAATCGATTTCGTTGATAGCACGCCTATGATAGGTTAAGCTAGTTTCATCGACATAGTTCGTCGGCAGTGAAGCAATGAAGATTTGAGGTCAACGATAAGGCTAACCGTATATGTACGACTTGGCTCATACTCAATTAGCCCTGTAGACACTCTAAGATCTTTGCTATAGACTGCAAAAAATATAAAGTGATCAACTAATGCATTTGTCTATTTAAGTAGGCCTACGCAGTTAATGTTGTCTGTTTGTGGCGCTCCATATTATAATTCTGTAGAGCCACTATCGTAACACACAAAGCGTTAACTGATATCGCTTTGAAGTCGTAGCTCATGTGTGGACGTATTTATAAGACTTACGTTGGCGGCACCTAGTGCCGGTGTTTGCAACTGCTCACCGAGTCACGCGGCGAAACCTATCAACAAATACAAATACAAATATAAATACATATCCGGATTCCGGGTTACTAGAGCGTCACCTAGGGAAATGTAATGCTTCAACAAAAATGCGTACCACGAGTCATTGATTGAAACGTTCACGAACGAATTGGAACTGGATTGTTCGCCAAATGTATATCGAACACATACACCGTCCATATGGGTGTCATCAAATGAATCTATTTCCAATCTGGCAGTCACAGTGCTTGAACACAGAGTCGCCAAAATCCGGAAATGCAGCATATACAAATACAGATTCGCCTGTAGAAGCAGAATGCACAATTCAGGCGAGGATGGTCATGAGGGTACATAAAGAACCCATACGTGGTCCATATGGGTCTCATCAAATGGATATATTTGCACTCTGGCAGCCGCACTCCTCGTATACAGATTCAAATACAGGTTCGCCAAAATCCGGAAAATCAGCATATACAAATACAGATTCGCCTATAGAAGCAGAATGCACAATTCAGGCCAGGATAGACATGAGGATCCATAAGGGAACTGTACTTGGTCCATATGGGTCTCATAAAATGAATATATTTGCACTCTGGCAGCTGCACTCCTCGAATACAGATTCAAATACAGATTCGCCAAAATCCGGAAAATCAGCATATACAAATACAGATTCGCCTGTAGAAGCAGAATGCACAATTCAGGCGAGGATTGTCATGAGGGCACATAAAGAACCCATACGTGGTCCATATGGGTCTCATCAAATGTATATATTTGCACTCTGGCAGCTGCACTCCTCGTATACAGATTCAAATACAGATTCGCCAAAATCCGGAAAATCAGCATATACAAATACAGATTCGCCTGTAGAAGCAGAATGCACAATTCAGGCGAGGATGGTCATGAGGGTACATAAAGAACCCATACGTGGTCCATATGGGTCTCATCAAATGGATATATTTGCACTCTGGCAGCCGCACTCCTCGTATACAGATTCAAATACGGGTTCGCCAAAATCCGGAAAATCAGCATATACAAATACAGATTCGCCTGTAGAAGCAGAATGCACAATTCAGGCGAGAGTGGTCATGAGGGTACATAAAGAACCCATACGTGGTCCATATGGGTCTCATCAAATGGATATATTTGCACTCTGGCAGCCGCACTCCTCGTATACAGATTCAAATACAGGTTCGCCAAAATCCGGAAAATCAGCATATACAAATACAGATTCGCCTGTAGAAGCAGAATGCACAATTCAGGCGAGGATGGTCATGAGGGTACATAAAGAACCCATACGTGGTCCATATGGGTCTCATCAAATGTATATATTTGCACTCTGGCAGCCGCACTCCTCGTATACAGATTCAAATACAGATTCGCCAAAATCCGGAAAATCAGCATATACAAATACAGATTCGCCTGTAGAAGCAGAATGCACAATTCAGGCCAGGATGGTCATGAGGGTACATAAAGAACCCATACGTGGTCCATATGGGTCTCATCAAATGTATATATTTGCACTCTGGCAGCTGCACTCCTCGTATACAGATTCAAATACAGATTCGCCAAAATCCGGAAAATCAGCATATACAAATACAGATTCGCCTGTAGAAGCAGAATGCACAATTCAGGCGAGGATGGTCATGAGGGTACATAAAGAACCCATACGTGGTCCATATGGGTCTCATAAAATGAATATATTTACACTCTGGCAGCTGCACTCGTCGTATACAGATTCAAATACAGATTCGCCAAAATCCGGAAAATCAGCATATACAAATACAGATTCGCCTGTAGAAGCAGAATGCACAATTCAGGCGAGGATGGTCATGAGGGTACATAAAGAACCAATACGTGGTCCATATGGGTCTCATCAAATGGATATATTTGCACTCTGGCAGCCGCACTCCTCGTATACAGATTCAAATACAGATTCGCCAAAATCCGGAAAATCAGCATATACAAATACAGATTCGCCTGTAGAAGCAGAATGCACAATTCAGGCGAGGATGGACATGAGGATCCATAAGGGAACTGTACTTGGTCCATATGGGTCTCATAAAATGAATCTAGTTGCACTCTGGCAGTCACACTCCTTGATTACAGATTCAAATACAGATTCGCGAAATTCCGGAAATTCTGCATATACAAATACAGATTCGCCTATATCGAGAAAATGCACGACTCAGGCAAGTGTAGTCATATATGGGTTCATAAGGAACCCATACATGGCCCTTAAGGGTCTCATGAAATGCGTATTGACCTGCTGTCGTTCAAGTACTTCCCAGCACTGCCCAGTCGCCTCTAGGAGTGAGAAGAAAGACGTCCTGCTTGTGTCGGCTGCTATGTCGGCAAAGTCCCTGCTCGGGTTGGACGTTGACCGGATAGAGCGGACATCCGTCATCGTATAATACTATCTGCGTCATGTTTTTTCGCCCTTGACATTCACTCTCGGTGAGATAGCACCCGTATGCCCGCGTTTTGACTCCTTCTGGCGCTATCCACTTTTTCGTGTCCCGAAGTCTCACGTTGGTCTTGTTCTGCTCATATACGCCCAGCAGGTGTCCACGGCTGAGTAGTGCTGGTTTTCACCGTTTCACAGCAGTGGAAGAGCGACGTTGTGTGAATCTAGCCTCGCATGAGACATCTATTGGATGCAACCCGCGATTCCACCCTGTCACAAAATGCGCTAATGCTTGCCCATTCCTGTTGTAAACGCACCTGGGTGGCAGGAAAGTAGGATCGGCTGTTGGGCACGGTGAATAAGAAGGACGGCCGTACCGAGGGTTGAGGAGTCGCTGGGTTAAGTCAGTTTCTGAGTGACGGAGCGAGAAGAAGATGATTTTCGGGAATTCGAAGGAGGGTTCAGTCAAAGGAATTGGAGGAGCGGTCCGTGGCTGGAGTGACGGGAAGCTTGAGAAGCCGAGAAATGCTTTCCTTCCCTTAATCTTCGTATTCGTAAGTTGTGTATATATAGTGTTACATTTCAGCTAGTTTAAAATGTATGTATTTCGAGTATATATATATATATATATATATATATATATATATATATATATATATATATATATATATATATATATATATATATATATATATATATATATATATATATATATATATACACATACCTACACACTCGTGTTAGTGCGTAATTGAGGAGTCTGCTTTAGTTGTAGGCTACACGGGATTTAAATTATGCATATAAGTCTGGCTATAAGTAAGACTCGTATCGATATCTATTTGAATAGTTGAGGTCTTAGGTGTCCTATTTGAATAATGGACTTCAATTTTTGCAGTTTGTGTATGCAGATATATCAGAATACTTTAAATGTATATATCTGCTGTATTTAATATCTGCCGGAGATGGTATACTTTGTGCTTTATTTGGTACGCAATTTTGTGGTTTATGTAGGCTTACATGCTGGAAAACTGCACTCATTGGAATTTAGTATTCAAGTATTTTGAAAAAAGTTTATTGTATGTGAATTTAGCTCGGTACCCTGGTGGCGTGGATGAATTGGAGCTGGTTGGTTTGATGACACGGGGCCGTTATAGAGCTTGTCGACTGTGTATGAGGGATGGAATCCGAATCCAGTCAAGTATTTCTGAGTGGTGATTCTGCGAGTGGAGAAGTCGACCGGAATAGACCAGCGCCAGATGCCTGAGACTTCTACTACTCCCGTAGGACTGTGGTAGTCGCGAGAGTTTATTTTGGTGTCTCTGTGTATAGGATGGCTTGCAGTGTTTTTGATAAGACAGTTATTGTTTATTCTGTTGAAGGAAGAGTCTTTGTAAATAAAATCTGTAAATAAACATTGTAAATATAACAACTGAAATTAGAAATTGGCTTTTCCTTGAAACTTAGTTAAACGAATTCGCGACACACCCGAACACGCTTACGCTATGGGCAGGTTCTGGCGCTCGAACTTGCCGACGTCGGACACCTTTACAGGGAATTCGATCCCGGAGAAATTCAGCTCTCTTAGATGGGCACTGCATTTGATTGAACGTTGGGAGTCTTTTCTGCCGGATACATTGCCGACAACACAGTCGACTCAAAGGAGCGGTTGTCTCTGTTTTGCACGTTAATGACATAGCGCGGTCGAATGTTACTACTGTCGTGAAACAGCCGATGCTGAGCCGTACCTAGATTTAGCGCCTCTACATTTCTGAGTCTCCACCCTGACCCTTCATCTGTGTACTCTTCTCGGCGTATGACCATCTGCGCCTTCGCTGCCTCGAGTGCATCTTCGATGTCACCCGCATTCTATAATGGACAAGTGTCTGAGTAAGGTGTAATCAGCATGCGATCGATGTTGTAACACGGCGCTGCTCAAGTATTTGTTGCTATGTCATATAGCGCCTTTGCATTGCATCGGATACAAAGTAAGGTAAAATACAGAGAAGCGCTACAGTGTGGAATGAACGCGAGCCCAGGACAGTTCTGCATCGTGGCTCAGCCAAAAGACCCGTACCTGAAGATCGGGGCTGCGAGAAGGGATGCAAAGAGAGACTCTTCATTTAAGGTAGTTAGGAGTGCTAATGGCATGAATTTTATAGGTAAGACCGGATACCTTAAATCTTATCCGGATTTTCGGAGGAATTCAATGGAGCTCGTTTACTATAGCTAAGGAATTTGTACGAGGAAGTGCACGCAGCACCACACGAGCCATGAAATTTTGGATGAACTGAAGCCTTTGAGTTCAAGATCTGAAATACCTCGTTGGCATAATCAAGGCGAGATCAGATCAGACAACAGGTTACAGTTTGTGCCATGTTTTTGGTAAAAGGCAGACCTGATGTGACGTAATGCCCAGATATGATAGAAACAAGATTTACATAAGTTTCTAAAGTGGGGTCGAAATGTGAGTTTGCTGTCCAAAATTACACCAAAAATTCTGCTTAATAGCGGAACAGTGCCAGCTAGGTCAATGCTGGAATGTGAAGGGAGAAATCGCAGACGTTGGCATGAGCCAAACATGATCACCTCAGATTTATCTGGTTTTCTGGCCAAACCATTGAAACAGAACCATTCATGAACAGAACAGAGAAATTCACCAAGTTTCACCTTGACTGACTGATGGGTGAAAGAGCAATACAAAGCCGATTGTCATCAGCGCACTGCTGTACCTTCGCTCCAAAGTCGTTGGCTATGCGGGCGCCTGGTGCAGTGGATTGTAAATAATAAAGGTCTAAGGACAGAACTTGTGGGCACCACAAGTGCAGAAAGAATGATCACAGCATTTTTCCGAAATTCCTCGAATCTATATTTGTATATGCAGAATTTCCGGAATTTCGTGAAACCGTATTTGAATCTGTATACGAGGAGTGCGGCTGCCAGAGTGCAAATATATTCATTTTATGAGACCCATATGGACCAAGTACAGTTCCCTTATGGATCCTCATGTCCATCCTGGCCTGAATTGTGCATTCTGCTTCTACAGGCGAATCTGTATTTGTATATGCTGATTTTCCGGATTTTGGCGAACCTGTATTTGAACCTGTATACGAGGAGTGCGGCTGCCAGAGTGCAAATATATCCATTTGATGAGACCCATATGGACCACGTATGGGTTCTTTATGTACCCTCATGACCACTCTCGCCTGAATTGTGCATTCTGCTTCTACAGGCGAATCTGTATTTGTATATGCTGATTTTCCGGATTTTGGCGAACCTGTATTTGAATCTGTATACGAGGAGTGCGGCTGCCAGAGTGCAAATATATCCATTTGATGAGACCCATATGGACCACGTATGGGTTCTTTATGTACCCTCATGACCACTCTCGCCTGAATTGTGCATTCTGCTTCTACAGGCGAATCTGTATTTGTATATGCTGATTTTCCGGATTTTGGCGAACCCGTATTTGAATCTGTATACGAGGAGTGCGGCTGCCAGAGTGCAAATATATCCATTTGATGAGACCCATATGGACCACGTATGGGTTCTTTATGTACCCTCATGACCATCCTCGCCTGAATTGTGCATTCTGCTTCTACAGGCGAATCTGTATTTGTATATGCTGATTTTCCGGATTTTGGCGAATCTGTATTTGAATCTGTATACGAGGAGTGCAGCTGCCAGAGTGCAAATATATACATTTGATGAGACCCATATGGACCACGTATGGGTTCTTTATGTACCCTCATGACAATCCTCGCCTGAATTGTGCATTCTGCTTCTACAGGCGAATCTGTATTTGTATATGCTGATTTTCCGGATTTTGGCGAACCTGTATTTGAATCTGTATACGAGGAGTGCGGCTGCCAGAGTGCAGATTTATCCATTTGATGAGACCCATTTGAATGCGATAATTCGATCGGCAGTTTATGGATTTGTACGTGTATCGCACAATTCTGTTCAATATACGGTCTTTGGGCGAATTTTCGTTAATATGCGCCTTTCGTTAACAAATTTTCAGTTCTTATTGATTCATGATCATTTTTATCGTTTAATCCTCTTTGAAATTTGAGATGCCAAATATTGCACTACTATTTCGCTAGCTGGCAGCACAGAAACCCGGAATCCGGAACGGAAATGTATTTATATCTGTTGATAGGTTTTTATACGTCACCGAGTCCCAATATTATATTTTGTCAGTACTACAGTCGCAAATGTAGGGTTATAGGCCTATGTTCATCATCACGGATCAGTGGCGAGCGCGACTTATTTAGCCAGGGAGTCCGGTACATGAATGAATTCAGGGTGTCTGGGACGGCGAGCGCTAAACGCGTGAAGCCCCTAACATCTTTGGAATCTGGGGTGCGTGGTATGATCCCCATCGGGGTTGGGGGTGAAACACCGGAAGCTAACGCATTGTGAAGTATTAAACATGACACTGAGTACAGTTGAGCTACATGTTAATGCGACGTCATTAGCCAGGAGGTCCAGTACTGGATGAAATTGAGGGGGTCAGGGACAGCGAGCGCCTAAGACGCGAAACGACTAATATAATAATAATAATAATAATAATAATAATAATAATAATAATAATAATAATAATAATAATAATAATAATAAACAACTTCTAATGCGCCGGTGTCTAATGCACAAGGCATCAACCGATGGCACAACAAAACCAAACCACAATCAGGTCGATAACCAGAAGGTCAGTCCGCACGACAGAGAGGCATCCTATGGTGGACAGGCAATTTGAAACAGGTAAGTTTTAAGTTTAGAACGAAATGACTGAAGCGACTGAGGGAATAGGGTTCCGGGGACCTGCATTGTAAGCTCCCCAGCGGAGTCCGAAACGAAGCCCGGAAGCAAACGCATTTTGCCGAAATAAAACAGGCCAGAAACCCGTTCAGTGAAGTCGGGTCACCTTTCGTTGGAGACTCACCTGCAAAATATCATCGAATCCAGATGAATTCTAAGGTTGATGGTCTTAACCTCAACCTCAGGACCTCCCCGGACAGGTACGCCACTGCCTGCGATGGGTAAAATGTAGTGAAAAGTATTCGAATTTGTATTTTAAATAGTTCAAAAGTATTTCACCTATCACTGTATAAATGGCATGGCGCTCATTCAAACGGACAGAGGTGGTGAAGGATCTCACCCGATCAATTCATTGCAATATGAGCAGGATCGAGGCCATACAGTCGCTATATAAAACTGTGTACATTTACATGTATTATCATCGTCAGGTAAGCCTATTTCATGAGGCGGCTGACTGGTTTAACCCTCGCTGAAATTCCTCTGAGACAGTTGCAAATACTGACATTAGGTGTCGCCAGCAAGACTCCAAACCATACTTGTGAATGTGCAGTTTTTTCTGCAGCGGCGTGTGGCCAGGAGATCATAACATTTTTGGCACTTCTACAGCCTCCCATTAAATCGGCATTATCGACTTAAAAGTTTATAGTTCGGTGCCGCATAAATGTTGGCTTTACCTTTACAAATTACCTACACAAACATCTGAAGAGTTCTCGATCTTTCCCTCGTCAGGGACGAGGCCTAGCGTCAAGCGAGAGATTGTTTACTTGGACGGCAGACGTGTCTGAGTCATGCCAGTGTGTGTCCCGCATTACCTCCGGCCCAGACCTATATAATGTCAGACCGAATGTGCCCGAGACTTTCAGCAACCACCCTGGGGGAAATGTTGGTTTTAACCCCCAAAGCCTGGACCATGGCCTGTGGGTCAAGGGTGGAAGCGTCTGTGCCACTTATCGACTGCAATTCCACCAGATTGTGGTACGGGTTACATTTGCATTCCTTCGATATGGCGTGCCAGGCATATTTAGGCATTCGGCTTCTGATTAACAAAGGCCTTTTGCTCATGAGTATATATCATAGATACAGTCATTTGTAGAGCCTACATACAACTGTGACGTGTCTATGCGGACAAGTGCGTCATTTAGTTGTAAAGTCGTTGTGTGTCAAGTTGTGCACGCTCTAAAACAGGAAATATCTGGTAGCATCAGATATGATAATGCAAAACTCATAGACACATATTGTCTGGTGATAAACGCAGCACCTGTGGTCTACTTCCTCATAGTTTTGTCTGACTACATTGAAAAGCCACAGTGGCTATCTGGCCGTAGGTGCATTTGTTATCAGTTGCATTTTAAATTGAGCTATGTAAATTGTAGGCCTAATTGTAAAAAATAACTTTTAATGCGCCAGTGTTTATTGCATAAGGCTTTAACCAATGGCGCACCAAAGTCAAAACCGCAGTCAGGTCAACATCCAGAAGGTCAGAGAGGCAGCCTATGACTGAAGGTATAACGATATATGATGCATTTGTCCCCCGTCCAGTTCTTCCACATGCAATACCAGTTCTTCCAGATGCAAAACCAGTTCTTCTACATGCAACACCAGTTCTTCCACATGCAATACCAGTTCTTCCACGTGCAACACCAGTTCTTTCACATGCAACACCAGTTCTTCCACATACAACATGTAGCAGGATGTCTGACGCAATCTGTGGCATGACCTTTTCCCCCTTTCTGTGCTTCTATTTCGCCAGCAGTTGAAACCATTCTGGCTAATTATGATCTTTTTGTCAGCTTGGGAGCATCTCTGCTGAGATTTCTTGAAGAGGCGCTATATAATATCCCATTACGGTTACAGTTACGATTATGCGAATTAAATTTTGTCTTACAGTGCAAGCTTGGGCCACATAAGTGTCTGTTAATACCAGTCATTAAGTTTAACAGTGTAGCCAAAGATCTTCAGCGCAGTCGCGTCATACGCTCTGTCAAGTCTAAGGCGGGTTTATTTATAGTTAGGCCTTCGGCACAAAGGCGACTGCAGACCTAAACGTCTGTTGATAGACTTCCCAATTAACGAAGACTAAATAAGGCATATGACTGAATAAGATTTGAGCTAACTGAACATTTCTCGTCATCAGCGGCGGTCGCAACTGAGCTGGAGCGATGCCATAGCCTATACCTTTATGGTCGCTATCAAAGAAACATTTACATACAGAAGCGTGGGCTTAAATTGTAAATTGTGAAGCAGTCAACGCCATAGTTGTGTGTAAGGAATTGGAGTTGAATGAAAGCAGAAGTGAAAGAGCGCTAGCGAAAAGAACAAACGCTGAAACAATTAATTTTTAAAAAATAGTTAAAGTTATTTTGTTAGTTTTTTTGCAATGATTTGACTGCACCAAAACATTTGTCATTAACTCTAAGAAAGCAAGCAACTCCAGTACATGTATGAAAATAACCAGAATTAATTACTGTGGCAAGGAGAAGATCTCTCGTGTTCACTAGAAATCGCTGCAGTTCGCAGTGATCGCCAGACATAGGCAAGAACCCTGCTTTTTTAGAATGCCTAGCAACTTCTCTAAGTGCAAATTTACGTAGCATCTCTTCAAGAAAACTATTCAAATTACATTTACAAATTACCCGCTGACCTGACAACAGAAGACTTTGACCAAATAGAATGGTCTTTAGCCACTGGCAAAGCAGAGGAAGAGAAAGGGCAAGAAATTAATGTGGCAGATTGCATGACACCCTGTTCGAGAATGAGCAGCTGAGCATGGCAAAGCTACTATGTTGCATTCTGGAAGTACAGGTTGCGGAACAACTGGATCTCCCGGTTCTACATCTATGTTCTTTGTTGCATCCTGTTCTGCATCTATGTTCTTTGTTGCATCCTGTTCTGCATCTATGTTCTTTGTTGCATCCTGTTCTGCATCTATGTTCTTTGTTGCATCCTGTTCTGCATCTATGTTCTATGTTGCATTCTGGAAGTACAGGATGGGGAACAACTAGATCTCCCTGCTCTGCAGAGCGAAAAAACTGTGGCCAGCTGCGTATGACACTGATATACATAGTTGCCCTAGATAAGACATAATTTAAACGCTAGCATAGCCTTAACATTAACTTTCGATAGTAACAACAACTCAGTGTCAAAGTTGGAAGACATGGAACCTAAAATAGTGACAAGTACTGTGAAAAGATAAAGAAATCTATACGTGGCTTGAGCAAGAGCCGAGGTTATATGCGCATCATTATATTTTAAACCAATCAATACACAACTAATCAAGCTTTTGTTTTGCATTAAGAAGTCCATAGCGTTGTTATGCATAGATGCAGACAAAATGGTTTACACTTTTTCTTAGACAACATGCAAGACAACGGTTCAGTCGTGTGGGCGGGGCTCAGTGGCCTCCCCTGTAGAGCTGCCGCTGTATTTCCCGTAAGTTTATATACTGTACATAGACGTAATAAAAAAATTTGTATACTAGAAAATCACACGTGGCAACTGTATAAAAGACATTAATTACCTTTTGATTGTAATTTTATGTGTGGCTGTATATTGCGAGCTAATGGGCAAATAACGATAATACCCTTAGGGGCGATAATAAGCAAACATGGAGAATGTAGATGAATATACAATTGGAAGTGTGCAATGGTTAAAACGTCACTTTGGCATGCACTTCAGGTCATACATTGTTCTGTGTACTGCGAAAATGTACGTACATTCATGTATGTATGTACGTATAAATGTATGTATGAATGAATGTATGTATGAATGTATGTATGAATGAATGCATGCATGTATGTATGTATGTATATGTACGTATAAATGTATGTATGAATGAATGTATGTATGAATGTATGTATGAATGAATGCATGCATGTATGTATGTATGTACGTATGTATGTATGTATGTTTGTATGTATTTATGTATGTATATAGACGCTTATATACTATTGCACCACTATGCCGTGTAGCCTACTGTGTTCAATTGAGAATTCGTTGGTATTGCATTCGTACAGGCCAATGTAAAGTCTGAATTTACGGTGTTAGGTTTTAGTGTGACGGTGATATACAGTATGCGCTTTAGACAGACAGACAGACAGACAGACAGACAGACAGACAGACAGACAGACAGACAGACAGACAGACAGACAGACAGACAGACAGACAGACAGACAGACAGACAGACAGGTGCAGACACAAATACAAACACACATAGACAGACGGACGGGCGGACAGACAATGTTCGCTTCAGGTCGATCGTTGTGGAATCATTGGGTTTGGCAAAGGTAAGAAAAGAAAAGAGGTATTATTCGCCCGATTGCAGCCGAGGAAGGGGGCGGGGTATGGGCATTGTCCTGCTACCCGCGTTCTCTCTGCCCCATTGGTGGACTAATTCCCTGCTCTGATTCACAAAAACCGCCGCGTACCGGAAGGCCTCCGCCCCCACCTTCTCGCATTCCAGACTGTTTACTCGAGAGCAACGCCGAAAATGACTAAGACCCCCTTTGAGACCGTTCCCGCGGCGCCCATAACGACTCTTCCTCCTCTTCCTCCTCCTGCGTGTGTGTCAGTATGTGTGTGTATGTTGTGTGTGCATGCGTATGCGTGCGCGTGCATGTGTCTGCTGAAGTCAGAGCAGACACATTTAACGACTTTTTAGTCTATGCGGCGGCCAGCGACAGTAGGCGGGCATCGTGGCAGCCTACTACAGGGGATAGGGCCGACAGTCTGATCAAGCGCTCCTACCGACCGGTCGACCAACCGACGAACGGCTGGCCAGACCGATGTGGTTCCAAAGAGGCAGCGGGCGAAAACAGTTCCGAAATATGTTACGAAAAAATAGTCCGTAAAAGTAAATTGTGATTGGTGCACGTGACCAGGACGCAGAAATTTCTTACTAAAAATAGACCTGTTCCACCGACACCGTTTCCTGTCATCAGAATCGTCTTTTGTCCTAGTTATGGCACCTAACACTGTCATCGGCTGCCTCTACCCATGTTTTACGAGAATATCTCCCCAGTTAATTGGCAAGCACGATACACTCGAATCACAGACCGCTGGAAAATTTGTGCGGATCGGACAGTCTTAAGCAGCTGGCGCTCGAAGGCAAGGAACTTCTTTATCTTGACCGTATTATGTAGAAGCACAGGTTGAAGTTGACTCTGATGAACGACCTGGTTCTACATCCCCTAGTCTCACCAATGGTTCTTCTCGAAGGCTCCGCTGAATGAACAGAATCTGACGACGATTGAAGTTTTTCTTGCAATTCGTTGACCAAATCTCGATGAACCATACTCGAGAAACTGATTGTCTCTGAACGCTGAATGTCACTACTCGAAAGTTAGGCCTACAGTTAGGCCTTCTGCGTGTGTGTCAGTACCCCCAATCATTACCTCGAAGCTTCTCTTGTTTCGACTGGTCTTCAGTCTCATTCGCACCATCACACGGCCCAGTCACGGTGAGCAACCATCTATAAAGATTTTTCGATCGAACTACTGTTCTCGCAGTTCTTTCTCGACTCGACATTCACTAGTGTTTACTATCGTGAATCGTCTAATCCTTCGACGAATTCCCTTCAACGGAATCGACCGCGTTAGTGACTTGCGCATTTCGCACAACTCGTCTGTTTCTGACCAACGACCACGAGGCAACCGTTAATTCAAATGTCCTTAGCTGGTTCCCTGTTTTCCATGTTCTTTCCGAAGCACAGTGAACAGTTTCCATAAAGCCTGTTATTAATAATTTGTGGTCTGTGTTGCTAATATACTCAAAGATGTTGGCTATTATATATAGGCCTCGACGTATCTACCTTTGACCTAATTCAGGCTTTATCACATCTAACGTAGATAAATGCGAATATAAGGACGATGGCTAGACTCATTATGGTTGCATAAGTACGAAATGCCTTTGGGCCGATGCCTTGGTTTCTACATTTCCACTTCCTAAAATATTGTTCCCATCAAAGTTTGCTCTCAGGGCAACAGAATACTTCACAATTCGTCTCACTATATTATTGTGTCGAAAGTGGGCGGAGTCAGAACCGTCTTTGCCCCGGAACCGATTTGACACCACACCGGCAGCGCCTGGGGCCAGCGTGCTAGGCCCACCCGGGTTTCCACATACCCCGCCCAGCGCTTGACCGATCCAGCGGCTCATACTGCCCCTTTACCGGTATCATAGGCCGCAAACTGGGCGTTGCCGGCAAGTGGGTCTGTCTGAGTCCGTAGGGGAGGGAAGGAGGGCAAAGGCGACTAAGCCCAGGCGGAGCGTCGGCCTGTCGGCCAGCCAACCGGGTGGAAGGTAGATGAGGAGGTCACCAACTGACCTCTGTATCTGTCGGCTGTTTTTCGTCGTCCGTATCTGCGCTCGTATCGGTACGTTCCGCTTGTTTTTCCCCCGAGCGCCAGAGTTCATTTGGCATGCGCGTAGGCGCACACGACCTTGTACTAGTCAACACTTCCGGTTTTTATATCGGCGGATGATCACTGGACGTTCTGACTAACTTACATCCACTGCATGGCAGAAGAGGCGCTGGAGGCGGATATGTGTGCAACCACCGCACGTGCATCCTCGCCGAAACAACGGAGGTAAGTGCGCGTGTCTGTATGCCAGGGCGAATGCAATTACGAACGGCCTACATAAAAAGGTTAACAACCCTGTAAGTAAAAAAGGGAAAAAACGTTCTCACGACTTAGTTTTTTAGTGCTAAAGATATCCGAAGATTACGATTATCAAGGATGTGATTTCGGTCTCGACGCCTCGTTCTCGAGACAGTCTCGAGACTTGTCTAACCTCTCGTCTCGGTCTGTGGGCAGGACTTCTGGGGTCTCGTCTCGGTCTATGGGCAGGACTTCTGGTGTCTCGTCTCGGTCTGTGGGCAGGACTTCTGGGGTCTCGTCTCGGTCTGTGGGCAGGACTTCTGGGGTCTCGTCTCGGTCTCCCCTGTTGAAATCACGTTGGAAAGTCCTGAAACTTAATGTTTGTGACGAATTGAGAAATTGCAACACTGCCGATTGGAACTACCACACGTATAATGTGTGTACCTATAGCCGGAAATAAGTGTACTACGTACAATGCAATTGTAAGGATAGTTAACTCGTCAGCGTTTAACTGCAATCCACTGTTTTGCACTTCAGATTAGATTGTCATCTTTCAATACTCCTTAGCAACCTTCCATTTCCGTAAGTCTTCTGCCTACGTATCATAACAACCACGCAGTAGTTTCGTTGGCAGAAGCGCAGTCATCTCTACTGACTAACTTAAAGCAATGAGATTTAGTGCACCATAGGTTTCTACAGTACCATTATAATAAGAAAACCATTGTTTACTTGACCTTGACGCAGATCAATGCTGTTCATAAATACAAATAGAATGATTGATTTCGACACAGCGTATACTAGAAGACTGCATACTGGTAGACTACGCTATAGATGTCGACTAGGACACCAACAGAAATTAGTTGCATTAGTTAATTAGTTGCTGTCTAATTAACTTTCTGGATGACTTTGTCATGATAGTAGTTTCTCTGAGTGTTCGATTTCGTCGGTCTGTCATTGTGTATGCATGTATGTATGTGTGTATGTATGTATGTGTGTATGTATGTATGTGTGTATGTATGCATGTATGTATCTATGTATGTATGTATGTATGTGTGTGTGTATGTATGTATGTATGCATGTATATATCTATGTATGTATGTATGTATGTGTGTATGTATGTATGTGTGTATGTATGGGTGTATGTATGTATGGGTGTATGTATGTATGCATGTATGTATGTATCTATCTGAACACTTGTATAGCGCGATTTAAGAACCTCAAAAGGGTCTGAGGCACGGCTGTATCACCGATCTAAGGGAGCGTCTTAAGATAATCTAAAATATCTCTTGAGCTATTTGAGACGGTTAGGTTCTAATCTTCAATGGAAAACTGTTCCATGAGGGGGGTGGTCCAATGCAAGAGGAAGAACGATGTGTCCGAATCGCTGTACGAAAGCGCGGAACTAACAAATCGCCACGTGCGGAAGAGCGCAGCGTTCGTCGACCAGAGCTCCCTGATGTATTCTGGGGCAGAACCAACAACAGACTGTCGACCAAAGAGGAGGATCGGGAACCAGTGTAATGTCTCTCACATGTAGTTTAGGACATGCGAAAATTTTCGCATTTCGTCCACGACCCGAGCAGCACAATTAAGGACAGAGCGAAGGTGGCGAATTCGAAACTTTGGCAGGCTTGCAAGAACAGTGTGCATTTTAGACTCACAAGCGCTTACTTACTTACTTAGGCTTACTTACTTACTTAGGCTATCAGCGTATTGGTGAGCCAGAGCCCTGGGGGCGTGATATGGGTCGGGTCGGCTGTGTTGAGAATGTACAGAAGTGTCGGTCTCAACCCTAAGGGTCTCTTGAGCATACTTGACGATTACGATAGTACGCCTTAGATGGCTTTGTTAATTCCGAGTAACGTGGACCTTCAGCGTTCGTCGTACTGATGTTCTTCGTCTCAGATAGGACTCCGTTAAGAAGTATCCATAGCCTCGCAGTTCAGCTCGCTGTGCATTACCCTAATTACAACCTTTGCCAGGAATTGCAAACACCCGGACCACCGTCTAAATGTTTCAGCTTCTATAGGCTTTGACCATCGTTTGGAGAAAGCCCATACAGCTTATATATCCTATCCTCACTGCCCTTCTTCCTCTTATCCCTTTCCGCTCCAATCCCAAACATCACCCACCGTAGCGGCCACGCTGTCTCTCTGCCTGACTCTTGGATCTTGACCTGAAACCGAACCCTTTCGCCTATCGATTTGGTTTTGACTAAGCGCCTTTGAATAAGCTGGTTCCCGTGACGTGGCTTTCCTTGGGAGCTGTAGAAATCTTGGAATTACGAATACGATTACGATAGCGGGTTAAA
Organism: Norana najaformis; assembly: GCA_964023275.1. NCBI lineage: Eukaryota > Metazoa > Annelida > Clitellata > Crassiclitellata > Hormogastridae > Norana > Norana najaformis. Next base: position 22,172,986 of record OZ029919.1, read on the forward strand.
TTTGAGACATAAAGCGGTTGATACCAAATATCTCTCTGTTCGCCTCTGATAGGGGCTGCTCCCTTCTAAACAAGAAGTAGGCCTAATCCCATTCCTGTCCCTGGTAGATATGTCAGTAAACTCTCATCCAAGGATGACCCTCACTCGAAAATCTAGGGAGGGGTTGCCCTCTAATAAATTGCGGAAATTCTGTTTATCGTAGTAAATGCATGCAATTCCTCAAGTTTAGTCTGAAGGGCACTTTTCACTACCCGTCTCTGCGTAAAAGTTCCTGTTAAAGAAATCAACAGACCTTTCCCTGTAGTGGCACTAAATATTGTCTGTTGAATGGAAACAATACATTAACGAAACCCAAGTCATACCAACAACATGATCTGGTAAACCTCTGATGTATGGGTCTCTACTCTTAAACGATTCTCAAACTCTGATATGATTGAGCGTTGGTATACAACAACTAAGCTGGCCTTCAGACCGCTACATCGGTCATAGGTCGTCGAACGGTTTCCCGATCGTGACTATTTTAATATCTCGAGCCTGAAATAACGGCAACATCCATTCAAACAGACGGCGGTGACGAAAGATCTCACCAGATAAAACACTGTACAGTAGAAATGTGGAGAATGTGCGGCCCCTACAGAAAAAACCACGAATGCATCGCATTCATTCCAACGGGAGGATCTCACGAGATAAACACTGTAAATTTAAAGGCGTTATTTTGCTAGTACACGAACACATATAAGCACGGTCCTACATGAGTTGGTTCAACAGACGCAGCTTTTGTGTAGCGCTGAGAAATAAGAGAGACAGACAGACAGAGACAGACAGACAGACAGAGCGACAGACAGACAGAGCGAGAGAGAGCAGAAGAAGGGTAGTGAAAAAAAGGAGAGCGCAAATCGACGTATGCTATGCCTAAGTCGGCCTAAGCCTATACAGGTGGGTGAAATCATAACTTTTGACGTCAGAGCAGTCCACCTTGGCTAGATTCTTTGTTCGGTTGGTTCGTTGAACTTTGGCTCGATTTCGCCCGGACTTACCGGACCAACGACTTGGTAACACGCTGCATAATGTGTAAACACACATAGATAAGCGCTGAAAATTCGTTTGTTTACCTATAGCTCGCTTTGATCATGCCGTGGGCACCTACAGAAAGAGACAAATTTAAAAGCAGACAATGGATGTATCTTCTCAAAAGATTATCGGCGTTTTTGAATAGTCTAAAAGGCGCCATATGAATGGCCTGATAAGTGGACCTAGCGAGATAATAAAAAACCTGAGTAGTGGGCACCATTTAAGCTCAGATACCAAATACCAATAGCGTCGTATAGAAGCCAATGGTGGACATTAAAACCGTAGACAAACTACAGAGTGTTCGAAAAACGGCACTTAGTCTATAGATATATGTAATATATAATTATACATGGTGTCCAGAGGAAGTATTCCTAAATGAGCTACAGTAACTGAGGTATATTTTAATAAACCTTAATTCATTTGTAATGTCAGCTTTTAGCAGCAGTTGTTAGGTCCGCCTACTGTCTATCCTTTATCCGGAAATTCTTCGCTTTGCACCAAAATTCTAATTTTTACAGAAAATTTTAATAACAATTCTGTTTTCATCACTAAAAGTCATACTGTGGGTTAGAGTTAACGAAAATAATTACGTAATAATATCACTTTGTTTTAAAGGGACTATAAAAAATTAGCGTATTAATGGTAAATGAGTAAGGTAAGAAACTTTAAATTCAATTTAAATTTCATAATTTCTGCTCATATTATTCGAAATTGTCTGTGGGTTCCTTTCTCCGTAGACACGATTTATAATTTTCTAATACATATACTTAGGAAATAATGTGATGTGGACCGCTATATTAATAAATATAGGGTATACACAGTCATTAATTGCACAATACACAATTAGGGAATTGAGAGGGGGCGCAATGGACGTACGCTCCCAAACTTTGCGGAATGACTTTTTCCTAACGGGTTTATCAGAGCTTTTCGGGTACAGTGAGATATGACATTCCCTATATTCGGTGTTTTACTGGCGTGTCAGCAATTCATCACAGTCCCGCCACCTAACGTAAGGTTGGATAAAGCACATAACTCTGTCAGGATCAGGTGATACAATCACTTTCATTGGGCTCGTTAAATATTACGACCTCGTTCATGCGATTGCAGCGCCATCAGACGGTTGACGTTTTGTAAGGGAAGGGCTTCGACATTAAAAACATTTAGTGTCATATCTTGGTGTACTCTAAGATCTCTGGTTTTATCTTTACAATTCGTACTCCACTATCGCTTCGTCCCTCCTCACACTTCGAACCCTGGCTCCGCCTCTGCTTAACATAAGGCATTCATGGATAAGGCTGTCTGGACCAAAGCCATTCTATTAGAATAAGAGGTTAAACACGGATGGACGGACGCCAGAGCAGACGTTAGAGCCACGTTGTTTGGTTGTTCGGCACAAAGGGACAACAATCACGAATGAGTACTAAAATACGCACTACTACAAGCACATATTAAGATGTTTATAGTGTATTATTTTAAAAACATGTATATGTAGCGATATTTAAGTCTTTATATATATATATATATATATATATATATATATATATATATATATATATATATATATATATATATATATATATATATATATATATATATATATATATATATATATATATATATATATATATATATATATAGTGCTTTAGTATTATATATATAAATAAATCCATTCATATATATATATATATGCGAATATATATTGTGAGTGAATGAGTTACGCATTTGCAGATTGATGCACTCGAGCATAATAAAAGGTCACATAAATATGCATATGTTTGGTTTTATTACACGTCGTGCACTCGACTGACTTCGCACGACCATTGATAGCTTAATAAAAGCGCCATATAATCGCCAGTACATTGGTTCGCAAGTGTGTACTCGCGTTGTTCGGCTGTTAGTTTTTAAATCGAGAATTAATTAGCCCAGTTATATGCCTATGACCTATATATAACCTATGGCCTATGGCGTGCCAGCTCAAAGGTTACTAGGGGAAGGGGACTCGGTTTCTGCACGCTGAAAGCTAGAGGCCCAACTAATCTAGCGTATTTTCTTAGAAAAGTCACTCAAGCATTGACTCATGTTAACCTTCTGCCTCACAGCCTTAGTCTGGGATGCCTCGTGCGTCATAGAAAATCAACGTTGCCATAAATGCAATACCCTCTAGACAGCCCTGTGTGGCCAGGTCTTTCCAGACAAAGACTGACCGGTGAGATGTCAAACTAGTTGACAGATGTAGCCCGCTAATTATGCCTCTTGGCCTCTTGTTCCGACGAACTTGCGTAATTAAGGTTACCCAACGAGACAATGAAAGGGTGCTAACCCAACTTCTCTGATAACCGGTGTGTAAGCCGCTTTCGTGGAGTTCTGACGCTAAGGAATTGCTAGCTGTTCGTCAGTTGACACTACGTTACATTTCCAACTCTTAATGCACATGGCGAGTTTCTGTTGGGCCACTTAAAAAGGTATCGTATTTGCAGTCAGTAGTAATTACACATTTTACTATTATACAGGCTTATGTAATATTAATAACGTTCAGTAGGCCTATGTCGAATAAACCTAATACCAATACTACATTTAAATGTTTCACATGTATGACTGACGATCTGGAAATAACTGGAGAAAACACAAACGACAATGTTAAGTCAGATATCGTGGATACACCCCAAATGAATGCCTCTGAATCAAAGGTGGATCCACAAGCAATCTGCCCAAATTTGAGTTTGCCTCCCGCATAAACGCATAACCGGTGAGGGCTGCCCACAGATATGCTTAATTAAACACATCTGTATGAAGATACTGTTAAAGGGATCATACTTATGTGCGAAAATGAGACAAAGGACACGAATAGTCATGAATGAAGGGCGGCAAACAAAGCGTGAATCAAATGGGGAAAATGGCCGAAGAATGCGGGTGGTGAAAAAGGTCAGCAGCAATTTTAGTGACCTGAAGCCTTGAAATCGGTTCCAAAAGTTGGCGAGAACTAAATAAAATCAGAATCAGAATAAGAAAATCAGAAGTTTTTACGGCGTGAACCTCAGTCATGATAAAATTTTCCTTCCCTTTCTCAACTCTCAGAAGACAGCCTATATCCGGCAATGCCCTTAATTGGTTAATGAGTTTCATATTGAAGCTAATATCCTACTTGTTAAATTGGTCAGGGCAAATAGGCCAGTGCCTGAAAAATGAGCGCACAACGACTGACAAAGTCAACCAAACAGCTTCTGTAATAGAAAATTATCAGCTTGACGCCATAAGCGAAAAGTAATAATGTTGTCGATGCATAGGATCGCTAACGTACCACTTCTTTGCATTGACATAACTCAGCGGCATTTCTATGATTTCCTGATCATCGGCTGCATTGAACAGGACCTGTACTCATTTATGGATGGAGGTCGGACAGACAGACAGACAGACAGATGAAGACAGATGCACACATAAGTATGTCTGTTGCGCCCAAAAAACCAAGTCAAAAAGTACTTGCTTATTTACATGAATGTGTAGCCTTAGTTACTGCGAAATATCTTGGCACAGAGTAGGCTGTGTTTAGTTCCGGGTTGAAATTCATAGGGTCGTAATTGTAAGCTCGAGATCTCTGCAGCGTCCAACGATAGCTAAGTCGCGGGAACCAGCTTATTCACAGGTGCTCACTCAAAACGAAATCGATAGGCAGTAAGGGTTCGGTTCCAGGTCAGGATCCAAAAGTCAGACAGGCAGACAGACGGCTATGTTGGATGGTGTTTGGAACTGAACCGGAAATTGAGACAAAGGGAGGAGGAATCGGGTCGGTCGGGGTAAGGCAGAGGGCTACAGTGGGCATAGCGGGCACCCAAGGGGAGTGAAGACACTCGCATGTCTGCCTTTCTGTTTGATTGGCTACTACCTTGTCTTTTGTCTGTCTGTCGGCCTGTTTGCTTGCCTGTTTGCCTTTCTTCCTGCCCATATGTCTTCCACCTCTCTCCCGGTCTGTCTTTCTGTCTGTCTGCCTGTCTGCCTGTCGGCCAGTATATCGAAATTCGTAGGGTCGGTCGGGCTTAGGCAGAGGGCTACAGTGGGCATAAAGACAGCCAAAGGGTGCGAAGACTACCGGTATGTCTTTCTGTTTGTCTTTCTCAACCCAACACGATTCCCTAAGTAGGGGTCGATGATCTGCCCAAGACAATACATAGCACACACACTCACGCATACATACATACATATATACACGTACACAGACAGTCAGACCGCATGGGATGGGAAGTGAAGACCGGAGCGGTTCAGACAGGGTCACAGACTGTGCGTGGTGTTGTTTTGGGCCAGTCTGAAAAATACAATACCGCGCTTCACCACAGGGCGATGAGACCCAGACAAAACAAATAGAGGAAATCAATGGATGACCCCGCAGATTCTTTAACACCCCCGAGGGTTGGCGTACATCCAACGAACTCACTATAATTCCCTAAGTGACAGACGATGACGTTTTGTCAAGACAAAACATAGCAAACACACACACACACACATACACACACACACACACACACACATGTACAACCATAGGTTACACACAAAAGCCCCAAACAAACCCTGTTTCCTCTTTTAAAACTGCCATAAAACTCTGATTAGCGAGTAGCCTTAAACGGATATGCACTGTAAACAATAAGCTTTTATACGAGCAAAATATCCGTTATTTTGCGGCCTAGAAGGCCTCAAATGCGGGATTCCCCGCTTACTGACGGCTTTACAGGCATTTTGCCCTTTTTATGGCCTTTTGCACTCTGCATACATTTGTATGCATGTATACAAAAGGGGTAATTCCTGTACAACCTTGCTGATTGGTGATTAGGTCATTGCAAAAATAATTATACAAATCAAACAAGCATTTTGCAAAATTATTACAGGTGAAATAAACATGGAAAACATTACTAAAACAAGTGCGTGACTTTCTGAACGACCGCACTACTTAGACGCATGCGCGCATGAATACATCGTATAAAGAAGAGCCCTCGACCGCTACAGTGGTTACTTGGCACTCAAGAATATTTTAAGCAAAAATGCAACTACAGCAGTTGTCATGCAACGAGACAGATAACAAGACAGACATGCAATCATTGTCAGGCAGACAGACACTTTTGCAGACACGCATAGATACATAAGCATACAAAGGGCACACACCATTTTGAGACAAATTAAGATTTAGATAAGTATTCTAATAACCCCCTCACTAACTGGTATTGTTTAGTAACTGGTTAAGCTGTGCATTAGTTCCATCTTTGCCAGGAATTGTGGGTTCAAATTTGGATGCTAGATAAACTGAATCTTGTAAAATAAAACTTTTAACGACGATGAAATTCAAGGCATTAAGCTTTTAATGCGATAATTTCCAGACGAACATTTTTAACATAATGAATTGCATTATTCATTAAATGTAAACGTGTCGTGGTTTTCAACAGCGACAACATTACACTGAACCATTGAGTGATTGTTGCAGAATGAGCGAGCTCTCTTGTTTTACTCACCGGAGAGCTATATAAGTTTTTAAAAGTTCTTTTACTTTAAATGCCGCATGCTCCTGATGTTGTGGCCATTTCCTTCTTACACACAGTAGTTTGGTTACGAATGAAGCTGACATTAAATTGAATAATTTGTTCATTAAGCGCACGGATTACTCACTTACTTATTCACTGAGAGTGACTCCCGTAGCTTGCAGCGCTGTAATTTCTCTCGGTCTGCGGCCATTTTTTGAGGATAGCCTTTAAACGCCGAAGCAGAGAGGCGACAAAAGAGTTCGTAAAGTTGATGAATGGACGAAAAACTCGAACTGAACCAGAAACAAGAATCCGACTCTACCCAAAACACTGGTGAGTGAAACGGTCTTATTAAAGATCTTTGATGATGCCATCAGCTATAAAAAGGCTTATCAGTGTCTGACATTAAAGGCTTTCGGTCTAAAATTTCCCGCCGCAGATTCAACAATTCAGCCCCAGTCATCTGATCAGTCTACCTCCTTACATTACTTATACCAACTTCTCGCTTGATTTGAGAGTTTTCAGTTAGCTTTGATAGTATGCAGATTTTCATGCATACAACTAGTGTGTCTTGAAGTTAGTTTCCTTATTCCAAATGAGAAAAGTGGTTTTTTATGAACCAGCTGTCCAATATTTATGCTTTGTAAGTTAGCTTGCTATTCACTATTGTATGCTGTTTTGCATTTGCAGGAGATCATGTGTTCAAAAGACGTAGTTGTTATGTAGTATCCACTGTAACCGTCAGCTGTCTATCTGCCTGGCCTTCTGGATCTCAAATTGGAACCTCACCTCACCGTACCAGCCCCAACGCTTTTGTTTTGACTGAGCTTCTGCAGTGAATGAGTTGGTCTTTATGACTTAGCTTCTTTAGACACTGAAGAAATCTAGAGATTGCGATTACAAGTTGGAATGTCCCACCAGCTGTTCTGTGCATATTTCAAAACTACTTACATTGGAGAGAACTGTTTGACAACATAAACTAACAGATTTATTTTATCTTTATTTTCTATCAAGTAGTATCATTTTGGTAGTTAATATTATTAATAGAGATCGAATATTAGTATTGTTATGTTGCTAAACTGTTGGCATCAATTTTAAACTATACCTTGACACAATGATGTTATATATTTAGACCCAATCAAGTACTTAATACATTTAAAGAAAAAATTGTGGTGATGAGCCTGATCTGGTTTTCTCATCAGTTCGTTTCATTGTGTCTACACCTCTATATATAAATAAACAACCACTATTAAAAGACTTTTGACTATACAAACAATACCTAGACATCAACATTCAATGGGTCCACAGTGGTACCACCACGCGAATGCTTACCAACCAGCAGAGGAAATTTAAAATGTTCCAGGGCATGAATCCCTGCTGATATCAGCCCGCCTAAGCACAGGATGCCTGCCAGCAAATAACAAGCAAGTCAACAAACCGATGACTCATCGATGGGACGTCATAGAAACTTCCAGTACAAACGCGCGTTTAAAACACGTTGACTTAGCAGAAAAATTACGTTCACAGCAGTCATTCTCACCCATCGCCGTCAAGTTGCTGGTCTCGGTAACTGATGATGATGACGACGACGATGATAAATATTGGACATTTATTCAGGAAGGTATGTCTACAGGCTACCCATGAAATTCTTTTATGCCACATAATACATGTACATTGCGAACGAAATGAACGAACCGCTAGAGTTATGCCAATAACTAATGGAAATTATTATTCAAGTTTAATCATACCTATAAATTTTTGTTAAATAGATTAAATTAAACAATATTTTAACTAAAATTTATGTTCAAAATATTTTACTCCATGCATTTTATTTTGTCGCAGAAAACAGCCGTTTTGTCAGACCTTCGATAAACGCAAGGGTATATTTACAGGTGATAAATAACTGGGTTTGTTTATATAAATTATTTTAATTTAGTTCCTATTGTAGTCGCGATTAAAACAGTTTTATTTGTTGAAGTTATTAGTATTTAGATAATTGATTTCACAATAAAGTAAGGTTTCGTTTTCCCGTTCACAGTCTATAGCCTATGTATAGGCCTACGTGTATAGGCATAAGCTACTCACACCATTCAACTTAAAGATATTCCTCTGATCCGAAATGTATGCGTTTTATTTTAATCCATTTACTCTGTTATGCTTAAAAATTATACTGAACAAAACTGCAGAAGACGAACATAACCGCACACGATTAGATTGGACTGCAGACTACCTAATGAAGTATGGGGATAACCCCAAAGAGCTCCTATTCTAAATGGCTTAAATCTAATATCGGCGTCGTTATGTAGTCTAGTGACCAAACTTGGTGAAAGAGCAATCCGGATGACATTTCGCTCTGCCCAGCGATAGGCTAAATATGCAACAATCGTTTGTAGCGCGCTACAATAATATCTTAAAGGGGTACGCAAAACATGTTTGTCGTGCTAACGACTTGGGCTGTTGTAAACTCGGTTCTTTGAGGTAATTGCGTCGTGCGCTCAACTTGTGCTGTGCTCACATTATCTTTTACCAAGTGCTGACATACTTGTTGTGCGTACGACTTAGGCCTATATATCGTACACACAGCGCTTTTGAGAAGTACTGAAAAGGCGGCACATTAGGTGTCTAGATGTAACGCAAACGGCTTATTATTTCGTTCCTCCGACAAAATGTCGTGCGTGCGACTCGATCTATGCCTATATCTGTCGTTCGCATGACAGTAGACTAATTCGTGCGCACATTATTATCTGGAGGCAAAGAATGGCATGACATGAAATGTTTTTGGACAGCCTTTTTCTAGTTCACTTGAATGGCCCGTATTTATGTGTGCATAATAGGGCGGAACCTGTGTTCTGTTTAAGTTAACCGATGTGTGTTTTACTTAGAATCACATGGCTGAGTCTTCGTTGGCGGATTCAGCATGTAGTTGACGACAACTTCCTGCGGACGAGGACAGCTTTGCGCGGTGTTGACCACTTCATCTATATATGTCACTGTGGGAGGACAACATAATGCGGCTGAGGACAACTTCGTACGATTTAGGACAACGTCGTATGGTTGAAGACAATTTCGCACGCGTGAGGACAACATATGGCGGTTGAGGACAGTTTCATATAGTTGAGGACTATAAGGGACGATAGATAACGAAGGTTCAGCGACGAAGTTCAAGTTGTGCGTTAAATAACCAGTGTAGGCTTCGTGTTATGTGATGGCATCTAATGTAACAAAATGCCTTACAACTTATGAAGCGCTTGCGAAGAAGCCGACAACCGAAACATGGATGCCGTATAGTCACCCACAAGCTTTGATAGTTATTATTTAACTTGCTTAGCCAGTACAGCCCTGACCTCCTGGAATTCTACTACACCCCAAACGGAAGATTGACCTAATATTAGAGACTATGGTTTCGCTCCTAAGAGACCAATCGCCTGCAGCTCGTGTGTTTGACAACGAATTCTACGGCTTTGATTAGAGTAAAGGTTAGATTATGTTAAGAAATTCACTCAAATATCATAACCTCTATTGATAAAGTAACCTAGCAAATTTAGATCTCTTAAATGTTTTAAAAGCTGCGTTCGGAAGACCACCTTTACAACGGTGCTATATCAAGTGTTGTTCGTAAAAGCCAGGTTTGAGGTCGTCTGCTAAGGACGTCCAAATGAGGGATGGATGGAGGGGCCACTCAGACATGCAGACAAAGGGAGGAGGCTAACAGCCCAATGCGGACGTCCGCATCGAAAATTCCAACTTAGTTTTTTTCAGTACAGCCTGTGCCTTAAAACACTAATGCGGCAATATCAAAGTACCCCACTCCGTAGCACAGTTAGCTTTGTAAGATATTAGGATAACTCAACTGCGATGGACTGCGCACATCTGCAAAAAAGGCAGTTGGAGAGGGTAATGCCAAATACAGGCAATACGACAAGGGGAGGGAAGAGTCCATAGTAGGTCAATTTTGCGGACTTCCTGTAAGGACGACCCCTTTGGCCAGTTCAGAATCCAGGGAGGGGTGAAGCCGAGGGACAGCGTGTTGCTAAGGCGAAAAGCGAATACTTATGTAAAGAATACTCAGCAGGACTATAGTTCGCTTAAGGTTAGGATATTTCTATATCCTTCATGGCGGAATCCAGAATTGTACAGCCTATAATGCGAAATAAAATACGCAGGCTGGTGCGGGATTCCACTGGACATTCTGTATATGTCGATGTCAAAATGCCCTTGGAAATCTTGTACCCGTCGGTGTTCACCCTGTCTAGGAAAATTACCGAAATCGAGCAGCACTTTTGGAACAGAGGCTTTATTTCCTGTTAAGTTGCCTGGATGGGAAAAGAGGCACAAAATGCAAGATTCGAAGAGCCACAAAGGAGAACAAAGACTACCACTGATAAACAGCAAAAATTTAATAGAAGACATCCGACATTGGATTAAACAGAGGAAATCACTGGACATGACTGGAGGAAAGGAGGTTAATCATTCGCATGCATCGCCGTCGAATGGCTCAAGTATGCTGATGATGATGACGATGATGATAACGATGATGATGGCAACGACGATAATAATAAAACGAGCCCATATTGTAGGAAAGCGCATGCTCTGGGCGTAGACCTGCAGGCGACCGTGGCGACAATAGGACCAATTAACAGTAAGGGCGAGTCTATTACCCTAGAGTGACAAATGGTGTTCGTGGAAATACCATTATCTCTACGACCAAATTCAGACGAGTGTAGACGTACCTCTGTATGTACTTGGCCTCCTTCCGAGCGCACAGTAGCCTACTAATCGACGCATACCAGGCCAGGTACAGTGAAGGCATGCTTGTCGCCATACAGCAGCGGTGGCTACTACAAAGCGAACGCATGTAGGCTTCTTGCCGCCTTGTTTGCTGCGCTTAGCCTCAGTGCTTCACTCAGCTAGTTAATTATGCAGACACTGTCTTGATGTAGCGCACTTTTAAGTACCGTATTTATGTATTTAAGTACAAAAGCGCAACCTACACTAGCCTAAATTATGTAAAAGTCACTAAGAAAAAATCGTTCGTCGTTAAGCAAACAATGCTCAGATAATAGAAGAGCCACTACTGGCAAGCCCCCCCCACACACGAAGCGCCCAACCGGTGAAGTCCCAGCCACAGGTCATAACATGCACAATGTTCAGAGTTCTTGGGTCCAATTACTACGAAGATGAGGAAAGACGACGGGCGATAATGCCTGCGGTACCCGATAACACCACCGTCCAGCAGTCTCTGTAGATGGTACAAGATGGCACGCCGCCGCACGCAGAACGCACCTCTCGGTAGTTAACTGTCGACGCCATTCTGAAGACTCTTCCCGCCCTTCCATCACCAAATGCAAGATTTTCCGGTCACAGATGGCGTAAGTAGATCTGCAGGGCCGAGGTTCGACTGTACGGCTGAAAACCTGTTCACCCCTTGAAAAGTGAACTGGTCCAATTTCGGCGCGGCTTCGATGACACGCGACCAAATAACGTCGGGAAATTTCAACTCGGCAACAGCAATAGTCCGAACATGTAAGAATTATTGAGCAAAGTCCACGTTGAGACGAACAATTTGCCGAAATGACAGAGTGGGCAAACATGGTCGCAGACAATTAATTCGTAAGTGTGCCGATCCATTGCAATTACGCTCGATGGACGATATTATAGACGTAGTCGTGAGACTAAACCGCCCAGCATCTGGCATCCATTTCTCATGTGCGACGCAGTGGGGCCCAAGGGCTCTGAACAAACTGTCAACTTTCCACTCTGGATTCCCGGAATGGGCTCTGCATGTGTATGGGGGCCCATCTGTGGTCAACTTATCTTCAGGTTACTGGTGAACTTTTAATCAGTTACTACTGTAATCAGGCATCACTGTAATTGGTTATTACAGTAAATTTCTAATAAAATTTTCTAGCCATATCTTGAAATGTTGAAAATAAAGCTGATGCTAAACAATACTTGCTTACAGTATTGACAGTTTTTTTACTTTGTTCTGAGTTAACAATTTATGTGTATGCAGTACTTTGAATATATTTTAATTCACTATATAAATATTGGCCATTTGCTGACAGTTATGATTCTGACTGTGTCCCCGAGTTCAAACTCAGTAGTGTTAATGTGAATTTTACATGCACCGAAAAATAAATTATTTCAAAACTCTATTGCCATGAATTTCTTTAAATATTTCATGTACGTAAATCTATGATACATCATCACACATTATGTAGTTTTAAAAATCAGTAGTTTCAACGAGAGCTGCCATATAAATCTCCCATATAGCGTCTTACTATTAAGAACTGTACCTCTGACGACCACTGATGATGGGCTACTGTTTATCTTTATCCCCACTGTCCCATTCACATCAACCGACTTCCACGCTACTAACTTATGGCCCCTACCATGAGGCTGATACACCAAGCAGCACAAAGTACTTGATGCACCAAGCAGAGATAATCACATTTTGGTCCTGACAATATCAACCAAAAACAAGCTCTGATGTGTCAAGACAAATTTCTCTTTAATTATCACTGTTTGAAATGAAAAATAAGGACCAAGTTGAAACTCCAGCATTTCAACTGCACACCTCAACTTCACAGAAGCAGCCAAATTCAGATACAGATTCTAGTATGATCTTTATCAACAGGTACATCAATAACTTATTAATTTCAGCAGGTAAAAGTCTCAAGGACTAAATTAGTAATCAGCAATGCGCCAAGTCCCAGTCTGTCTTTGCAATTAATTTCACAAAGGTGGGTACAAAAAGCTGTGCATCTGTTAGCTTAAAGCCATATTTGGCTGGATGACCAAAACCCATCAATGGAAGCAAGGCATACAATCGCGATGCATTCATCGTTAGCTTAATCGGTTGAAATTTTTGCAAAATTTGACGTGACGATGCTGATGTTGCACGTCGTTGCATAATCTCTTGTCAAGTTTGGGTTGAAGCAACGTTGCTGCATGTTTGCAAATTTCTGACGCAAGGTTTGGCGCAGCCGCTGGCGTTCAGAAAAGAGGCGCTGCTCGTCCGCCTTGAATCGCTGAATGTCCTCCTCATCTATTGTGAATCCATCCTCGTCATCCGAAGAACATGGTGCCTGTTGTAATGTAATAATAAACCTGTTATAATAAGCCTGTTGTAATGTAATAACATGCTAGTGTAAGTGTACCTAAAGTTGGTACCTAAAAGGTGCTATATTAAGTCTGTTGATAACCAACCAATAATACAGTGTATGGTTTAATTTTATGATGATACTTCAGAGCTAATCCTCTGAGATATCCACTCACAGGTAATTACAAAAGAATGAGTGAAGAGCATTCCCTTGCACTAATCCTGAGATGCAGCCATAGGCATGAAGTGTTAGCAACTTCATCTTTCTTAGCCGTGGCATAAGAGGGCGGGTGGTAAGTCTTCTCTCGCTGTTCTTCCCACCGCCAGTGTAGTCTGTGTACTCATTTTATAGCCGAGTTCGCCAAGGGTTGCAACTGGGGCAGAAATCTTGAAATATTTTCCTGCTCTTACGGGGACTCAAGCCCAAATTCCTGAGCTGACACTCCAGCAGGGTTACCATTAGACTACTGCGCACTCCACAGATTACTCACAATCCGGAAAATAGAAATAAAACAGTGTTCCGCTAGATGAAAAGTAGTGCTTTCATGTCTTTTCCAACTGTCTGATGGTCAAGTATTCCACATTGTTCAGCAAAGAACTACACACATGTTCAGTTAAATTCGACTGTGCATGGACTGGATTCAATTCCAAACCAAATACTGTCAAGTGCATTCGTTTTGAGACACATCAGTCAATTGGTTAACTGCTTGTCTGATAACATGGAGTGTCAGGGTTGAAACCTCCTGATGGTTACAGTATAGGAGCTTCTAGCAAGTCCTTAACACATTTTTGCCAAGAGCAATCAATTAATGCTTATCATTAGGTACTGGCAATATATAAATATAAGAAATTAACAAAGAAATTCCATATGTTTCAGACATTAACTGTTGTATTGCAACACCACATACATAAAAGTTAATCTTACACACCTTCAGCATTTCTTGGAGGCTCAATGTTTTTGCGGACAGTCCATTGCACAAGCACTGATTCGCAACACAGCAGTTGATCGTATCACCCATTGCACAGCCACCAGGCTGACAAAGAAGCCACAATATCAGCTAATTTAGGTATAAAATTCATCTTTCCTTAAGCTTTCATTAGAACGCCACACAACACCACCCCCATTAGATTAAAAAGTGGAAATGTGCCTGACAGCAATTCTGAATGCTAGACAAGGATTATTACTCTGTCACTGCTGAACATTTTTATTTTATGCAAACAAAAAACGTGACAACTGCAAACATTCGATGAGGATAGTTTACTGTTTTATCAAGGCATGCTTCTGGGATGAACGATATTTTACAACGAAGCAAGAGAATTACAAGAGTACAGCAACAACAGGAGAAATGGCAAAGCATTAGCAACAAGCCCCATTAAGGACTTACATCAACTAATAATGGTAAGTGAAAAGTTATCACAGTATGTTAAAAACCTTGCACAACTTTCCTAGGATAAAGTTGTCTTTACTTTGTAAAGAGTAAAGATGGCTTCATTCTACGGTATATACCGTATGATCAAGTTGCCCCGAGATGACCAGTATCCACATAATCCATTCAACCCCTAACAACACGTGTGTATATGGGCATCCATAGAGCACTTTTTAAGAATCTAACAGATCCTGGGCATCAACTCAACTCATGAGTTTTCTAAGAGCAGAACAACATCTAAAATATTATGTTGTATCTTCAACAAATGAATATAAAATGCAAAAGCGTTGCCACCAGTCAGTGTTGTCGTACTTACCTTGGCATTGGCAGCAGAATGACTGGAAAATGTATGGGCATTTAACCGATGGCACTGATTGCACGCAATCCCAAGTTGGCAGTAATTACAGGAAGTTCTGGAATCTGAAGAAAACACAGACCAACATGTTTCATGTACAACTATAACAAAGAACAATGAGGCAAAAATCATGCCAAATTTCTCATATAATAATGGAAAAAGATACAGATGGACAATTTGAAGGAGAAAATAAAGCAAAAGGCATAAACACTGAAACACACAGACGGAAATCTTCATTATTTACTTGAGAGACTTTAACAAAGATAAGTGAATGAAAGCATTGCGCTTGCCTAGCTCACAAGTCACATTGTTGAAATTACTGTGGCAGTGCATGGGCGTGAGACCTCGTGTTGAGCTCTGCGAGCTACATGACTCACAAACTCTGGCATCTGTGCTGATATCTCCATGAGCAACAGCCACAGGTCGCTCAGTGCAATGAGCGCTTGTCGTCTGCGGCACAGATGGCGCCACCGTTCGATGGCAAATGCTGGACGTGCAAATGCACTGGCATACACTCGAAAGAACGATGTTGTGATTGGTGTCCTGGTTGCTGCTGCTGATCCCTTCATCCATACAGGCACCAAGCTTCATCTGACTCTTCTCTGCAACCTACAACAGAACAGCAATGCATCTCTACTACACAACACAGTTAACAGTGTGATAAATTTCTTATAATACAAATAAATAATTCCTAAGCTAATTCAACTGGAAGCTGTTAAAGTACACAAGGCATCATCATCAGCCGTCATTCACAGTGAAGTAAAACCTCAGTTCACAATCATAAACTATCATACAGGTCTACTAAAAATCCATAAGGCCAGAAATGACAGCCGTCATTCACAGTGAAGTAAAACCTCAGTTCACAGTCATAAACTATCATACAGGTCTACTAAAAATCCATAAGGCCAGAAATGACAGATGGCAGGCCATGGAGAATAAGAAAGTCAAAGCGAATTTTCAGTCAGAACCAGCAAATTCCACAGAAATAAGCAGCAAATGTCAAAACTACCCACCTAGCAAGAATGGAAGCCTAGTACTGTCCAGGTTAGCATTGGAAGAGTCCACGTATCCAACAACCAAGCAGAACAAAATTCATAAGTTAAACAGCTTCAGAGTTCATCTTCTTTACAGCACAACTAAATATGAAAAACTACTTACAGCACAGGTGACTTGGTCGCTTTTTGCCTCATCACAAGAAGGCAACATGTTTTCAACTTCTGTCTTTTTGCATTTCTTTTTCTTTCGACGTGGCTGCTTGAAGGGAGCCTTAAGTTGCTCATCTTTGCTTATCAACTCTCGCATTATGTGCTCAACACTGTAATCACCCAACTTCCTTTCAAATGCAGCCTAAAAGCACAGCAAACATTAATATGGAAAAACCTGCCTCATCTGGCTGATTATTGAAATCGACCAATTTGCAGAAACGTTTTATCCTGCAGAAACAAGCTGTAATGGAACTACAGAAGTCTGAATATTGGATCACATTAACAATTCGGAAATTCCACAATCAACTTAGACATAACACAAAAAAACATCAATTACCATTGTCAGAGATAATATTATAATTATCCCCAACAGATTATCCCCAATAATATTAATACTATCTACTCTAATCCAATCTAGAGATTATCCCCAATAATATTAATACTATCTACTCTAATCCAATCTAGACTTCTATAGCACCATTATAATATTGCTCAAAGAATCAGTCAAGGGTAACTTCAAAAGAAAATCGCAATGAAAATCATAATCCGCTGGAGAAGCCAGGTCAAATTCCAATAGGTCGGAGAAACCAGAAGCCATTCTGTGGTAAGTAAGCAAGTTGGTTACGGTGGGTAATTACAGTTCTGAGGATAATCTGCACAGGTGGAAAACTAAAATTTACAAAAATTAGAGAACCATTAGCCAGAATTGCTACAAATAACTCAAACTAATCAGATCACAGTTATGGAAAAGGATCACATGATTCAGACAGTACAGAGCAGACACAGAATTCAGAGAGTGTATTGCAGAGAGAATACAGCTGCTTAAAATGATGACCTAAGCAGAAGTCACTGCTTGTGCCAACGAACTTCAGTGCATGTTAAGTTGCACCAGAATTAAGAAATCTCTTGGTTCAATAGTGCAAAAGTTATGGAAAATTCTAAGTACACACCTCAAGGTTTCTGCGCAAGGCTTCAACTGTTAGGCTGTAGAGGATGATCCATGATTTCTCTTCCACTTTGAGCTTCTGCAGCAGACGGAAGAGCCGGTCGTGAAGATAGATTCCCAAACAGGTCAACACTTCTTCCTGAGCAACATCCATAGTCTTTGCGTGTTGCTCTCGTTGACTGCAAAAATTGTAATGTAAGAGTATCGACTTAGTGCCTCTGAGTTTCTTAAAAGACACTATAAGAATAGCTACATACATACATACATACATACATATAAGAACCTCTCAAAGGCACTTATCACAACTCTAAATGAGTGCAAAGATTTATAATGTCCCTTCCAATGACTGGAAAGATTTACAGTTTCCCTTCCAATGACTGGAAAGATTTACAGTTTCCTTTCCAATGACTGCTAAGATTTACAATGTCCCTTCCAATGACTGCAAAGATTTACGGTGTCCCTTCCAATGACTGCAAAGATTTACGGTGTCCCTTCCAATGACTGCAAAGATTTATCATGTCCCTTCCAATGACTGCAAAGATTTATGGTGTCCCTTCCAATGACTGCAAAAATTTACAGTTTCCCTTCCAATGACTGCAAAAATTTACAGTGTTCCTTCCAATGACTGCTAAGATTTACAATGTCCCTTCCAATGACTGCAAAGATTTATCATGTCCCTTCCAATGACTGCAAAGATTTACTGTGTTCCTTCCAGATGTCTATTCAAAAGGGTTTGATGAAAATATTAACAAGGTTCATTATATAGGAATAGCTTTCCAAATCATAATAAAGAACAGTTTGGTGAAACACAGCAACAGAAAAGATAGACACAAAGACTGAAAACATTTCTGTAGCTTTCTGTGGTATAAAAACCCACAGCTTATTAATCCGCCTTTCACCACCATTGTGCTACATGAAAATGACAGCTTACGGTTAAAGTATGAGCCAAAAGCGACATGTTTTCCAGCATTTAAATTGTATTTGTCATGTTTTAGTTTTAGCCAAAGAACTTAACAAACCCAGGACAGTACCTCTGAGGACTTTTGCTGTCAGATGCATAAAACGAGTGATTATATCGACGCTATGGAGTTACATTTCCAATACCAACTGTAGATCAGTAGATTAATCATATCTACAGATTCTGTTTGGGGGCACCTGACTCACCTCAAGTGGTTTATACCAACTGTAGATCAGTAGATTAATCATATCTACAGATTCTGTTTGGGGGAAACTGACTCACCTCAAGTGGTTATCTTTCCTTACCTTCCTTTGGGTAAATTTATCTAGTTATTTGAAGCATTCATCACATGCACAGTCAGCAAATCTTATTCTGAGTTATAATGAATATTTGCTAGTGACCAAGATGGAGCCACGCAAAGGGTATTGGGTCCTGACAAGTGATTTAAATGATGACAGGATCCCTTGTCTGCTGCCCCATCCCCTTAATTTTACCACTTGCTGGTAGCTGATTAAAGATTCTGTTTTGTGTAACCAAAACACCTCTAACTGTTTACCTGCCTTACCTTAATTTACCTTACTTTACTTTGTGTCCATGTGTGTGAACGCGCATGTGCATGCAGTTTTGTCAGTGCAAAAACTGGACAGCATAGCATTACATACTTTCCCGCAAGTTCCGGCTCTGCCCTCTCAATGAGGCATCGGATGTACTTTTCATCACCAGAGATGTGGAGATGTCGTTCCTTCGTACAGACGCTTATTCCTTCGTACAGCGATGGACAGTATCCCTTGTCCGTTGCCCCATCCACTTCCTTTGTCAGAATCCGGTAAGCATACATCACTTTGTTTTTACAATCTGCACAGAATCTAAAATGAGCACCAAAGGTGATGCAGTCGGTGAACTGAACAAAACTTTATTGAAGACCAACAGTTTAACATCAGTATAAAAAATCACATAAGCCTAACATTAGGTTGCAAAAGGAAAACTCACAAGGAATCAAGTTAGTCAAACTATGTGCATGCACAGAATCAAAATGCAGGTAAACATACAAAGATAAAAACAAACCTTCAGTTCTTGACATCAACAAACTCTTTAAAATGTTAATGAACTCTTTGCAATTTTGTGACAATCAATAACTTTCCACGTGTGCCAGAGGCTCGGATTTGCAACATTATGGGTGTCCTTAATAAAGCTGTTGGATAACAGGGAATAAGCATTCAGCCTAGGTAAATAACTTCATAGATAAGTAGATTGATAAATATGCTATGATTCTGCCATTGGCAAAAATATCTGGTGGGCAGAGTGAAATTTTCGCAGAGCAGCATACCTGTGTTTTCTGAGGTAGTCCTCGAGAGTAACATGAAGACCATCGTAATCAACCAACGTAATTTCATTTTGACAGTCTTTTGACGCCAAGTCCCATACATCTTGCCATGACCTAGAAACACATATAGGGGACTCTGCCATGACCAAGAAACAACATTAGCCATGACCTACATGAACAGATAACACCATGATATTAAAAACTAACAGAACTGAGAGCAAGTCTGTCCGTTACTACCTTTATAAAATATAAAAATTAACTTCTGACCTAGTCAGTTAATCTAAAACCTCAGTGTTAGGCTTAAAAGATGGAATTTCAGTAGTTTCTGCTTTTGCTCATTTCCCTGATTATGTGCTGCACGTGTGTATGTACTCGCCTATAAAAACTGCACACTAAACAAAAGCACAAGTTAATGGTCACACGCTATTGAGTGTTCACTGTAATCATTCTTTGACAAAAAACAAAAACACTGGATGCTTTTAACTGAACAGTCAGATTTAGCTGGACACTAGAATCACGTAATATGCATGTTTTACAGCAGTGATTCCAAGAGATTCCTAACTGGTGTCACATAAATGTCCAATTAACATAGAAATAAATGCTGCAATGCAAAGTCTTGGGAACTCACCATAGAGACTTTGTTTTGTGAGCATCAATTGAATGCAGAACGCACCTCTTCCCTTTGCGTGTCTTACCGTTTAAATCCAGAGACAAGCACGCACTAAAATCACATTCAACAAAATTAGCTGTACACAAACAACAGAAATTTTAAGATTCCTTACTTACCAAACTAAGAGATCCCAGTCAGGCTGTCCTACTATCACTAAGTGATTGATTCAACTAGAATACTAAAACTAAATACTAAAAAAAGCTTTTTCATGTGCTCTGTGTGTGGTATAGTGGTCTATTTGGTAGTGCTCTTGGTCTGTAATCCAAAGATTGCAGGTTTGAGTCTGCTGAGCAGACTCTGTGTAACAACCCTTCATAAGTTGTTCATGTAACACTTGTCTCTAAATCAAATTCAAGATTTAAATTACGTGCAAAAAATAAAAATAATAAATAAACGTGTCACATCAACAGTGACTGATTCAAATGTCGGTGAAATCCTAAAAATCACTGACATTAACTGTTTGGCACTCTGACACTCAGAAGTATCCGATAGGTGAAAATTGCTTGTGCTTACTCCAAACTAAGTTTACAGAAATATAACTGACCTGAAGCCAGCCAAAACTGCTCTTCCACATAAACACATCAGATCCTCCTTGTGGCATACATCACAAGTTCACATATTATTAAAAATGTTGGGGCCACGGTTCCCAAACTTAATTCAACTTACAAACCTTAAACCCTACTTAATGCTTTGCTTGATATTTCGTTCAAAGGTGGTTTTTAAGGCAGGACTGATGTATCCTAAAATGAGTTATTCAGATCAAAACAAGGTTCTTGGATTACAGACAACCATTTGACTTGTTTCCAGCTCAAGTTATTATTATTTCTGCAGCTATAAGGCCACTATCTAATGACTAAGCATCATTCAGTGGTGCTGAACAATACTGAGTGAAGGACTTGCTCAAGGTCCCTACTCAGTAACCCTGTCAGGGAAGATTAGAACTTGTACTCTTTGCATTACAAGATGAGCGCTCTTTCCAACTGGCTACCATGCCCAATGAACCATAAAACCTAAGCAGTTTTAAATCAAGTAAACAACAATTTCAACATTTAGCTTCTTCTAGCCCTGACTAGGGCTTAAAGTTTAACTGTGATGACCGTACCTTTCCCCACTATCACAGTCTCACTATTATAGCCTTTGCAGCATGGACTAGCCTTTGAATGTAGAAGAGAGAGTAAATAGCCTTTGGGTCCGAAGTGTACTGTTCCATAACTGAAATCATTCCTGACGATGATACATCCAACGGCTCCATGGCCTGATTGTGCATTTTCACAAATTCTTCAAAGAGCTGCTCAACACTAAAATAAAAACCAATCGATGCTCATTTAATGGCTGGTTAAATCAACCAACCTAACAAATCACATGCCAAAAAAATGAAAGAATCAGTTAAGCAAGGGCAGTTCATTTAAAAATCAATTTCCATTTCACCATTTCGATAAGGCCTTACTTTTAAACATATATCTCTATGAATAATTTCTCTATAAGTGCTATAGTGTATGTAGTTACTTGTATACATATGACAGTTATATAGTGCCTCTATACAATTTCAGAGAACTAACTACCTTTACAGTACAGTTGCTCTATCACGAGAGGCAATGTTCTGCACATCATTAACATCATCTGAGCAACTGCATCTAAGCACATACTACAAGGTTGTGATGGTTCTGTCCCTCAGCATCATCACCAACTGGCCCACATTTCAAATTATAGTGATAAACGGGAGTGGAAAGTTCCACGTATGTAAGTATACATTTGAAACTTTATATAGCACTGAAAAGAAATTCTCATTGCATGAAACATGACTATCTAAGAGTCCAAAAAAGATGCACCGTAAGAGAAGTTGAAATGCTTCTTGAGTTATTTTGGTTGTAGTCTGGATTTTTATCTATATGTTATAACACAGCTATGCGTAGACAACTAAGCCAAGGTCCTTCGCTCAGACCTGAAACCACAGAAGTACTACTGCATGGATTTGTCATAGATAAGAACTGTTTGACTACCAAGTTCCAGAAGGTGGAAATGCTGATACACAGCTAAAAAATAAAAGGCTCTCGGCCGGGGTCCACCAGAATGGTAAATCACAAAAGCTTCATTTGCTGGCCTTGCATGTGTATGAAAAATCGTCAATGGCAACTTCCCTAGTTATCCGAGCATGATTTGCCTACAGATGAACGTTTAGTTCTCAATGAACTTTCACAACACTTAAGCTAGCATAGGCAGAACTTCTGTTAGGTACCAAGGAGCTATAGCGTCTGATAAATACATACATACCAGCATAACTGGTATGTATGTAGTTAAACATACAATTCTGGACATTATTGGATCACAGTGACTATGTCTGCCTCTGGGCCAAAAGATCCTTCTACCTTGGAACCATGCTTCTGAGCTTCTGTAGAGGCTTGTAAACACTTGTTTTACCCAGACCTTTTTAACTGGCATGTCAAGGAAGAATTTTTCTTTTCATATTTTTGTATTTATCAAACCAAACGATAAAACCATTGGAAGAAGAGTCTAATGTGCTTGATTGCTTTGTTTGTTAGCATCTGTTTTGACAAGAAAATATGCACTACCTGAATTGAGTAACATAAACATTCTACCCTACCACATAAACAGCTGTGTTTTAAAAGTGTAAACTTTTAGACTAATTTGTTACTAAATTTCTAACAAATTTGCTTCAATTCGGACCAGAATTAAACACTGAAAAACCTGAATACCATAAAACCAATAGTCATTTAGCTACAGTAATTTAGTTAGTGTAAGCAAAAAGAAATAATTGTATTAAATATTTTAGTCTACAAAGAAAATTAAATAACTACTACATAAACAACTAAAATAGAAAGTAATAAATCAACCAGCCAACACAAAAACATTTTAAATAGTCAAACATTTGTATTTACAGCCAATGATTTGTATTATTGGCAGTTACCTTCTACGGCAGCCCACGCACTGAATATTGTGCGACAACTGACTTATGATGACATTTTTGTTTAAAATGGTCGCTTCAGTGATTTCTTCTTTACTCAGCGAGTTGTACTTCTTTAAAAAAATTTCAAACTTCTGTTGACTGATTGCCTCACCATGACAACTGGTACACATGTCAGGAAACTGGATAATGAACTAACAGAAAAATCAAATCATAAGAAATTGATGATCAGCATGGTACTGTAGCAATTCTCCATATATTCGCATTTATCTATATTAGACATGTCAGCTTGTTTGTAAAGCTTATATGATGCTGGGTTAGATGTAGATAAGTGTGTATTAGTGTATACATTTGCCAGCATATGCGTACATGCCAGCATCATTGGGAATAAAATTATGAATATTAGGCCTTGGCAAAACTGTCCACTGGGCTTTGGAAACAGCATGTACAGCAGAGAGCCAGATAAACTCTGAATTAACAGTTGTAACTGCAATTGTAATCATGACAATTTATACACCACCGTCAGTCACAAGCTACTTCCAAGGTGCTTTACAGTGTCAAATGTTGGCACACATGAGTCCAATAATAAATAACAAAATAATAAACAGTTGACTCTTAGTCATTTGGCCTGAAGCAGTGATTCATGTGATGCGCAGCAAGGTGCAAAACAATTGCTTCAGTTGTATGGAATTTGTTGATGGCGTAAGACGTCTAGCGAAAATTCATCCATGAACTCCAGATTGAATCAAGAAAGAACTATGAGAACGTTAGTTTGATAAAAAATGACCCGTAAAGTTATTGAACTGTTGCTCACAGCTTGTGATGGAGTGACTAGAGTTTAGACTGGTTAAAGCAAGTGAAACTTCGAGGTTATAGCTGGAAGTGAACAGTGACTCTCGAGAAGTGATAGCCTGTGATTCACAGATAATCCGTGTCTGGAGTTTGGGTTAATCGTTATTTGGTCAACTAGCTATGTGAAAGACTTCGATCATTGTAGAGCTCAGCCGTGAAGTCATGGAGAATTCTTGGTGTGAAAAATGACCAGAAAACCCAATCTTGCTCGTCAGAAACAACTGCAACCCGGTTCTACAGAGTTCAAGTGAACGAGAATTCTTTGGCTTGGAACGCCTACAGGTAAAGATTATTTGATTCATACGACATCAAGCTGTCTGTATCGCGGTTCTGTAGCTCAAGTGATTCATGCCAATGAGCGAGTATTTAATGTGATGCTCACTTAAGACCTTCTACAAGTTCACACATCTCCCTTGCTCGTCTGTCAATACGAGTACTCCTCCGCTCACCCTCTCCCGCAGCTCTTGACCCAATACTGAAAACCAAACTACTCAAGCTTACCTATACTGTTTCTACACTTGCACCATCTCGTGACCACTAAGACCATCAATTTCAACCATAGCATCATACTGTCTCCCCGGCTTGACCATGCCCCCGCTTTCTGACCTGGTACCGAAACTGACCAAGCAACCTGGCTGTTGCGGTCTTGATTTGAATTATCGCCGGTGATTAAGCTGATCTCGATGACGCGGTTTTCGTGCTTCGCTGAGAAATGTCTTATATTTACTTTTAAACTGAAGTTTACAACCATGTACACTGCACGAACCCCAAGAGTGTCATCCATGGACAAAACAAACTGTCGGCGTTTCAGGTCCCATTTTTCAGATCTACAGACTCCAACCAATTTAGCCATACTGGTAAAATTTCGTGTGAAAAAATACACAACATCCAACTTTTGCAGTATTTTCTTCAGTCTCCTCGCATAATATTTTACAAACACTAGCAGTAAACCGAAGAACCAACTGTAAACCCCGGAAGAACATACGCATGAAAATAGTTCAAAAATTTTAAGGGAAAACACCATAGACTAATAAAAAGCAGGTCATTTGTCGGCACTAGCCCTCGTAATCTCGAGATTTCTACAGCGCTCAACTACAGCTAAGTCGCGGGAACCAGCTTATTCACAGGCGCTCAGTCAAAACAAAATCGATAGGCAAAAGGGTCAAGATCCAGGAGTCAGGCACTCAGACAGTCGGGCGGCTACGGTGGATGCTGTTTGAAATTGAAGCGAGAAGAGAGATAAGGGGAAGAGGAAGAATCAGGATAAGATTTCTGGAAAAGAAGTGTTTTCAGACTTGAGTGAAAGACCTGCGCAGAAATTGAAAGAGGTGAAGTGTTGGTGAGTTCGTATGATTGACCAGACAACTGTCGCAATTCTGGCGGGAGTTTATTCCAAAGGGGTGGGGCAGCTATGGCTATGGAGCGATTTCCCAATTTTAAGGATGAGGTGACGGGAGGGCGAAGAAGTGTTAGGACAGATGAGGAGCGGGTTGAACGGAGTGGTTGGATAGTAAATAATTGACGAAGATAGGAGGGTTGGGAGGATTGAAGTGTGTTGTAGGTGAGGGATAAGACTTTGTACTCTATTCGTTCTGGTATTTTAAGCCAGTGCAGTGATTTGAGAACAGGGGTGACGTGATGGTGTTTGTGGGTTTTGGTGTTATCTGTTTAAGTCACCTTGTATACTTTTCTGGTTCTTTTTAATGGCAGTTAAATAGACATGTCTAAGTATTCCGAGGTTAAACTGGCCTAAAGCTGACTCAAGTCGTAAGCGTAATCGAAATCTCGAGATTCTACCTTCCAATGAAAGTTAAGTCACGCGAAATAGATGTCTGTCAAACAAAATCGACAGGGAGATAAAGTCAGATTCGATTCGGTTTCAGGTCAAGATCCAAGCTCAGGCAGACAGACAATCAGACGGCTACTTTGGATGGTGTTTAGAACTGGAGTGGCGAGAGAGGTGTAAGAGGAAAGGAAGATTTCAGGATAGTATTTGTCGAAGAGAAGTGCTTTCAGTTTTGAGTGAAAGAACTGCGCACAGATTGCAAGAGGTGCAGTGTTGATGAGTTCGTAGGATGCGTCATATAATCGCGATTGAAAAATTATTAAAGTGTCTGAAGCGAAACACAAGTAAATTTTTCGTAAATAACTATTGTGCGCTGGAAGAGGGTGCGAGATCAACCATTCCGCAAACGTTATAGGGCCTACTTATATCTAAACAACGTCACATAATCGTTGTTCTAGCTTTCTTTTAACATTTGCATATTACAGTGTTTTCAACGTACAGAGCGTGTAATAGGGTGAAGTCTCTAAATTTTTTATGCAAACGTCAGGTAAATCAGTCAGCAAACTAAATTCCATCATAACATTAACCTTTGCATACTGCTAGGGTCGTTATGTCATAAAGTCTTGATAAAGTGTTAACCTGAGTAAGACTGACTAAGACAAATTCAGACCAAAATGCTTTTAGTGGATATGACAAATTTCTTAAATGCACTCCACCAGTATGATGGCTTTCTAAAAATCAGTTTAAGACCTACCTGTTTTAGAGAACTAATTCTACAAATAGTCTCTGGAATTCTTAGTAGCTACAGAAGTCCAAAGAATAAACTTCATTCAGTTACAATTCAGTTACATTCAGTTACGTCGATGTAGTCATCATTATCAACAGCAAAAATTAAGTCGTCAACATACAGTAGTCATTAAAAACTCTCATCGTTGTCATCATCTTTGTTTTAAATGTTACAATGCCCAATGAAATATAATGCTTCAGAATTAAAATATGAGTAAGAGAAAATGAAGTGTTAATTTCCTAATCATCGTTTTCATCCTTGTTCTGTTCCATAGGTCACAACGTTACCTTATTCCTAGGTCATAAAGATAATTTTAACTTTTAGGCTAATAGCCATCAACGTTTCTGTGACATACGCCTACACTGGCATTAAATTGATATTCAAATTAACACAGGCATGCAAGACCAAGGATATGGTCTAGTAATTCGTGCATTGTCCTATATCGCCCCTCTTTTGAAGATGATTGAAGACTGAGTTTTTCGAATCTGCTTGACATTCTCCAGTCTCCCATAATGCCTGACATATTTTCGATGCATCCTTTCCACTGTTGTTTCTCCAACATGCTTGAACAACTCAGTTGGAACCTGGTGCTCTTGCCAATGGAGGGTCTCACCATTGCAACAGCCACCTCAGATTTTAGTGGAGCTGATTGTCGATGTTAAGTAAGTAAGTAATCTTTACTAGTGCTAGACAAACGCCCACATTCTACAAACAATGCGCACAAAACCAGTACAAAAGGAAAGCACAATTACCGTTAAAAAATAATCAAAGGTTGCAATATAAAATCAGCTTTAGAGCAAATGTGGGAGAAAATCATCAGCATTTGGAATAGGAACCTACCAAAATTCTGCTTTAGAGAATTGACTAAAACTTTCTCCACTAAACGTGTTTTAGATGCTTTGAGGCTGCTGCAAGCCAGTATGTTGGGCTGCCGACGTCATTAGACGTTATTGCGGGGTACCAGCATCGCGGCTCTCTATGTCGACTGCGAAGAGATGCCCTTCCATCTGTTCCGCAGACAATAGATAATGGAGTACACCATTGAGATCAATTCTATCCCCAATCACCCGACCCAGAAAAAACGGGAAAAGATTAGAGGCAAAGTCGATGAAGTGAACAGGGAGGTACCATCGTCTGTGATCAACCCAGAAAAACATCTATCTTCCGGAAATGGCAGACAGAATGGGGAACGTCAAATACCGGTGCATACTACTGAGAAATTGAACCACAAGCCAGCCCGCTCCTTAACCAATTTATTGGTTAAGGAGCGGGCTGGCGTTTGCTATCAGTTGGATGGTAGGTTGGATGGTAAAGCTACATGGGGCCAATGTTACAGGCCGAACTTTGGATCGGATTTCGAATAGGCTGTGGGCCGATGTCGGATGTGTAACCGTTTACCGATAGTTACCATGACTTCGGGCCAACGCTGACTCAGTGTGTATGTGTGCGTGGGTGCGTGTGATGGCTGAGATATTCAGGAAAAGTGAATTGCAGTAGTCTAGTTTAACATGCACTAGGGATGTAACGATAGTAGATGCGACTTTGAAGTCAAGCACAAGGAGGATTCTGCGGTTACGGATAGCCTAACATCAAATCGCTCCACAGCCATAGCTGCCCCACCCCTTTGGAATAAACTCCCGCCAGAATTGCGACAGTTGTTTGGTCAATCATACGAACTCACCAACACTTCACCTCTTTCAGTTTCTGCGCAGGTCTTTAACTCAAGACTGAAAACATTTCTTTTCCAGAAATCTTATCCTGATTCTTCCTCTTCCCCTTATCTCTCTTCTCGCTTCAATTTCAAACAGCATCCACCGTAGCCGCCCGACTGTCTGAGTGCCTGACTCCTGGATCTTGACCCTTTTGCCTATCGATTTTGTTTTGACTGAGCGCCTGTGAATAAGCTGGTTCCCGCGACTTAGCTGTCGTTGAGCGCTGTAGAAATCTCGAGATTACGATTACGATTACGATCATGAGGCAAAAGCGGAAACATGGGTAAGCGGATCGGAGAGGTGACACTTTCTCGATCTGCCTCTGTCCCTGTCTGGTCTCCTGGTAACCGTAATCTCGGCAAGTTCTAAAACGTTAATTTAAAGTTAAGCACAGGGCGCATGCAGCTTATTCACGGGCGCTGCGTCAATTCAGAGAGTTATGTCCAAGGATTCCATGGGAGGAACAAAGTCCATTTGCCAGAAGACCAGACAGAAGGGGGCAGAGGAGCTGTTACAGTGGGTTGTGTTTAGATTGACAGAAATGGGAAGGCGGCGGATTGGATGGATCAAGGTAAGATAGCTTGAAGAGGTGAGACCAGTTTTCAATGGACTGCCTGAGGAGTGATAGAGGGGCTTGAGCAAGATGATAGTGGATGAAAGACAGAAGGAGTAGAGGAACGGAAAGTTTGCGAAATTCAGGAGGCAGATCGTTCCAGAGTCGAGTTGCAGTGTGGTGTCCGGTACGGTTAAAGAACTTAAGATGAGTAGCCTAATTATGTTTTACACTTTACATGTCGGTATTTCCGGTCAACACCTCTGCCAATGCGTAGCGATCTTGGACAATTGCTCACCCACAACTGTCTGTAAGGAAGTTGCTCACCCACAACTGTCTGTAAGGGAGGCAACGGGAAACCACCTCACTCATCTCATCCCCGGGTGGCATAAAGCCAATGGACCTGCCTTCGGGCAGAGAATTCATCATCATCACCTTTGAATAGGCTCTGGCTTGGCCCAGCGTTCGTGAGTCGTGTTCCACAATCGTGTTCCATGGTGCTGTGCGGTAACCATTTAAGTAGCGTTTATTTCCGAGTTTACATTACTCTGATTTACGAACTAGGAAGCCTTACGTCACCGCTAGGTCTATTTTTATCTTCATCCGGGCATTTTGGCTGGTGCGCATGCGCGTATTCGTACTGTGTAAGATTTCGAGTGCCCATTAAATCGAGCTATAGGATAGAGGAAATTTATTCGAAAGTCGCTAAAATTTGTAAATGTCGTAGATGTCGAGGCAGTCACGCAGACTACTTTTCTAACGATTCGACGCCAACACCTACCTACATACTGTACGAACGAACGGTTGGTAGTTGTGCTATTAGGGGCTAACGTTTAGGAGTATGCAAAATGCATTAAGTCGCGTTAAGTTTTTTTTTGTAATTCACGTGGTTCAAGGTGGCTTATTATTCATATTTGACCGAGGCAGCTTTAGTTTGGTGCTTTTGAGGTCGTTTAATATGTGATCATAATGACATGTACACTTTCAAGAGCAAAAATCCTTTGCCTGAGTCAATATTGTTCTCTTAGCGTAAATTATTGTAGTTAACGAAAATTTCTGCCGACTCTACTCTGATTTACGAGTACATCATCACAGACTAGTGTGAAATTATCATAAACGCCAGTAAGTTGCGGAAATGACTGGTCTGTGATTGTGCAGAAATCTACTTTCTTTGCAAATCATGTGTAATAGCAATGCAGACATTTTAACAAATTGACACATGTCACCTGTTTGATTTAAAACACGAATAATTGTTTTGCAGATCTGTTACAATATGTTCCTGATGAGTTCACTTTTTACTACAACTTTTTAAATAGATTGTGCTCAAAGTATTAATTGCTTTGTTCTGTTTCAGTTACTATTGCTCATTGTTTTGCTTGCGAACTGCGTATGCGACGCTACTCTTAGAAAAGCAGATTTCTACGAGTCATGGGTGCGTTTTTAGACAAGCCAAAGACTGATAAGCAGAATGAAGAGGGATCCGGAAATGGCCTGCGGTACGCAGTCAGCAGCATGCAGGGCTGGCGCATTGAAATGGAAGATGCCCATACTGCTAAGATCAGCCTGCCAGGGCTCAAGGACTGGTCGTTCTTTGCGGTCTTTGACGGCCATGCCGGTGCTCGCATATCTGGATACTGCTCGGAGAAGTTGCTGGAAGCGATCGTCAGCAACGAAGACTTTCGAGGAAATGACGCCAGTGATGCAAAGCTGCTTGATCCAGTCCCGGCAAATGTCCGGACTGGAATACGGACAGGATTTCTACGGCTGGACGATCAGATCCGACACCTTCCGGAAACGGTTAGCGGCGAGGACAAAAGCGGAACTACGGCTGTCTGTGTCCTCATTTCGCCCCGGCACCTCTTCTTCGCCAACTGTGGTGATTCACGTACGGTTCTGTCGCGCAGTGGGCAGGTTGCCTTCTGCACACAGGACCATAAACCCATTAACCCTGTTGAAAAGGAGCGTATTCAGAATGCTGGTGGCAGCGTCATGATCCAGCGAGTCAACGGTTCGCTCGCCGTGTCGCGTGCTCTCGGAGATTTCGAATACAAGAACGTCCAGGGAAAGGGTCAATGCGAGCAACTCGTGTCACCAGAACCAGAGATTTTTATTGAAGAACGTTCCGACAAGGATGAATTTATCGTTCTGGCTTGTGATGGGATTTGGGACGTCATGACGAACGAAGAACTGTGCGATTTTGTCCGTGACCGAATGCTCCTCACCGATGACCTCAAATCAGTCTGTAATTCAGTTGTTGATACATGTTTGTCAAAGGCAAGGCTCATATTGCTTCTACTTTTTGGTAACTGTAGTTATGAAAGTTGAAATGTCTTAAAAATACTAAATATAGTTAATCCTTTTTGTCATGGTACAACAGCAACAACTTCTACTAAGGTCGAATGACAGGTCCACAGTAAGTATCAGATGTCTGTGACCATAGAGCTGGAGTGTATATCAATAGAGTACAGTGCAGTCCTGTTTACATGCAACCCATTTATGCGTGAATCCGCTTAACGTGTGGTTTTGCCATGGCTCCTGATGATACCAATTTAACATTTATGACATGTTAGCACATGGTGCAATCAATAAGCAAGTTGCATCAGCTAATGTTCAGTCTTGTCATTGCTATAATATTAGCCTGTATGAGGTGTAACAGCTGACTCAGTGGGCAGCAACAGTTGTTGGCTACATTTGGCTTCAACCCTAAGGGGCAGTACAGTTCAGTACAGTAATATAGCTGCTCTTGTCTCCCCTCCCCAAACACATAAAAAAACCCACACCTAGTAGCAGCTGTAGCTGAGATAAATTATGGTACTTTGCCTGCCACAGGCAGACTAACTCTGGCCCCGCAGGAGCCTAGGTGCTGTCTCGGCCATGGGTACAAAAGCTGTGTACTGATAGGCTTGACAGTCCAGTTGATGAGACTTCACCTTTAAAGTAATGTCTAGAAACAGTCAGTGTTAATGTAGCCAGAAAAAATTATCCAGTATTAAATCCCAAACAGTTTCCCATAACAAGACAGCATTGTGGTCTTTCAAAGTAATTGGACAGAATCGTCTGGTATCAGGCTACAGTGCAAGTGCCTTCATATCAGACAGCTTTTGTCTGAGCTTTGTAGGCACACTAAGACTTATGTAAATCGTACACTGTTGTATTTCTGCTTGGCGCTCTTAACCCCCGGTTCGTTAACATGCAGTCGCGGTGGGTGTATTCCAACGACCACTCGTAAACGGGCCTGCACTGTATGCCATCAGTTTCCCACTTTTAAAAATTTATTTTGGGAGTAGCCATCAGTAGTGGTATGGCAGATATTAAACGTCAGGGTAACGATAGAAAGGCTATCATAGATACGGTGATTTTGTGCCTTCATGGCTTCTGAAGTCACAGCCATTATCCTATCTATTGTTATTAACCTTTGTCTATTTACTGGTGTACTTCCTTCCTATCAGAAGAGGGCAGTTGTGTGTCCTCATCTTAACAAGAGTGGTCTCGATCCCACTGTGCTATAAGTATAGATCTATCTATAATGTTTCTTTCCTATCTGAGATGATACAGTGGTCCACACTGAGGTCCACTCTTACCTGTCTGCAAACAATGTACTCCCACTACACCAGTCAGACTTTAGGCAATTCCATTTCATGGATACAGCTGTTCTGAAAGTCTTTAATGACTTGTTCCTTGCTGCTGACTAGGGATATCTAAATGACTTAATCCTCCTTGATTTCTCTGCTGCTTTAACTGTGTAGATCAGTGTTTTCTACTTAAATCTTGCAACAATTCTTTGTCATATCTGGTACAATCTTCAGTTGATTTGTCTTGTGCCTTTCTAATCATACTAGTACATTCAAACTGACTCTTTCATTTTATCCATCACTGCTCTGCTCTTTGGTGTCCCACAAGGTTCAGTCTTAGTGTCCCTCCTCTTCATCCTCTATACCTCTGCACTGTCAGCCGCTGCCTTTCATCATGACTTTGAAATCCATGTTTATGCTGGTGATACCCAACTTTGTGTACATCTCCAGCCAAATGAGGTTTCAGATGCTGCCAGGAGACTTCACGCCTGCGTAGATGACAATGCTATTGAGGCTGTCTATGTGCCTCAAACTTGACCCTGACAAATCTGAGTTCATATGGCTTGACTATTCCAGTAAGCTCCTACAGTACTCTAACCTGCTCTAACCTGTCACTCTTTACTTCCTCCTCTTTGCTTTCCCCATCCCATACTGTTTGGGATCTTGGAGTCATGCTTGTCTCGACACTCTAAAGCCCCGCATAACTGTAAATTCTTGAACATGCTTGTTTCACCTTAGAAGGACAGCTTTGCTCTACTGTAGATTCAGCATAGTTGAAAATACTGATACAGTCTTATTCTGACAAGACTTGACTGGGGCAACTCTGTATGCTAAGGTCTCCCTGGCTGCATACTGCTTTCTCCCACTAGAGTCAAGTACCAGGGTGCCAGACTATCTTGGACTTTCTTACTGAGACCTTTCCACACCTGCCCTTCATTCTCTATGCTAACTTCCTTTGTCTGAACGTATCCACTTCAAATTGACATGCCTCATGTTCAAAGCACATGCAACTCACCTGTCATCCTACTTATTGTCCATGGTCCCTGTTAAAGGGAAATCCACTCTTCAGTCAGCATATTCTGGAAAGTATGTTGTTCGTGGTACATGTCTTGTCTTTGGGCTTTGTTCATTCATAGCTGGTGGTTCATCGATCTGGAACTCTGTACCTCATCATGTTCTGAACCCTTTTGTTGAGACTCTCTTTCGCTCTAAACACAAGAATTTCCTCTTCCAGTCTGTGCATGACTCATAGTGTTTCCTGTTCCCTGAAAAGTATTTATTTGTTAAATTATTTAAGCATAATGCACAAAATTTTTACAATTCGTTGTCATTGTTAGCTTGTGTGATTGTAATAGGGAGTGTAATCAGTCTTCGAACAAACTTTCCATTGTGTTAGCTGAAAGAAACACTTAAATTTTGCAAAGTTTACTTTGCCCCCTCATTAATCACTGCTCATTTGAAATGAAACTTTGTTTGCGATAAGCGGAGGCACTTTGACCCCGTATTGTGTAAAAATACTTTATCTTTTCCAGCTATTCATTTGCAAGAATGAGGGCATTATTATGCAAAAAGGGCAAATTTTAAGTTGAACGAACAAGAGGATATCTAGCTCTGCTATCTGTGATAGGGTCTGATGTTCCTGACTGTTCATCATTGCAACATTACTTTTTTGACTCTAGTGGTCTAACACAGTGGAGATAGACTCTGGCGAGTTGATGAGTTGGGGATTTGGCATAGCAGGTTATGTGGGTGGTAGTCTTGCCCTTGCTCATACTACACCATTTGTTATTGCTAAACTGTAAATGTGCTGAAGTTTTTCTGTGTAGGTACTTTTATCCTGTTTTCTGTTAATGCCATTGCCTTGCTCTCTAACTATCACACATGCTCTCGTATAAGTTGATAAATTTTGGACAAGTTTGAATACAAATTGGGAGGTTGCCTTATACAAGGCTCAAGCCAAGATTGCAAGGCACATCCATGGGTCACATCAGCACACCCACCAGATCGTTGTTTCAGCACAAGCTGACTTAAACACCAACTTCAGAGGGTCCATTATGCATTATGATGGTACTTGCCAGAGTCTATCATGGAGTCCCTTCACTATCATCCAAAGCTGTCCATGGCTGAGCATAGGGTTGTGTCAGAATACCCCCCCACCATAAACACCTGA
Organism: Norana najaformis; assembly: GCA_964023275.1. Taxonomy (NCBI): domain Eukaryota; kingdom Metazoa; phylum Annelida; class Clitellata; order Crassiclitellata; family Hormogastridae; genus Norana; species Norana najaformis. The sequence continues at coordinate 22,207,900 of OZ029919.1, forward strand.
AATAATATACCAGTAATTATAGGAACTTGCTTCACTTGGCATTATAAAGCACCCCACCCAGTACTAGCCCTGCTATATCAATACCTCTTAATACTCTGCCACAAAGAAGGAGGGGCAGGTAATGCTAGAGGCAAGTAGGTGCTGACCCCACCCACTGACTACAGTGGTCATCGGATTATATACAAGCCACAGACTTTTACCATTTCCAAGGTTGAAAAATAATGGGTTGACTTATACGTGGGAGGATTTATGCGTCAGGTTGACTTTTAGGAGAATATATATGGTATATCCAATAATTTGCCCTCATTGCTGCCATCTAGGTAAGCTATTAGTATGATTTGATTTGATATCAAATAGTGGCCAAAACTGTCTAGTCATATACTTGAAAAGTCAACTGAATATCATACTTTAATGCATTATTTCCTTTATAGCAAATAAAGCATCTGTTTTCTTTTGATTTTAGGGAAGTCGAGACAATATGAGCATTATTATAATCGCCTTCAGAGGAGCACCTCAGATTTCTGAGTCAGCCAGAGCAAAGGAAGTTGAATTGAATCGTCGACTGGAGAGCAAGGTCAAAGGTATTGAACTCTGAGCCAATTCTTTTTCAGGCCATGCATCAATTGGACAATCGGCCATTTACTTAGAAACTTTTGTCGCTAGTTATCTTGTCAACTTCTGTAACACATTTTAAGATTCACAATCTGTTTTCTTGCTGATCCTTTATTGTTAGAACTTCTGAAGTAAGATTGAACTAGACCTTAGAAATTTATCCTGGTAATACGTTATGCATACCAGTTATAAATAGATAGAAATATTTGGTAGAAATTTCTGGCTTATGCCTTTTATAGTTGAACTTACAGGGTTCGAAAATGGAATGTTGTCAGTTCTGATGATACAGATGTTGATTTTTGGGGAGGCACTTTGCAAAAAGTTTAAACGACACGGAAATGAGATTTTTGCCAGTCATGTAGGACTGTTATCTATAGTAAATGCAGCAGTTTTTAGTGAGTTACTACATCAAACCTACTGACACTACAGCAAACCTACTATAGAACACTGGGGGAAGCATTTTGTGCCATGATGTCATGTCCTTGGCTATTCTTAATGCAGTATGGAGTTAGAAATCTGAATAAAAAGTTAATTCTGGAAATCTGTTTTGCAAAAGTTGTAGAATGAGCTGCTGTGTATCTCCTTTGCATTTGTACTTTATTGTTTGTGTTTTTTGTTTTTGACTTTTTGTTTATTAGTGCAAAACATTTAAATCCTGCATGTATTTGCATTAATTATGATTGCAGTTGTAGTGTGTTTTGAGCGTTAAGACTCTTCTGCAATCAAGATGCTAATAATACGAAGTGGTAATTTGTGATCAATAATTATGCTTGGCATAAAGTGCTGATTCAGTGGTTAACATCGTCTGGTGTGTTAAAGTGGTGATTCACTTGCATTGGCATAGTGCCAACTCATTCATTGTTGGGATAGGAACTGTGAAACTGCAGTAGGTCGTGGCTGATTCAAGTTGTGTTGAGATGTAATACGGAAAACAGGAAGGCTATTCATCCGAATAATCGGGTTCCATTTCTGCTAATGACTTGCACCTGAGAGTTGGTAATTGCCATGGTGAAACATGTAGGAAGAAAAACATTTTAACACAGTTGGTGTGGCTGTGATTTTTTCAGAAATTATTCAGTCTGGGCCACCAGAAGCTGCAATGCTCCAGTACGTGATGCACCTGCTGGCCGTTGAAGATATTGAGGGTCTACCACCAGGGGGCGGTATAAGTGCCAAGTGAGCTCATTTTCACTGACCTCTGCTTGATTCTTTGCTCCTGATATTTTTTGTGTTTTTCTTAATTGCGCTATGCTTGTGTCTCATACTTGAGACACTTGCTAAATCCATTTATTCATGGCACTTATCATATTCTACTGAGTGGCAGTGGGCAGAATGCTAGTCTTACTTGCGGTGTGTTTCTACAATCCATTTAAGGTCACATCTGTTATGGCAAGGTTGAAATTAAACGATTAATTAATTCTGGTAAGGTAGTTGTTGAGCAGATGGATGGGGACACTTATTAAAAGCCATATACTTATATACATGCATTCTTACTTTCATGTGCTAAACTTGTAGCATGTTGACCTTTCATCTGTGTGTCTCAGGTTCAAATTCTGCTATGTCATTTCATATCGACAATTTATCATTTTATTTGAGCCACGTGAAACCCTTCCCTGGCATGATTATCTCTGCTTCAGCTAGAATATCAAGCAACCTTAGAACTATCCTGTGTGGACTTGCACAGCCAAGTGCTGTGTGTAGTAAACGAACTAGTACAGTTGAGTACAGAGTGTAGTAAATGGACCTGTATTGATGTGTATCCTTGTTACATAAGCGGTTGAGTAAGTTCATCGACTTCAGCTGTTTATGATAGTCTGTCTTCTTATTGTGTGAAGCTTTGGCATGACTAATTTCAAAAAGACAATCGAATATTTAATAATAACCACTTGATGTATTTCTGTAGTTTATCTGATTTTTCAGACGTGACACCATTGAAGAGATTATCAAAAGATTAAGCCAATCAAATTCAGATCATGTGAGTACTTGGCATTGCAGTTTGCCTGTTGATTATTCTGATGATAAATAGTTTAAAGTTTATTTACTGGGACTGATCTTTGAGACAGAGATAAGTCATTTGCTAACCACAGTAGACACTGGACAACAGAAACCCTAGTGGTTGAAGTGAACATATGGGTAAATCTTTAGCTTTTCTACCGAAGACCAGTCGTGTTAGCCCAGTTGTAACTTAGGTACAAATTGGTTGAGTACTTGCTTTGTAAGACACAGTGTGCAGGTTTGAGATGGTGACTATGAGGTTCTTATGCAAGTCCGTGACTTGCAACAGCCCAGCACTATCGACTGATGCTTGTCATTAGACAATGATGCTGTATAAAAATTAGGAATACTGTAATAATATGATGATGAACCCTGGATAGTTGCTTCAGTTACCTGTCTAATGGAAGCTAAGGGATATATATTCCATACAATATTTCCACAAATATTCTGTAGAATAGTAGAAGCAAGTAGCATTTATATCATCAGTGATTCAATGTGCGATACAAAAAACGACTGTTTGACACACTGCGAACTCCTTAAACAAAAAAAAACACCCCATCGATTCATGATCAGTCTAAAAAATGCAATAAAAATTAATATTTTAAGACTGTCTTTAGCGATATTTTGTCTCCTTGTCAGATTTGGTCAATTTTAGCAATTTATCTCTTGCAGGTGTGAATACATAATCAAGTCAAACTTCACCAAGTAATTACCAGTCACATAGACAGTATGCTTATAAAAATTAATTCAGTGTGCCTGGTACATATGTTGATGTTGATCACTGAATATTGCCTGATTTAGAAGTAAAATGAATTTGAAGGCAACTGAAATTATTGGAAGCACTATAATAATAATTACATTTTTGTAATCTACCCTAGAAACTGTGCAGCTGTAGAGATTTGTCTAATTTGGTCCAAAAGTTCTAAAGATATAAATTATCAAAAAGTGGACATTGCGAAAGTTTCGCAAAAATTGCCTTCTAAGAGTTGTGTCACAGAATCGGCAGTGTCTCAGAAATATTTTAAATATTGCAGAAAGTTTAGGCTTTTCCATCTGATACATCTTACAAAAGAAAATTATGGTTAAAATTTCAGCCAATTCTGAGATGTTTCAATGGGAACATTGCTCAGAATTGTTGAGTTGAGCTGGAATGACCCTTCATTGAATTCTGCATGTACCAAAGCTTCTGTCATCAGTTGCAAACAGCTCACATAAGCTTAAGTAAAGCATTTATAAGTTATAACATAAGTTAGTTCATTGTGAGTTTATATGCTGTATATTAGGAGCACATGTTCTTGGATGGGTTCATACTCAATATATTAGTGATTTTTAGTGTTTATAAGATGCTGATATTTTATAGCCTGTAGAATTCTTCACGACCAGTGATATTTTTCTCAAAAGCCTGTGAAGTTTATGATATCACACTGTGATTAGAAGGTCAAGAGCTTTCAGACTACTGCAAATTGTGCAAGCTGATTCTTCTTAGACAGTCAACTATGAAATATTGGAAATGCATGTACAAAGGATACTTTGGGACAGCACTTACGAAACTGGGACACAGACTGACCAGGGCCAGAATGCTAAAGGGGTAATATTGTCGTGTTCTAAATAAGTTGACCAGGAGCCACTGGTCCTGTTCTACAGTAGCTTTTGTGTGAGATTTAAAAAGCAGTTCTTTGACCAAAAAACTACACTTCCCTTTAGCTGTTCATGCTGAGAGATGCTCAAAAACTTATTGTTTGATGACTAGAGAGTAAGATTAATCGACGTGAAGTGGTTTCACCATGTCTAATTGTAATCGTGTCTATGTTTACTGCTTTCTACTAGGAATGATCTTGTAAAGTTTTCGATGTGGCATTAGCGATCCAGTTCTGGTGAGTTGCATCACTTTCTTCTCTAACCTGTTGAAGTGAATGACTTAAATGACCTGACGTGTGCGCATTGGATTTCGAAAGGCACTTGGGTCAGAGTTGCACCTAAAGTGCAGTACTATTTACGTGCGGATCACTTATCATGTGGTTATGCCATGGATCCTGACAGTACCTATTTAACATGTGAGACGCTTTAACACGCATTGCATGAAATTCCTGTGTAGCGCTATATGGCGGAATTTCTGCAAAATCAATACACAGTCTGCACCAGTCTCATCGTCATTATATTAGACAGCCTGTATCAGCTGTAACGGCTGCCGAAATGGGTGGTAACAGTTGCTGGCTGTAACTGGCTTTAAACCCTGCAGGGCAGTACAGTTCCACAGTAGGTGCTTGTGTCTCCATTCCCCAAATGGATAAGGGATTCACACCTAGTAGCAGCTGTAGCAGAGATTAATTACAGTACTTATGCCCTTGCCTGTCACAGACAGCCTAGCCGTTGCTGGCAGGAACTTGGCTGCTGTTGCAGCCAGGGTTGCAACAGCTGTGTACTGATAAGCTTTTCAGTCCAGTGCAGGAACTCAGCCAAAAACATGGTCTGGCATTAAATCACAATTACTTGCCCATAACAAGACAGCAGTGTGGCTTTTCAAAGTAATTGGACAAAGCATCTGGTAGCAGGGTACAATGCGAGTGCCTTCACATCAGACAGCCTGTGTTTTTGAGCTTTCTAGCCACACTAAAACTTAAAAAATTCATACACTGCTGTATTTCAGCATGGCCCTCTCAACCCACGCTTCGTTAACACGAGGTGGCAGTGACTTTGGCTGCTGATGACCTCACTTAAATGGGTTGCCCTGTATTCAGATCTGAGAAGGCACTCATATCACCTCTTTAAATCTGATGGCCATTTTTCAGCACCTCTCAGAGGTTCTTAAAAAGATGTCATACAGTTGCTCAGATATTTGCATACAATGATTGTAGCCTCTGAGATTTCGCAAAGTTCAGCAATGTGAGCTGTGGGGTTATCCATAAAGTACAGCTGCAATAAATGACCCCGTTGAACTCCCTTGTCCACCTTTGTCCCTGTTTGGTATTGCCCTCCCCATCCCCTGTTTGGACATCTAGACTGCAGCAAAGTACTAAGGCTTAGATTAGGCTTCTCTGTTGATTTTACAAGGCTAAAATGTTCTAGAGGTGGGGTACTTTGATATTGCCATGTCCAGCAAAGTGACTCTGCTTGGATCCAATGTGGTACATAACATTTGCTGTCTGACTGCAGTTTGGTGTTTAAGGCACAGGCTGTACCAAACTATGTACCAAATTTAGGTGCGAACATCTGCATTGGGCTTAAACCCTCTGAACCTTGTCCGCATTTGTCTGCATCTGGGTAATCCGTCCTTCTCCCTTATTTGTGGACCACCTTAATGGATGACCTCTCGATTTCATGTGAGGAGGAAAGCTGACATGTTGACTGCTCAGCCATCTTTTTGCAGTGCCTAATGGTAATTATAATGTAATATATTTATAATTTATATGGTGTCGTTACAAGATATGTTAATATTGTCCAGAGGGAGTATGTGAATTGAATGTGTTTTAGAATCCGTGAACCTTGTGTTTTCTGTATTTAATTACAATTTTAGTTTGTTATTTAGGTTTGCAAATTTCTGCAAGTTTTTCCTCTGCAAATAAGAAAAAATTTTGCAGTGACATTAAAATCCAATCCTAATTGGAGTGGTCAGAGAGATGAGAAGAATAGCTGAAGGCGCATGTAAGAAAAGATAAGGAAATGGAGTCTGGAGCCAAATAGTGTAAGAGAACATACTGAATCGACAGGAGCAGACAACTTATTCAGAAATGTTTGCTGACTGTTAGTAAAGCCTTCACTGAATTGTCTTACTGGTAGTCAAATTCTATTTTAGTCCCAATGTGTTAACTTTTTTCTTGTATTTGCAAACTGATTAACTGGTTTTGTTGCATGTGTTAATAGGCAGTGGACTTAAAACCGTGGCTTCAGATCAACTGAGCTTTCCGTAGCTGTTGTTGGAATTTACTCTGCTCATCTGTGAAGTTTCCTTCTCCTCTCGACCCAAAAAATAAAATGATCAGAGAAACTGACTTGATTCTGAGTCCGTTGAATGCTCTGCTTGTGACCAACTGTGCCAGCTTTCTTCTGCGGGAAAGCACTAACGTTTTGTAAAAATGTTGTTACCAGTGCTATGATTCAGCACTACCAATGTTTGTTGCCCACATTGCTACTAACCGTTGAACTTTATCTTCACATGATTTACTGCTGGCAGGGTTTCGGCTTAACAGATTTAGAGTGTGTCATGGAATCTGAAGTGCAGGAGTTTGTACACGTGATTAGACTCCAGGATGACAGGAAGGATAATTCAAGCCTGACTTCCTATTGTTTGTCAGTCGTTGTGTAAACAAATTGGCTTGCTGTGACCAAAGAATGGTATTCTGCCATGGATAATTTTCAGAAAAAGTGGAGATCTATTCTTGAACATTTAAACATTTAATTTAAACAGTTGTCTCCTAATCCCTGGTCACTGACATGCCCAATGTTTAATCGTTGTTTGATCCTTGCTGTTTTGTTGTTAGGTTTGGTTAATGCTTTTGACAATTTTAACACTTGCCATGAATTTACCTTCTAAAAGCAGTTGTTAGCTGAAGAGATACGAAGCCCATTAACTGTGCGTGATTTCAACAACACGTATGTAAAATAGATAATTGTTTCTCTATAAACAATACTTATTATTTCTGAATATTCCTAAGGGGCTTCTTCATATAAGACCAGAATGATCAAGAATTTGTTTATGCTGAAGTTGGTAGATTTATAGGAATTGGTTTCTCCATTTTTGTTAAGGAATAAAATGTGTAAAGATGGTTTTAAATCTTGTTTCTGGGTTACTTGCAACACAAAGGACATTCTAAACAAATTCTAAAATGTCACATCCTGTCGTATTCTGACTGTCCAAAAGCCGGTTTGGTTGTCCACATGGTGTTTGCTTATTTGCTGTCCTAAATGGTATGTGCTCTGCATCATCCGGGATTCAATGGGCAATTTCTGGCAAGCCAAGCCATGAACTAAATTTTTTAATTAATATTTCTTGGTCTAGTATAAGTAAAACATGGGTAGCTTTTTAGTGAGCAACACAGTGAAACATCAATTCATATTTGAACCTCGTATTGCACTAAATTTAACAATTTTCAGCCTTTTTACAATTTCGTGCACTGATGACATTGATTTGACCATATAGTGGACATTGTCAGCTGCTGCTAGCTACAACCACATGCCATGCAATACGGCCTGACTTTCAGTGCCATTTTGACACTTAGTTTATCAAATATGACCTTACAAAGCAATTTTCTGTGAATTTTCTGTTCATTCATTTATTTCAACATGTTGTTTCAAAGAGTAATTCTGTTACCGCTTGTGTACTTCCGTTGCCACTAAAAATAAATTCACCAGTTTTTTTCATGTTTGTGAACAATGGCAAGAGTACTGTAACTGAATATATGTAAGCACTAAACATACACGCTTTTAAAATTGTTTTACATATAAGTTCAATAACTTCCCAGAATTTAACAGTGTAATGTTCCACATAACCCGTGTCTCCGCAGTGTTATTCCATTGCAGTGTGAGTTTAATTTGTTACCACAAGAAAGTAACAAACCCCAAAACACTTAACCAACCAGGGTAAATGGTCTTGCTTTACTTTACTAACCTCTGCACGGAGACAGTTTCATGTTCAGCTGGCACTGATTATACACACAGACAGTATGTATTAGTTAGTTCTTTTGGCTTCCAGTTTGTAAATCCGTTACCACGGAATTGAACTAATTTTGAAGTCCAACAAATCTGCTGCCTTGTATCTGGGTTGAATGGGTATGATTATGGATATTTTCTTATATGGCACCAATATAGAAATAAGTATTGGCCACCTATACAACGATGTGGTTTGTCTATACTTTCAGTTGGGCATTATGGAGTTGTACATTAAAAAATGTTTGAACTGTTGCAAACTTTAGTAGACCTACATGTTATGGAAAAGTGACGATGTTGCTTGTTGGGGCACACACTTGTGTGATGTTTGAGTAATAGCCTGATTTGCTTGTTTTTAAACTGGAATAGCAACAGAAAAGACAAAAAGGAAAGGTATGCACTCACAGATGCCAGGGCTGTTAACAATACTGGAAAATTTATTCTTAAAAGAAATACCAATATTTCTTTATCCAATACTGTTTTTTAAAATTATAGCAATACCAATACTTTCACCAATACTTTTTGGTACGTTAACCTCTGTTGTCCATAAAATACACATGCTAACGCACACAATAAAGTTAATGAACAGTAATTTTGTTTGATATATACATACATGTACCATTATACTACCATACTTTACCTTAGTTACCATAGTGCACCCTATCATTTCTCCTGGCGTAAGAACACTGATTTCAATTGCATGCTGGTTAGAATAGTGAATAGCAGGTAATAGTCCACCCAGTTACAGTGGATTGGACAACTCTAAAAGCTCGGCACTTGTTGTATTCATCAAAATAAGCATTGGCAGGGAGTAGCCCACCCAAGTCCTCCCCCTGTAAAACATATAGCCCACAGCAATTAGTTGCATAATGTGCACTTACTTTTACTACAAATGTCTTGTAATAACTACACTTGTTATGTTTAAGTTATCACAAAAAATTATTAAATTTTGAATTGAAGTCGGAATTTTAAGAACAGATGTCAGCATGACCAGACCATCAATTTGGGTTGCTTTAGTACTGGTTGCAGTAACGTTTGGTCATATTGATGTCTTGTGCATTAGACACCAGCTCTCTGGAAGTTACTAATTATTAATTAATGATTGCAGAGTTTTTATCATTAAACACAAAGTGTAATGTCATGGCAAATAAAAGTGAAACTGACGCCTATAATTGTGAAACAGGCATACACATAACTGATCGAGTTTACATTGCGAGTCCTGGATAGCTGCATTGGTTGAAGTGTACGTCAAGGCACCTCTCTGCGTGAGGATGCCTGTTCGCATACCTGTCGAGGCCGTATTTAAGAGAGTTGAATCTCAGGCAGGTACCTCAGCAGTGGTGAAGGATCTCGCCTGTTAAATTCATTGAAAAATTAGCGTGGTCGAGGCCATAAGGTCGCTATATAGAAAAGCTTTGCACCATTACTCCAAATTGACCATCAACTGATGCCCTGGATATTATGATAATGACGCTATAGAAGTCATTAAATTAGATATTAATCTACGAATGCTAATAAAACCCTTACTACTTCTCCTGTACTTAACTTGTGCATTAACTTTGACCAAAACCTAACTTTCTCTGATCATATTACCCATCTCTCCAGCTCTTGATTCATGCGTATCCGTGACCTTCACAGAAACCACGCTACCCTTGACTTCAAATCGCATCTGCGTACATTCGGCATATCCATAATATGTGCTAAACTAGAATACTGCAATTCGCTTTCTGAACATCGACACCACCCATTCTAACCGCCTTCAAGCTATCCAGAATGCACTTGCTCGTTCTGTCACCAAAACTCCCTAACACTACCACATTACTTCTGTTCTCAAATCACTTCACCGGCTTAAAATACCTGAACGAATAGATTACAACGTCTTAACACTTACCTACAACATACTTCAATCAAAAATATTAGTATACTCGCTCTTCTTCCACCCTATGACTTCTCCATCCTCCCGTCACCTCATCCTTAAATTTTAAATCTCGCAGCAGCCAAAGCTGTTCCACCCCTTTGGAATGAACTCCGCCAGAATTACGACAGTTATCAGACCCATCCTACGGACTCACCAACACTTCACTACTTGCAACCTCTGTGCAGTTCTTTCGCTTAAAACTGAAAACACACCTCTTCAACAAATCTTATCGTGCTTCTTCCTCTTCCCCATAGCTATTTTACCATTCCAATTTCAAACACCATCCATCGTAGATATCTGATGCCTACCTGTCTGACTCTTGACCTAAAACCGAACCATTTTGCCCATCGATTTTATTTTGACTGAGCGCCTGTGAATAAGCTGGTGCCAGCGACTTGGCTTTCGCTGGGCGCTGTAGAAATCTTGAGATTACGATTACGATTATCATTATATTTACACTCGTTAGACGTTATAACCGCATCTAAAGTAGCATATGTTGTGGCGGTGTTTGTTGTTTGAAGCATTGGCCAACTTGGCCATGCTTGTTGCTTCCGGATTTTATGAGATTGCAATAATAGAATCGCTTTAATGCAGTAAATATTCAGTTTTTGTCACTCGTCTGTCTTATTGTGCTACATCTTTGTGCATTTTTAACAGCGACATGTGCGCTTTTCCTCATGACATGTGTTTTTGCGATTGAATACAGATCATATCGTCGATATGTCGGCGTTCTTTTAGGGTGTATATTGACTGAATTTTGAACCGGAAAAACGAAACGAACCGGGAATAAATAATATTGTTGAAGTAACGAGATAGAGAGTTGATTGAATATATATATATATATTTATGGGGATTTCGAGATGCTTGATTTAAAAAATCCGAATTTTAAAAAGATTCTATGAAGATGAACAACTAATGTACCCGAATATTCATAACAGCCAATAGCCTATTTATTGGATGGGGGAACGGAGTCTTCCCGAAGCGTAGTGCTTCTGCGGCGGAGGTTTCCGCCACCCAACGCATGCAGAAATTACTTGTGCGGCGGAAGCTTCCGTGTTACATTGTGCCTTTATGGCACTGGGTGACAATTTCGAGCACAAATACGAAGTCACAAACAGTTCAGCGTCTAGCGGGCTACCAAACGTTTGTCCAAAGATTAATTCTGCCATTTTAACTTTGTAAAATGTATTTTTACAACGTAAATATCGTACGCAAAGGTTTTGAATGCTCATGCACAAAAGTTGAATGAGATTTCCGCCTTACAAGTAATATTTTCTTGTCCAGCGGCGGAATATTCCGCCGCAGAGATTTATTCCTTCCCAAATCCCCGAAACCCAAATCCCTGATAGAGCTAAAAATACAAAACAGCCCGATTTTCCCAAAAACAGCTTTAAAGAAAGTGGTTGAAAACCGGAAAACTAATATGAACTATCTAATCGGTAATAATAGCCGAACTTAGAGGATCTTAGTGTTTCCTTCATGTAATAACATCCCATCCCGTGGTGTAGATATTAACTTTCAGGAAAAAAGCCTAATTCTACCATACAAACAAAGTTTTCAGGAATTCAGGCCCCACTTAGAAAATTGATTTCGGGGATACGGTTGAAAATTGTTTTGGGGATTCGGTATGCACCCTTGGGAACATGTCAAATCAGATTGGGTTATTGTTTCATCTTTTGAGGTATTGGTGTTATGAAAGTAAATTTGCAAAGCTAAAAATGGTAGACAAAGCAAATACTTTCTCCACGTTTAGTTGATGCAGAAAGTTATTTGCGGTGGTTGATGCAGAAAGTTATTTGCAGTGGTTGATGCAGATTAAAGTTATAAGGAATGCTCTACCAGCTACAAGTAGCACTACCACAAGTGACCATTTATCAAGTATAACCATTACCTCTTTCTTGGATTTGTTAAATCAGATTGGGTTATTGTTTCATCTTTTGAGGTATTGGTATTACAAAAATAAATTTGGAAAGCTAAATTTATGGCTAAGAATACAAAGTTTTTAATTTCTGAGTATCATATGTAATAAGTTTAGCAATTTGGGTAAAGCTGAGCATTAAGTTAAGGTAAATGTTGTAAATTGTTGTTATTAAGCAAAACTGGGTATGAAAAATGTTCAAAATGAAGATTTAAAAAAGGCCTTTTTGGTTTTTTCTATGGACATTCTTTAAAACCCTTTTCTGCTGTTTTTCTTGTGGTTCTTTACCTGGTTGCAGGGTCTTTTACAGTCAGACTAATTTAGGGCTTTTAGATTTGCTGTTTTTTTAATTATGATATAAATCTTTTTGGACTGAAACTTTTGACTTGGCTTCTGTTATAGTTCAGAGAAATAAAGTTCCAAAATGGAGGTGGCTGATGAAAATATCACTGATGACAATCACGATGCATGGAGCAGCTGCAAAATGTCCACCAGTGGAAGCGATGGTGAAGTTGGTGACAATCCTGTGATGCATCAATCAGATCCAAGGGATCCTCATGCCAGGAATGACAAAGAAAAGTTTTGTAATGGGAGCAGGAGTTCTCAGCTAACTGAGCCTCAGCCGTGGGTTCCTACGATGAGCTTGCTCGACTTGGCTCACAAGCTGAAACAAGCTGAGATGCGAGTGCTTGGCTTGATGCAGAACAGTGCTGCTGAACTGGATGAGCCATGCTCAGGGGATGAATCGGTGGAGAATTTCTCGGCTGAAAAACAGTTCTTATCTTGTGATGAGAATTCAAAACTTGGTCGATTTGACACCCCTAAGTCTACCGCAAATTCTACAAGCTCTGTTCAAAAAGGAAATGTTTTGTCACCATTTCTAGACATAAAAACCGAGACTTTAAGCGATTCCAATATGGATGACAGTGCCTTCAATCAGTCTAAAATAGCCGAATTAAGCTCTCCGTGCGAGAATTCAAACTTTGACACATACAAACGACACCAGTGTGCATGGTGTAATTACAAAACTGACAGTAAGTCGCACCTTCTGCGTCACCAAAAGACAGTTCACCAGTTTGTTCTGTCAGGTGAGAGTGGTGCTGCTGCTGTTTCACTGGCCAAGTCCCTTGACAAATCAGCTGAGACGGAAGGTAAGACCAGCAGCAGTCGCTCTTTGAGGCGACACAGGTGTGAGCTTTGTAGTTACCAGACTGATAGCAAGTCTCACCTGCGCCGTCACCAGGGAAGCGTCCACAGCACAAAGAAACCATACAGGTGCCACCTTTGCAAAATGGAATTCTCCCGAAGCGAGAAAGCAAAAGAGCATTTCATGAACTTGCATTCGGATGTGCCGTACGATTCTCGGAAAATGAGAAAGTTTCTGCCGACGACAAAAGAACCGAACAAGGCTGCTGTGGACACGTTTACCAAGATTAAGCTACTGTACAAAGACCTGGATGGAAGTCCAGAGAAATGTTCTAATAATGAGACAAAGGAATTGAAGAAAGACAAGAAGGATGTTAGCAATGATGGTGACGATGACGACGACGAATTGTCTATGATAGGACTGCAAGAGAAGAGCAAAACCTTCAGTTCTTGCAGTGATAGAAGCAAGCCGTACATGTGCTTGAAGTGTGACTATGCAAGTCGGGACATTTGGCACCTAAAACGACACATCTCAGATGTGCACCTTATGCGCAAGGACTTCAAGTGCAAGATCTGTACATATGCAACTAATCGGCAACATCGGTTCATCTGTCACATGCGTACACATGGTGAGATCTTCTGCTTCTACTGTGACTACTCCAACATCAAACTCGACGTCTTTAAGCAACACCTCCAGCTGTGCTCTGCATTGCACAAGATGTCGACTGAAGTTCAGTGCCGACTGTGCGAGCTGGACTGCAAGGACCATGAGTCGCTCAAGGAGCACATGAGCACAGTGCATGGCGCCATTCTGTATTCGTGCAGCGAGTGCTCCTACTACTCGGAAATCTTTGAAGACTTTGAGAGTCATTCGCAGATCCATAGAGAGGAGGAACGCACGTGCAAACTGTGCAATGTTGTCTTTGAGACGAAGCAGGACCTGAATTCGCACTGTAATTCGGTTCACATCCGGATGGGTGAGGGCCGTGTACTGACCTGCCTAGTCTGTCAACATCAGGAGCCTAACCGGTCCGCAATGCATGAACATGTACACCAGCACACTCCACAGATGTTCTTCTGTAATGTGAATGACTGCAACTTCAAGTCGACTACAAGTAAGTCGCTTATTCTTCACTCAAAGTACTACCACAACAAAAACCAGGCAGAAGTGGGCAACGTCAAAGAATCACAGCCCGGACCATCTACGACTGTCAGACTGAGAGACACATCGCTGTTGAAGTCGGCCGCTCTCGGCACCTACAGCTGTCCAATATGTACTGAGCGGCCACCGTTCCGCTACAGGAAGAGCTTTGAAAAGCACATGACACAGCATGCAGTAGAGTCCGAGTCTTGTCCGCTGTGTCAGGACACGTTCTTCCTGCACAAGGAACTACAGGAGCATGCGCTTAGCATACATGGGGTCAAAGTGGTCTGACCTTTCTGAAAGTCCACATGTGACCTTATGAACTGAAATAAGTGAATTCAAATCTGTACAGATGAGACAGTGAGATTTTGTTATTGCTCAACTCCTTCAATAAGTGACTCTGACCGTCCATTTGTTTCCAGGGACTGACTTCTTGGTCAGCAAGTTTCAGATTTGCCAAGGAGAGGACTCTGCAGTACAGTGTTTTAGCCCGGTACAAAAGTTTGCCAAAGAAAGGACTCAAAAGTACACAATTTATCCTCTATAAATTGTCCAGTGAACAATGTTGAAATGTTCAAGTGTGTCTTGCTCAGTAGAATTAAGGAATATGAATCTGGTCTGAAAAGACCAGAACAGTGATGATTTCTGCTTATACATCTGAACATATAAGTTGCAGCTTGTAGAAGCCTTTAAGTTTGAATGTAAAAAGGCGTGAATTAAACCTTGCACAACCTGAGATAAGCTAGAAATGTTTCTTGAGCTTGTGAAGAACAGTATGGATGTGCGTTGTTGAATTGTTGCAGAAGGATGGGCTGATTTTTCGGCAATATTCCCTATAGGCCAAAAATTCAATGTGCGACTTTCTGAACTTGCAGTGCGGGAAGATCTTTGGGGTGAATTTATATTGTTTGACTATTTTTTGCAGTATGTGGAGCCACAAAACTGCTGCACGGGGATGAGGCTTTGCATGGGAATTGTTGATTAAACCAGCATCTTGTTATAATTGTACTTTTTGGAGCTCTAGCAAATGCCTCGTTATGTTGAGGTTGTTTGATAAAGAGGTCTTATTCTTAACTGATTTAATTTGGGATCCGTGTTCCAGACCTTGTTATAATGACGAGTGCTGCTAGGAGATTCTGGTGTTTTCTGGAGAATAGTGCCTGTAATTAGAAGTGCATGCTTGCGAATGTAAATGAACTTTTGACTTTTGCTTGTTAATTCCTGATTTGACGGTTGTGGGTTTTTAGATTCGCTCTTTCCATTTATAAAATATGAATTTGTTTGATTAATTGTTAAGATTTGATTAGTGTGATTATTAATATCAGTGTGATTGTAAAATTAGTAACAGTAGTTCGTTTGCAGTTCAGCACTTAAGTTTTTCATTACTGATTGATGAATCTGTACTTTATTCATGATGATAGTAAAATTATTACTTGCTTGTGAAATTTTCTTGGTCACGCAGTTGTAACACTGAGTGTCAGTGCCGTGCCTTGCTAAATACTGCTTTGGCCCATTGTTGAAATCTTTCTTATCTAATCATGTCTAGTTGAAACACTTCTATAGTGCCACCGGGGCGGATTTGAGAAATTTTTACCAGTGGTCAAAAGTTAGGGTGTCAAATCACAAAGCCTTCAAGCGTCTATGTGTGGTGTGAAGCACCAAATATTTTCAAGCTAGGTATCTGAAGCGTTGTATGCTTCTGCACCAGCGTCCAGGCAAAGCCCAGCCATTAGGAATTTTGAAGGGTTTCTTTTAAATTCTGTGATAATTTGATTTTAAGTTGTGATTTATATGGTAATCCTCTGATATGGTGGTGTAGTGGTATTGTCGGTGCCTCGTAACTGGCAGGTCGTGGGTTCTAATCTGCCTCAGGCCACCGCACAGCGGCCTTGGACAAGTTGCTCACCCACAATGGTCTGTGAGGAAGGCAACAGGAAACCATCTCATCTCATCCCCGGGTGGCATAAAGCCAATGGACCTGCCTTCGGGCAGAGAACTCATCATCATGACCGCTTACGCGAACTTTTATAACAAGACTGGGGTGGAGGATTTTTAATGAAAGTGCTGTGGTGGAGTCGAGCAAAGCCCTGGTTGCCAACTGTCTGTAAAGCATGTATTTTGATTTTGTAAATAATTGGGGGTTGCAAGGTGAAATACACCCGAGAACCCTGACCTGAAACGCTTGACTGGGGATTGGGGTGACTGATTTTATACCTGGCCGTTAGGCCTCTGATTGGGGTCGTAATGGTATAAAAGCATATCTTTGGAGAATTTGTATTGAAAATTTTACTCTTGTTAAAGGATGGTTTCTATGGGTAGAGGTTGCCATGGGGTTAAACCGGACCAGCTGGCATAAACGTTTTGGTCAAGACTGTGGTGGATGTGTGACCTAGTCACTAAGATTGCAAGCAAGGTTAAGGCATGGCCCTGGCAGATAGCGGTGTATAAGTTTTTTATTTGAACAGTGATCCCCCTGGGAATGAACTTTAATTCAGTCAAGTCTTGGGTGGTTCGCTCTGAATGTACTTCAGTCAAGACTAGGGTGGTTCAATGTTGACCTAATAATTAAGCTTCCCAGTGGGGTCTGGTATGGAGCCTCGGGCGGTAACGGTTTTAGAAAGTGTCTTTGAAAATGTCTCATGGAAATATGACAAGAGTGTAACTTATGAGTAGACAACTGGTGGTTGCTGAAGGGAATTAAAACCACCCGTGTGCGATGAACTTTTTCAAAAGGCGGGGTTTTGTGGACTTTTGAGTTAGTCACAACCTTCCCAGCAGGTTCCGCTTTTATATTGTTCATGTAGAAAATTTTCATTGAATTGGACTTTTAAGGTGTGATTTTGTATAAATGACTCGGATTTGCCAAGGGAGTGAAAACCAATGCCTGAACTGTTTGATCATCGTAATCCCGAGATTTCTACAATGCCCATTGAAAGCCACGTCACGAGGACAGGCGCTCAGTCAAACCCAAATCGATAGGCAAATGTGTTCGGTTCCAGGTCAAGATCCAAAACTCGGGCAGAGAGACAACGTGGCAGCTGCGGTGGGTGATGTTTGGGATTGGAGCGGAAAGAGGGATAAGAGGAAGAAGGGGAATCCGGATAGGATCTGTGAAAGAGGAAGGATCAGTACTGAGAACTTTTGACCTGGGAGTTGTACTTTCCCAATACTCACTGCAAATCCAGACCAGTAACCAACTTGTCTGCAGGCAGGAAAATAAGCAGTACAATAGAAAATTTGTGTACATGGCTGTACATTTATTGCAGCATATAGGCTTATCTTGTAAGCTAACCAAACACCTGTAAAGCTTTTCTTGTAGTCTCCCTTCAGTCGTTTGCTGCTTGCCTTTATAACTGTGCTTTATTCACTTTAGAATGTGAACATGAAGATAGTTATGTGACTGAACTTAGCTGGGGGAGAGTCGTATTTAAAACCGACCCATGGACCGATTTGTATCAAGGTTTCAGAGGTGACTGTTGCCCCTGAGGACTGACCCTCTGACCTCCCAGCAGATCCATATGTAGGGCACGGTAACCTATGCGTTAGTACGCTTGGCTTGTAACGTGGAAAGTACGGGTTCAACCCTCCCCTAGACGGTTACTGTGTAGGGATCTTGAGCAAGTGCTTCACACAATTGCCCAGCACCATCGACTGATGCTTAAGAAATGCAGATTTAAAGTACTAAAATTCAGCCATGAGCACTGCTGTATTAATGCACAATAATTGAAACACCACCAAGGGAAACCGGTGCAAGACAAATTTGAGGGTGAATATTAGGTCGAAACCCAACTGAGCAATGGTCTTTGTGGAAATGTGATGGAGGAGTACTCGCGTCTGACGTATTCCATGACTGGAAAATATTAGATTGCATTTAGGGCCTTTTCTAATTCAAAACACTTGACCGTTTTCCGAGGCTCTTTCAGTGTAAGTTCAGAGCAGTTTCATCAGAGGGCGTGACTTAATTTTTGCATTATTTTATGCTCGGGCTATAATCTAACTTAAGACGCACCTGTCTCTCTCTGCCTGACTCTTGGATCTTGACCCGGAACCGAACCCTTTTGCCTATCGATTTTGTTTTGACTGAGCGCCTGTGAATAAGCTGGTCCCCGCGGCTCGGCTTTCGTTGGGCGCTGTAGAAATCTTGGGATTACGATTACCTCTGAGATGTCCCATATTATTATTATTATTAATTAGCAACTTCTAATGCACCAGTGTCTAATGCACAAGGCATCAACCGATGGCACACCAAAACCAAGCCACAATCAGGTCGATATCCAGGAGGTCAGTCCATATTCCAGCGCCTTTAATTCGTGTGGTTCCTAAAAGGCTTCTATACAGATATTAAGAGTTGGACCTCCACAGCAAAGTCATATGTAGTACACGTGAACCCATAGAACAATATTCCCAAATGGCCTTCATATATATCCCACTTATGACGGTGCTGTTGGTGGCCATGATGTTGAGACATGATGTTTTGACATGATCAATTAATGTAGAGATAATATCTTGAAATATTGCCTAACATTCTTCAAAGCTCTTGAACCCTAAACCGGGCGCCTGCCCCACACATTTTAACTTCTACATAATTAAACCGGATGTTGTTGCAATCGCTTTCATAAGGTCTGGATCCTATATCCTGTATCGTCGAGACCATACGGTCTCTTTAGAAAAACATTTACATATACATTCGTAGGGACAATGGCGAAGATGCGATGTTTGCTATAGACAATGTTCTGGATTGGTTGGCTGCCATAATTAATAGACTAGGACCTCTGCTACCTTCACTTGGACTAGATAAACATCTGGAAGCCTACACTATCTAATTTTCTACCTGACCTTGCGTATTCCGGTAGTGCTAGTGCAAGCCTTCCCATTTTTCTAGGCTTAACCCACCCTAACAGCTCCTTCCCCCCTTCTTTCTCTCTGTCTCTCTGTCTCTCTCCCTTTCTGTCTCTCTCTTTCCCTTTCTGTCTCTGTCCCTCTGTCTCTCTCTCTCTTTCTCTCTCTCTGTGGTCTTCTGGCAACCGGATTTGGTTCTTGACATGGCATCTTTGGACAACCCCTCTGACTTGACGCATCGCTCGTGAATAAGCTGGTGCCATGCGCTTAGCTTTTAAGTAGCGGTTTAGAACTTTGAAGTTTACGATTACGAATACGTGGAGGGTGCAATGTACTTGTGGGGCGGTGGGACCTGTATATTTTTGGACTGGAGTAAATGTTCTGGGAAAATGTATCTTCAGTGGTCTTATGGTCTGAACTCGTGGGGTAGTTCTCCTTGCCTCTGCAAATCGCACCCTGGTAATGTGATGTGCTTTGGTGCATTGTAAAACGATACAGAGCTATAGGATATAGGTCAGCTGCAGTGTGAAACACATCGTACAAATCGCATTTCTTCAGGTAAATTGGTAACGAGATCACATCAGATTAACCCAGTGAGGGTATTTACATTGAATTACGTAACTGCCCTACAACGTCACACTATAAGCTCAACGACCATCTGTATAATAATATTAGCCTTATACGCGTGTGTTCTTGGTACATTTAGCAAAGGCAACAGCGCTGGCGCCATCTCTCAGTTAATATGAGAATAAAGGCGGTCGTGGCAAACGGGGAACAACAGCACGCAGATGATCTGCGCAGGATAGGCTACTTACAACCTATTAGGCCTAGCCGTAGCCCATGAGGAAGGTGTAGGCCTGAGTGCGATAAGCAGGGTCGAAGCCATACGGTCACCGTAGAAAAACGTGTACGTTACATCTACAGCAAGAAATACGACTCTGTATGAAGGTTTACAATGTGCGCATGAGCAAAATAGACCTACAGGCCAAATCGATAATAGGCCTACATTTTTCTTACTAATGAATAATAATAATTAGCAACTTCTATAGTGCCCGTGTATAACGCACGATGCTCCAAAGCCAAGCCGTAGTTAAGCCGGTCTACCCAGAAAGTCAGTCCACTGAGACAGAATGGCTCCTTATGATGGACAAATCAGCTTCGGTTGAGACCATAATAACAATGACTAATGAGCAAATAAATTAATAAAAAAAGACAGTTCTACTCGCCAATTAGATCAGCCATTCAGGCCAACATACGAGCAGGCAGATGAAGCTATAATGAGCGGTTTCATGGCAGTTTCGCGAAAACACCGTAGACATAAGTAGAAGTGGAGTGTTTACGCTTGCATTTAGTACCAACATATGATGTTCCCTTCTTAAAAACGAAGTAAGAAAATGTTTTTGAATTTTCTTGTCTTTTTAACAAATTCATCATTTTTAGTAATTGAATTACCGAATTTACTCTTTAATTTTTTAACCCCCGCTTACCTCACAGTTTCGTTCTCCAACAAATAAGTTTTTGTTTTACAAGCATATTCAGATTTGTGCATTTTGGCCCTAACATTTTATGCTGACATTGTAAATCAGCAGATTCACCCAGTGAGCCTTCCTTTACTCTCTAAGGCTGTATTTCTTAATTTTGAGGTACAAACTAACACGGTTGGCAATCTGTTAGGTTTCTTGTGCTAGCGAGTTGCCCATTAGCTGAAGTCATTGCTCTCTCCTGAACACACCCTGCCTTCGTTTTAAAGCTCACTGTGGTGTTTTCGCTTTCTTTTGTGTTTCTGGTCAACTGTGGCCACAGTGATAACCTCTCCGAGAGCTGTGCTATACCTAACTGCACTGAGTGTTCTTGCCTGCAGTTTATTCATTGTTTCTGTACCTCTTGTTAGTCTGTACCGGTCTTTTGTCACCTTGTCAACTTTTCAAACATTCTAATGAGGCTTTTTCCTTCTGTTGTGTTCCCTCTTCACGATTATTGTTCATAGCCAAACTTATTCTCTTTCGAGACTGGACTCTCTAGCATGACAAAAAGTCGCGGTCATCATTTAAAGAACTTAATAGTATGCAAGTGCATATTCTCGTTCTCATACTTCTTGCTGGTGATATTGAGTTGAATCCTGCTTCTCACTTCCTTCTTCTCATCTCACTCAAACCTATGTGCGGATGCCCTCTCTTACCAACCCCAATCAGTTCTAACCGAACTTCTTGATAAGCACATTCCTCTTAAATTCAAGAAGGTTGTCGTTCGAGACCAGAAACCTTGGTTTAACCCTGAAATTACTTAAGCTCGACGTTTTGAGTGAAAGGACTGCGCAGAGATTGCAGAGGGTGAAGTGTTGGTGAGTTCGTAGGATGGGTCAGATAATTGTCGTAATTCTGGCGAGAGCTTATTCCAGAGGGTTTGAGCAGCTGTGGCTATTGAGCGATTTTGAGCTGACGGTAGGGCGGAGAAGTGTTACAGCGGAAGAGGAGTGGGTTGAATATAGTGATTGGATTGTAAATAGGTGACGAAGGTGGGAGGGTTGAGCGGACTGAAGTGCGTTGGAGGTCAATGATGGGACTGTGTACTCTATTCGTTCAGGTATGCTAAGCCATTGACGTGGCTTGAGAACAAGAGTGATGTGCTAGTGTTTGGGGGTTTGGTAACGGCACGAGCGAGACTTAACGTTAAACAGGCATAACTTTGTGCCGCACTATAATTATATTGTTCCTGTATCGAGCGTTGCTTTGTGTCTATTTTCCACGCGCCCTCTGAAGTGCCGTTGTCTTCGAGACGGTTGTTTAGACATCGCTTTGCCATTTGGTGGAGGCAGAGTGACACGACGAACAGCACATTTAGTGTAGCTTTGAAATCAATGGCCACAACGGAAAAGGAGCGAGAACTAGAACACGCGCGAGACGAAATAATAGGCTGCAGGGAAAGAGAGGCCGCAGCGTAGTTAATTGGAAGTGTGCAGCCTATTATGCGGTAGGCTAGACGGTCGGATTTCGAACACACCTGACGACAGGAGCTGCTGTTTGGACGTCTTTGGCGAAACCATTTTAGGCGGATTCTAAGATTCATTGCGCAAGAACATATCCATTAACTATCTGTCCCTGTCAATGTCTCTGTCTGTCTGTCTCTCTGTGTGTCTGTGTGTATTTGTGTCTTCGCCTGCGATTCCTCGCGCAGTCGATGGACATATGGCGTGTCAACAAATGCATTACCTACTGTCTGTTTGTCTGTCTCAGCCTCTCTCCGTGTTTCCTGTGTCTCATTATGTTACAGGCTGCTGTGAAAATATAGGTCTATAGCATATTACATAGCTCTTAATTGCTTCTGTGCTCAACCAAGAAACAAAGACAGTCAAAAGGGATAGTCAAAAAAGCAGGCAGACGCAGAAAGATTCAATTCGAGATCTACATATCAATCGCTTTACATGGTGAGTTCATAAATAGAATAAAATAAAACTAAAATACAATACTGTAAAGCAACCTTACACAACAACCATACCCCACGATAAATAGAACAGAATTAAATGCAATACAAAACAATACGCTTCATTTCTTATTCAACCTCTTATGTAAGAAGGTTATTGGGATCGAAAGTTTCCGCTGATGAGTCAGCCTTTTTAAAATAAGTCCTGGCGGTCTTAGGAGCGCGCGTCTGTCGAAATTTTACATGACGTAATGTTGGTGAATCATCGGTTGGTGACTTCTATGAGTGCGCCTGGGCCGCTCGCTGTGGTTGGTCGGCGCAATGTCACGTCGGTCTGTGCGCATTTTATCATTTGGGCGCTCGCGCGGGAAAAAGTCGGGTTACTTTTGCAATGAAACACAGGCATGCCCAACCAAGCTTTACTGACGCGGCAGATCTTAGTCTATAAAAGAGGTAGCAAATGCAGTATTCGAGAAGTGATGACATTGTTGTTATGTATTTGAACTCTGCTGATTGTTTTAGTTACAAATATCGTTCATTATTGCAGACGATAGCAATTTAGCATGTAGAATTTCTAATGCTGACGATGAATTAGGCCCCTACTCTCGTATCTGAACCGTTGGTTTAATTAAATATAATAGAAAATTGAAAGAATGTGTGTCTTTCTCGATTTAACGCTAAGCTAGAAATCGGGCGAAGCTCGATCGATGCGAAACTTTGAAAGGTCGCTGACAGTTACTATAAGTATGTTTAAAACTTAACTGAGTCTGACATAGCATTCTTGAAGATTTGACCATCGGAAACCGTTTGATACGAGTCAAACTTTCTGGCGCCTTTTGCGTACGGGATTTTTTAGAGCTGTTCAAAGAAACTTTCCCAACAGCAAAATTGTCAACGGGTCTTAGATCTAGCCTTCTTTCTTCATTGTTTCGTCAGGTGTCTTTGTGAAGGTGCGTTCTATAATCATGTATTCAATGTGACAATGACAATAATGAACCTTAGTTTCTTCATTTCTGCCTGAATATCGTACAAAAGCACGCTTGGCAAACAACGGAATTCGATAATACCTTGTCAGCCATAGCATTCTCACGCGTCTGGATGTCGGGAAGACGCTCAAATGCGGCATGCTAGCACGTGAATACTCGCTATTAATAAAAAGTTGATGAAGTCAATGAAGTCGATGCAGGCTATGGATCTCGGGCGTCTGTTTCGTTTGCGTCTTCCTTCAATCGTTGTTCGCCGTGAATGCTTTAAAGATGCATTACTGTAGAAGCCACAGTTCCTGTTTGCATTTCTCTAAGATAACAATATGCTAAACCTCTTCAAACGTCTCTCTGATCAATACAGACTTAGGTTATTCGAGCATTTTACGGCAGATTCAACAAGATGGCGGCACGTTCAATAATGGCCGTAATAAGCTGGCATTGTCCGTAGCTTTGTGTTTGGGTTGAAAGAGGATCTCTCTTCTGTAGCGCTTGCGGCTGAAGTGCGGAATTATGACGCAGGAGGCATCTCGTCCGTGTGCCAAACTCACAGGTTGTCTGGTTTTTGGTCCACTTGTGTTTGGTCCACATCCCATGTATTAGTAAATTGACTAATGCACTGGAATTCCAGTCCCGCAATTAGAGAAACGAAAAGGAAGATGAAGCGGACGGGTAAGAGAAGCAGAAAAAGGAGGAGGAAGGCGAGGAGAAAGAAGAAGAGGAGGAAGAGAAGGACTTGTTAACACTGTTGGTGTTGGTGTTGGGGTGATGGTAGTGATGATAGCGGAGGTGATGAAGATGAGGAAAAAAGAAGAAGGAGAAATCGAAGGATGAAGCAAAGTGAAGAATTGAATTAATTTGATTAAGATCACAGTACTAGAGCAGTTAAACCACAGTCTGAAGTGGCATTCTATTTTAAAACCAAATTGAAGAAAGCGTTATTCTTTGATGGTTCTTAAAAGCGCTGATCCTTTAGAATGTCGAAAAGATCACGGACCTTTTCCTACAGAGGCACATGACTGCAATTGTGTCTAAACTCATTTACAGTATTTCACCTGGATTCGATTCTCTTCGTTCCATTTAGCCATGGCGGCGCCTTTGTGAGATTCTTAAAAGCTGCTACATAAATAGCTAGATAAATACACACAAGCATACCTGGTATATCAGCCTCTTCAAAGCAATGGCAAATATGCGATGAACTATGAGCCTACATTTTTGTGCAAGACATGAGATAGACCAACAGGCCATGTCCTTCCAATTTGCATTACGGGTTAATGGCGGAGTAAGTTCAGAAAAGATGACCGCCCTGTGCAGTACCCTACAAAATGTGGACTATTTACCAAATGTTATAACCTATTTTGTTTACAGATATGTTATGTGGTAAATTAGCCTTCATTAATAACCCTTCCATTGCGCATCAAGAACTGGAGCTTCAAATTACTTTAGGTTCATTTCAAAATGGTAGGGCTTTGGTAATTTTATTATATATGGCATAATGTGTGTAAGTGTGTGTGAATCTAGTTTATTGGTCAGTGGGTAAACGCAGCATACCATGTGACACGGTAGTCAATTGGTTTGTAACGGGTTTACGATTACGATTCTAGCCTCCTCTGAGACGATTACGGTGAAGGGACTTTAAGCAAGTAAGTAAAGTAAGTAAAGCATCCAATATCCCACAAGTGAGACGTAGGGGAGGCGCTCATTTCCTTTTCTTAGGCCCTTAATCCGGCAATGGACGAATTCCAAAGGTCCTGGGCAGAGGGCGAATGCATCACAGGGTTTGCCGTTTACTTCCCAGCTAACGCCATTACCAAATTTGAGCAAGTCTTTCACGCAAAATAACTGCTCGGTACCTTAAGCATGAGATAGTAACGCTTAGCAAATAGCCTACAGAAATAGTAATAGCATGCAATCATCATTTTGTAATGATCTCCGGTCCAGATGTTGGATTTACCCTGTTTATGTGCCCCTCAGCCGCAAAATACTCTCAAAACCATTTCAACTTATGTCGATAGAAGCGCTTTATATTTGGGTTCAAGCTTAATAGATACGAAGTACAGGTCCATAATTTATAGTGCAATATACGCCTCACCTGACCTAATGTGACCTTATCCGACCACCTGGTACGTTTTTCTTGTTCATCTGTCATCGAGTAATTAGCAGTTTTTTTGTAGCCTTTGTATTTCTCTGCTCAACCGACAGCAATTAGTCAAGTTTGTCAATTTAAGTCGAATTAGGCAAATCTAGTTCATCGTGATTTCCTGACGATTATGATTAAGAGAGCTCGTCAAGACAGACCGTCAACCATGCATCCATCCATCCATCTGCAAGCGAACGGATTCTCATTAGCCCAGAAATTGCGTCTCATGTCTGCGGGATAATGAGACGTTGCATGTGGTCCTCGATCACGCGCCTTCAACAACGCACGTGTTGACTTCAGAGGCCGTAGATGTCATTTGACAAAGCATCCATGCACAAGGAAAATTGTCTTAAGACAAGAACCCTCATTTTTATCAACGGGGCATAGCTCATCCGATGATACACTGAAGTAACATGCATATGTGGTTGGAACATTTTGTGACCATGAGTTCCTCAACCCCCGGGGTCGGTCGTGTTATCGTGAGGCCGTGGAGGCCTGAATAATCCCTTTTCCCTTCCGCTGGTGGGGAATCGAAACCCAGTCGGCTGGTCCCACAATCCGACCCCTGAAATCTTCCTCACCGTAGTACATTGGGGCCCTCTTACATAAACTTGAGCTAGCTCGAGGCTCCTGCAGAAGAGGGACCCAGTTATAGCCTCGGCAGGTGGCCGACCAGTTTCTTTAAAGCCCATGGTGGGTGACCATGGGTTCCAGCAGGGAGCTGCCGCCCCTACGATCAGACCTGGGTTCGTTGGCGTTCCCATGACAGCCTTTTCTTCTTCCTCGTCTTCTTTTCCTCCCCACTTTGACTTCCCCGCTGGGTCATTCTGGCCATGGTGTCTTCTGTTTTGGTTAGGCGCTTTATAAGTTGCTCCTGCAACGACAGTTGGCGCTTCATAAATTGCTCCATGAGTTCCTGCTTTAAAGAGGACATCTTCTTAATTTGTTCGGACCAGAATCCCGGGTTTTCTTTATCCGAAATGTACCCAACTATTTTAGCCTAAATCTTCTCTTTTCTTATAACTAAAGCAATTAGTCAATTCCCTTTAATCAGAAATTATCTTCCAATGTAAGAAAATGTTTTAAAACAAACCTCTTTTCAAGAAAACTATGTTTCTTTTCAGCTGATATTCAACGCTAATCCTAATCTAATCCTTAGACCATTGTCTCTAACCTAAATCTAATCTTTACTTAATCATAAGACCTGGACCGTTCTACAGGAAAAGAATATAGACAGAAGTTTAACTCTGCTCAAATTTGGACTTAACCGGGTTTCCAGGTTCGGCAGCGATGAAGTCTCCCGTTAACCCAGCCCCCAATGACAAAGGACACAGTCGACAGAAAGATCTCATAAATATTTGGCAACACTCCGAAATTTAGATCTATCCGAGAAGCTTATCGATGAGGAACTTTCTTAACATTCCAATCCGGCCGCTCACGACACCAAATGCGGCCAATTTCGAAAGAAGTCAGCGAAATTAGCGACGATGCTATCAACATGGCGGCCCTTCAAAGGTCAACGATGATTGCACGAATTTTTTTCCATTATAAGGCCTGAAGTCAGAAAAATGTTCGATATACGAATTCCCGCCGCGATAATTTGCTCTCAAACTGTGCAAATCTAATGTTGTCAAGTCATGCATCGCTTAAGGAAATGCTGCCATATCGTTGGATTGGTGCGGTCTACTTTGCAATCGATCACACGATTTGCAAACCGTATTAATAACAATCAAATATGTAAATATAGCTATTATTAGCGCCGATCATGTGCCTCGCATCGCTAAAGCGTACTGTGATGAAACTATACTATAGAAGTGTTTTATCGATAGTGGATATACGATGTTATATTCATCCACTGATATCTATGCACGGGTTGTAGACTAATCAAAACGATGGCTGAAGACCCACAGTTTTGAAACCGGTGGGATGCTGCAGTGTTTATGATGACTTAAACGATTTGAGGACAGCGACTTCTTGACTCCACCGACCTATTTCCTGCCTCCAGTAGAGTCACGTTCGTTGGGCCCATTGTCTGTTGTGGCATCAGCGTTTCAGCCAAACGATCCTCAAAATTCCGAGGACTATTATAACACATAATGAAGCGCATTAAACAATTACAACTACCTTGTTCAAATCCAAATATAGTGAGCGTATTTGTATGACTTCGTTAAATGCGCCGTTGCTTTTTCCGTGCTATCTGCTTTTGCACTCAGTTTCCCTGCGTTGCCTCGCGTTACTTGCCGTGCAAGCGGGTCGTCGAGAGGTGGAACGTGCTGTAGTCAGCAGCGATCCGATGCTCTCAGCCGCTGCGAGAATAAACTGCTGCCTCCCAAGCCTATATTCGTGTATGGATCCACTGAACGGCCATGGCATCTGTCGATAGACAGCCGCTCTCATAAAAGCAGCTGAACACTAACCACTGGTTGGTAAGACGTCGTAAAGTCTTGGCCGGGCAGAGGACGAGACGCATTCGGAAAGCGTCTAGGCCAAAAGGTCTTGGACACGGTAATAGTTGTCTCTTAATTCTTATTTTCATCTAATGACTTCTATAGTGGCGTCTTTGAAATGTATGAAGCTTCAAGCGATTCAACCGTCGAAGGATAAGCTGAAAAGGAATGTTTTAGCCGTGATTTAAATGTCTCCAGTGAAGTGGAAGACGTGACATACTCAGGAAGACTGTTCCACGCCACAGATCCAGCATTTTGCTACAGTGCTGCAGACGTGTAGTTGATTACTCACAGACTCACCAAACGTCGGACTAGTCTAAAGTAGTGTGCCTGGTAAAAGATGTTTCCATGTAGAAATATAAGCCTACAAGTAGGAAACAATTAACTCTCACATGGAGTCGTCGCTTCGTCTTGCACAGACGTTGGTGTTTTTTGCTGCGGTCTTATCTTTTTGCTAAGCAGCGACCATCGGTTAAGGTTCGGCTATAAAACCTGTGGTTCCACTTCGTTTATCATTCGTAGACTGTCTTCTGGTCTCTGGAATCTCTTGAATCTCAACTGTCCATTGGATTGTGGTTTCGGAACTGCGATCTTCGCATAGTTACGGCCTTGTGCAATTTGATAACGGTGCAACAGAAATATTCAGATTAGATTTCAAATCAGATTAACTGGATTAACTACGCTGCACCCAAATACACTAATTATAGTGGCGCTGTAAAAACTCGTCGATCTATTAGATTATAATGGTAGGCCCCTATGGCCGATCGACCACAAGGCTTGTCTACAGATAGGATTTATTAATAATAAATAATATGATGCAGGGATTATATATATATATATATATATATATATATATATATATATATATATATATATATATATATATATATATATATATATATATATATATATATATATATATATATATATATATATATATATATATATATATATATATAGGCTGGGAGTCCTACACACGGAAATGGAGCGAGAGATGTGATAGTGGGTAGATGCCTTGCCCGATACCCATGTGCCTAGGGCGGAAAGACAGATTTTTCATTAGGGGATTCCCCTGTCCCAGGACCCAAGAGAACGACTGGTGTCTCAATTACTGGCGGTGAAGAGAAAGTCAGTAGAAACGAAGGCAAACAAAGGAGGGACCGACTATTGCCGGTAAAGAAACGACCACTGTGTTGGGAAAAGGCCATCCTCAGGACGTTGCCCAGTGCTCAACCGGCGACCGCGTAGGAACTAGAGTCGGATTCCGAGATAGAGCTTTACAGAACTGACTCCCGTAAGGAAGCGGCCACTCCTGAACCTCCTTTGAGGGAACGGACACTATGGGCAGATATGGTACGGAAAGACCCTTTTACGTCGAGAGAAGAAAGGACAATGATGCAGATGACTCCCGACGTAGGACAGGGCTGGAGTCACCCCCGCCCCGCGTAGCTATGCGCAGACCCCGACCGCCACAGCGGGTTAAGTCTTGATGCAACCTAAGTTTCTGTTCACTTCTTTAGCAAAATTCCTTTAAATTGCTTTCCGTTCTGACATATCAAAATCATTTTGCTGTTATGTTGTTTTCATCGAAACTCGTAGATAGCGCGTTGGGTGTCGACTCCGACGTGAAATTTACAGAAATTACTTACACCCCAGCCTCTAAGAAACTTACTGGGGGTTTTACAGTTATTTATTGTTACTTTAACAATTATTTAGGTCTACTATAATTTTCATAGTAACTTAACTTCAGTTTTTCACACTAAGTATTTAAGTGCAGCTTAATAGTATCAGCAATGTTATCGGTATCTGTTTGCAGATGCAGATTCTTCGAACCAATGCAATTTCTCTTGTGTCAAGACTTTCAGAGACATCTGCCGGAGGAATTCGGCATCTGATTCGGTATCGAGTTGACATATGAATGAAGGAAAATCTCTACGATCCAGAGCGTGGAATCTACACCGGCTCATACAGACTCAGTCGCGATATAAATCAGTTCATGCTCTGGCTGAGTCGCTACAGAATTTGAGGCAGTTTCTGCTGAATGCAGACGTTTCTGTGCGTTTGATAAGAGACGTTTCTCTTCATTTGACAATATACGCTGCCTGGATATGACAAAAGGCGTGTGACAGGTGGTGGCGTGACAACTGTCAAAGAAAGATCGACATGACATGGTTTTTCTGACTATAATTGGTTTAAGGTCAGCGACCGCAATGTCTTCTATCGTAGGACAATACTACTGAACGACTTTCGTGTAAGTTTCCAATAGAAAACCTGCAAAATCACTGAGATTAAATCGACGTTGTTACATTCGCTGCTTATCAATCGACTGAACTATGGTGTCCGTAGTTTCATATTTCATATTTCATGTCGTAATCGCGTGAGATGAAAAACTTAAGGTTGCAACAACATCCCTAGTCTCCGAGCTGTTCGACGAATATCACACGGATCACGTGCATCTGCCTCCTCCAGAAGGGGCGATGTCGTTGCCCTCATGCGTTGCGAAGAAGGTTGCCGCATTCGGTCGTTTTTCTAAATCAGCTGGATCATTTTGTAGTCTATACGTCCTCTTGTTTGAACGATACATATGCACGCGTGCATATTTTTACCATGACTTCTTAACTGGACTAAATTCCTGGTAGACGAAAATATCGTGGTTTTTGCAGTAGCATGGTATGGTTCTGCTATAGCCTGTGGTTCTACGGCGTTGAACCTTTCGAAACTTCGATACTTGCGCTACATAAGTTATTTGAATTGGATACAATTCGACTAAGTACATCTAAGCGATTAGTCTGAACAACATTTTATGCTAGTATCGATCGCATTGTGTTGTAGCAGTTGAAGCCACAAACAAATCAGATCGATTCGTACTTGTCTAATACTTGCTAATCACTGGCAAGAAACGACAAAATGATTTCAGAAAACTCCACGAACCTGGAGTGGATCACTTGGAACACGACAATCCCAGACGCCAACACGATTTCCTACAGAATGGGTGCGAACACGATTCTGGCGGCCTTCACCTTGAAGATCATCTACCTGGCAATCGGTCTCTTCGGCTTCTTCTCGAACATCTTCGTCGTCGTCGTCATCGCCCTCTACAAGCCAATGCACAAGCAGCTGACAAACTTCTTCATCATCAACCAGAGCACCATGGACGCTACGGTCGCCATGTTCCTCTTCTTTTCCAGTCTCTACGAAGACGACAAGCGCAAGAGGACGCCAGGAAACATCGCCGATGAGGCCATCTGTCGGCTGTGGTACACGAAGATGCCGCTCTGGGCAATGCTCGTTGCCTCGACCTACGAGATGCTCATGCTGACACTGGAGCGCTTCTTCGCCGTCGTCTACCCCATCTGGCACAAGACGACCTACACTCGGAGTCGAATCCTGTTCGCTGTGTCCATGGCGCTGCCATGGATCGTCGGACTGTCCTTCAACACGGCCTACATGGTTCCGACAGCGATGATCACCACAGATGGAGACTGCACCGTCTACTCCGTCTATCCCTCCAAGAGAAGCCAAGCCGGAGTCGGCGTGTTCACGATCTTCATCCAGTACCTCCTTCCGCTGCTGCTACTCGCCTACGGATACTCGCGCATGGCCTGGGTCCTGCAGAAGAGGGTTGAGACGGGCGAGGGGCCGGCTGCCGGGGCGGGCGGTGGAGCAAAGGAAGCAAAGCGGAACGAGAGCATGGCAAGAGCGCGAAGCAACGTCATCAAGACCCTTGCCCTAGTGGCATTCTTCTTCATCTTCTGTTGGACTTGGAACCAGGTCTACTACTTGATGTACCAACTCGGCTACCCGTATGCTGACTTCACGAGCGACTTCTACAACTTCACCGTCATCATGGTCTTCGTCAACTGTTGCGTGAATCCCGTCATCTACAGCGTCAAATACCAACCGTTTCAGCGAGGCGTCGGGACTCTTTTCTGCCGCAACAAAGTCAGACCGATCGAGGATTGGGCAGCTGGATCGAACAGCACTGCCGCCCATTAGAGAGATACCGGTCTTCAGAAGAGACACTATCTTCCGCTGGCAACATATTTTTCTTCAGAAGAGACTCTACCTTATGGTAGAGAGACAGCTTTCTCCAAAGGAGACACTATCTTCGAAAGAGACAGAGATACATCTTTCTCAAGATGAGACACTATTTCCGAAAGAGACACATCTTTCTTCAGAAGAAACATCTTCGTCTACGAAAGACATCATCCTTCATCTGAGGTAGCATCCTTCACGAAAGACGTCTTCCCTCAATAGAAACGCCATCCGCTGTTCAGCATAGAAACCCTTCGCTCTCAGAGACAGACATTATCATCCTGTCCTACAAGCGAGTTACACCGTTTTCCAATTATTATGGGCAACTTCTATCATAGCCAGCATTCTTCAGTGGAAACGCCGTCCAATAAAAAGAGATACCCGTCCATCTGCTGGAAATTTATAATATTAATAGGCTAAATTTATTCCTATTTAATAAATAAGAGAAATTCCCATTCGGGAACAAAATTAGTCATGAGCAATTAGTTACACGTGAAGAGTCCCAAAAGAAGAATAGCAATACCACTGAACTTATTAATTTACAACTCATGAATTACGAACTTATGAATTTACGGCCGAGTCCCAAAAGAAGAATAGCAATCCTACTGAACTTATTAATTTACAACTCGTAAATTACGAACTTAGGAATTTACGGCCATAGTCCCAAAAGAAGAATAGCAATCCTACTGAACTTATTAATTTACAACTCATAAATTACGAACTTAGGAATTTACGGCCATAGTCCCAAAAGAAGAATAGCAATCCTACTGAACTTATTAATTTACAACTCATGAATTACAAACTTAGGAATTTATGAACTTCCAAATTTACAGCAAAAATGTATCGGTTTTCAATTGAGCCTCAGATTACCAAGAATAGAATTTAGTCCTGACTGCCCTTTAAATACGCGAAAAAAGACAAGGTCAGCGCCGAAATTTAAACAGAGTGTAAAATTTTAAACAATTCTGCACATCACATAAAGCAAGCTATCTCTAAATAATAATGTGGAATAGGCCTACTATTGCCAAATATTTATGTGGCGCAATTTTTAAGGCGCTCAACAGCTGTAGCAATATGTGAACAATACTTATGTAGGTGTGAATGAATGTATGTTTTGTATTCATGTACATGTATGTATATATGTATGTATGTAAATATGTATGTATGTATATATATGTATATATGTATGTATATATATGTATGTTTGTATGTATATATGACTAGTGTACATCTCAAAGGCTGCGGTTCATTCATGACTGTCTGTTAGATGTAAAAAGGTACGTCTTAATCTGAAAACCCTTGCGGGGCACAGACGGAACAGTTCTGACCTTCAATGAAAATTTGTTCCATAAAGACGAATCAATCTAGGACAAAACACGTCGTGTGCAAGGACTTGGGGCTATATAAATCCAGAAAGTGCGCCAATACTGTAAATAGACTTGTCCTACAAATTTAATTATATAATATAGGGCCGACATTCATATTGAAAATGTTAAGTCACGATTAATTATTTTAATATTTTAACTATGCCATTATGCCAGTAAAGTGACAATTATAAGCTCGTGAATGCAACAGCCAGACTTTCGCGATTTGTTTTTATTATAAAGGCTGTGGAATTCAATTGAAAATTCGATTATATTCAAGTTTAAAGGCGGTCTAATTGTATTTCAAAAGCCGTGATGTTCTAGATCTCTTTCTGAGCCTCCAAAAATTGTTTTAATGTCGATAAAGGCCTACACCTAATAATCTGCACCGCGAGCTCGAGTGATAACCGAGGCCTACTTTTAAAGCCTGTTGTCTTGGGCTAAATTAGTCCGTCCCTTGATGCAATGCGTTGTTTTTAGTCTTAAGTCGGTTTAACAGACTACACAGAAGATCACTGCAACCTGCGTACGTGTTGATACTAAATGCAGACTGTGTAGGCCTAGTAATCTGATTGCCTGATTGTTTTTAAGACTGCCAAGAATGAGTATAAGGCCTGTGATCAAATAGGCCTTTCTGATATATGCATGTGCATCTGTATACATTATTATCTGCAAAAGATATCACTGTTTTAATCTTAAGCTAACAGGATGAATGTACGTTAAGGCGTTCTCAAATGTAGACCAAGACTTCAGGCGCAACACAGAGGCCCTACTTGAAATTTTATTTTCAGTCTCTAATGAAATTATAACAGTTATAAGTTTTAAATAACTTTTAGAAGATCTTGGAATTCCATTGTAACATAAAATTGATATAGGCAATGTATGTTAATTAATAAATTAATAAATTAATAAATTAATTTAATGCGGCAGTGTATAATACATTTTTACACATCAGAAGTTGTTGGAAGGTCAATGCTGCGTGTATCTATAATTTTTCATTACTTTGCCAATACATAAATATATTCCTACAAGCACTGACTGGCACTAAATTGTGCTTAATCTTTCAATATATGACACTGAATGGTCTTACTGATGCTTAATACTACTGAATGACACTAAAAACACTGACAGAGTCACTGCATGACACTGAATAGCACCGAATCACACTGGATCGCATTAAATTCATGGTATTAAATGGCCAATGCACGTGCACTTCTATCCAACGCTTGTGCTCTTCACTCAAAGACAATCACCTGTTAACACAAACCGCCTTCTTTTGTCTTTACGGCGCCATAAACGATCGTCTGCGAAGCAGAAATTTACAGCACTTGATTCTCGATAAATTGTCTTCAAAGCACAACTTTACGCAATGAGCGCGGGATAATCGTATCGATTCAAGTACTGCAAACAGTTGTAAAATGCTTTTTAATATGCTAATTTAGAAAATGCAAATTTATTTAAATTCTCATCGAGTCGGAGTGGCGGACTCATATAAAGCTGGAAGCAACAACAGCTACCGAGACACAGAGTAACTCGATGGGCCTTGTGTGATGATTGTCTGTTTACAACAACAACAGTCACTAGTACTCGTCCACAGCGTTTTATCAGTCAGCGTGAAGATTCAATGAGCTGTCTCCGTGATTCGGACCAGACTTTACTTTAAAGCGAATGAGACGAGACTGAGTTGGTGTCATACTTTAATGAAAGGCGCTATATAAATAGCCAGATACATACATACACAGTGAGGCAGCAGCTTTGGTTGGAACGATGAACAAGGTCGTGATATTCGTCGTGATATGTGGACTCTGTCTGGTTTCCTCTATCAGTGGAGCGCAGTGGAAAGAAGTGACAACAGATATCGTCAATATCACCTTCCAACCGGCAGGTGGAGTCCACATGATGGCTGGGCGGTCTGTAAATGTTACCATCTGGTGCAACTTCACCGGATCGACAAAGCCCTCAACTGATCAGTTCTTTCTCTTTCTAGCCATCAAAGACAGTAAGGTCTCGACGTTCTCTGGAATCTCAGACAACGATTCCGTCGTCACTGATCTAAGCCGGCGAACCGTATCGGAGACGCCAGTCACGGTTGAGCTGAAGGGTAACCGGGTCGGAATAACCGCCATGACCGTCTCGGTGCACAGACAATCAGGGGGTTCGGAATTGAGAATGGAACCGGACTATTCTGTTCGGGTAGCGAAGCTGCCGTCAGCGATAAACACGGGTCTTCGACTTGGAACAGTGGCTGCGATGTCACTGAACTTCCTTACATTCGGTTGCAAGCTGCAATACGGAATACTGAAGCGCTACATAAAGCAGCCAGCAGGGATCGGCATAGGATTCCTGTGTCAGTACGGACTAATGCCAACGGTGGGTGCAGGTCAAACTCAGATTCGATATAAATAGAATAAAATAAATAAATAAATAAATATATCGGTCACAAAGACTAACATTCTTAGGGATAGGAGACTGACTAAACGAATGCCTGAATGAATGCCTGAATGAATATCTGACTAATGCCCGACTAAATGCCTAAATTGATGAATGATCGATTGAATGCTTGAATGAATGACTGAATGATAAAATTAACGAATTAGAGATCAAAACGTTACTTGAGAAAATGTACGAACTAATAATAACAGATAATTGACTGACTGAACAAATGACCGAAAGAATGATTGAACAAATGGCTGAATCAATGACTGAACGAATGATTGAACAAATGGCTGAATGAACGATTGAACGAATGAATGAATGAATAGCTAAATTTAAATAAATAAATAGAAGTAATGAACAAATAAACTTAAGAATAATATTAGAAGTAGAAAATTAGAAATAGGCCAATGTCACAGAGACACGTATCAACAGACACACGAGAGACAACTGCTAATTAATGCTAATTATTATTAAGTAACAGAAATAATTAGTAAAAATTATTTAATTACTGGTTAATCGAACGAATAACACGCAAAGGAGGGACTAAAAAATAGTTGTAGCACGACTAAAATTGTATTTAGACTTGTCCTATAAATTTAATTTAATTATATAGGACCTACATTCTTATTGAAAATGTTTAAGTCATGATTATTTTAATATTTTAATAATTACTACTGATATTGTGTTTATACTTAACCTACAATACAAACCTCATTGATGTATACTCTCGTCTTTACCTCTTTGTGTATACTTCATGTTAAAATTTAGTTAAGCCATACATTAATATTGCATGTATTTAAACTTAACGCACAAACATCCGTCTTTATCTCTTCACGTACGTACGTACGTATGTACGTATGTATGTATGTATATATGTATGTATGTATGTATATATGTATGTATGTACGCACGTACGTACGTATGTATGTATATATGTATGTACGTATGTATGTACGTGTGGATGCATGTATGTATGTATGTATGTGTATGTTCGTTTGTACATTCACTGGGTACGTAGGATTTTATCTAGACACTTGATACAGCGTCTTCTAGGTACATCACAAAAGCGCTGCCAGTGATGGCCTAAGTAGTGTAAAAGTTTATTAGGATCAAAAACACGTGTACATCGTAATGAAATTTAATTAGTCTGTAATATTAATTGAATATTCGGTTGATAGATCACCTACTTGTTGGGTCGGGTGGCTGGCTTGCCGGTGCATATGGCCTTCGCTCTGCTGGCTGTTGGATGCGCTCCTGGCGGGGGACCGAGTAATCTCTGTACGATTGTACTCAACGGAGATCTCCACATGAGCATCACCATGACTTTCATCAGCACAGTCGCTGCTCTCGGTCAGTATCCTACTCAGCACATTCGATTATATCCAACTTTCTAATCCGTTGCATTCACTGTTAATTATTGAGTGTAGTAATCGTAATCTTAAATGTAATCTCGAGATTTCTACAGCGCCCAACGAAAGCCACATCACGGGCACCAGCCTATTCACAGGCGCTGAGTCAAAACCAAATCGACAGGCAAAAATGTTAGGTTCCAGGTCCAGATCCAAGAATCAGGTAGAGAGACAGCGTGGCTACTACAGTGGGTGATGTTTGAGATTGGAACGGAAAGAGAAAGAAGAAGGGGAGTCAGAATAGGATCCGCGAAAGAGGAATGTTTTCAGTTTTGAGTGAAATTCCAATGCAGAAATTGCAAGCGTTGGGGCATAGATGAGTTTGTATGTAGCGCAAGGTAGTGTACAGTGGTTTAGTATAGCAGTGTAGCGCAGTGAATGTAGTCTAGTGCGGTGTGGTATGTATGCATGTGGGCATTTCTACCTCACAAGAGCGCTTTTCGCTAGCTCAACTGATATTATAGTTGAATATTTAGTTATTAAATCTACATTAATTTAACGCTGCATACTTTCTTTTGTTTCCCTCTTTTGTTTCGCTCTAACCTCGACTTACCTTACAGGAGAAGCATATCGTTGTTTGCATGCAGGTATGATACCGTTGTGGATGTACACGGTCGGTGGTCTGGTTCTTCGGGAGGGCTACCCATCATCTGAGATCAACATCCCTTGGACGCTGCTGGTCGTGGCCGTCATCTGGTTCAGTCTTCCAACGGCCATAGGAATGCTGCTAGCTCGCTGCTGGCCACGCCTGGCCAACGTTCTCATCCTGGTCCTACGTCCATTGGCATTCCTCTTTCTGATCGCCCTGGTCATTGTCTTTATCTACTTGAACCACCCCGTCCTGTTCTTCGCCAACACCTGGCAGATACTCTTCGTATCCGCTGCCACTCCTTACTGTGCCTTTCTTCTGTCCTTCCTTCTGGCCTTCTTCGTCTGTCGATGTTCGCTCAAAGTGGCCGTGACGATCATGATCGAAACCGGGATCCAGAATATCACGTTTTCCTTCTTCCTCACCGTCGCCACGCTTCCGCAGCCCGACGGAGAAATCGCCTGCGTCGTGCCACTCCTCGTCATTTTCTTCACCTACGGTCCAATATTATTCATCGTCTTTCCCCTGGCTGCGATTTATAAGCGGATGAAAACTCGCGCAGAAGGGCGATACTCGGTCGAGGACTTGGCTAAGGGCCTCGAGGTCCCTGGCGAAGAACAGGAACCCACCAAAAAATCGGAGTTGCAGTCGAAACCGTCTACGGTCAGTCTCGAATCGATAAACTATATCGACGACAGTCAACTGTGGGTCAGCAAAATTCCAGCGCACGAGGTCCCTAGGTCAGAGGAAGAATTCGAAAGCGGACACATGTAACGAGACTGCATAGGACAGTCATCGCATTACATATAACTACTGCTTGAACTCGCATTTTTATATGCATTAACATTCCACCACATGTCATCACAACAACTGCGTTGTCATCCAAAACGGCGCTTTTCTTTACATGAAAGAGCATTACATTTCTATGATGTAAGTAATATAATATTAATATATAATACTTACACTGCATCTTACTGCATCGCATTCCATTTCATGCATTGCGCCGTTGTAAATTATATCGTTGTAAATTATGTCATATTCTACATATCATATCGTGTTTGTATCGCATCTGTAGATTGCGGTGATTAGGGTGCGCTCGACTAGAACAAAACTGACGAGGAAAAACGTTTCGCGTGCTTCGACATGTTTTTAGCCTTTTAAATGTTTGAATGTTTGAGACACCTGTGACACAGAGAGGCATTATTGGCGTTGTATATATCTGCTCTTCCTGCAAATTTTATTGCGCAAATTTCTTGTATAATATAATAAATTAAAAAACCATAATTAAATTGTTTAAATAGGCTGACTGGCAACACGTGTTAATGTAAACTTTAAACTATTATTGTACTCCATTGTACCCCACTGTACTCAACTATACGGTACTCGACTGTACTCTACTGGGCTTTAATGCATTCTAATGTTCTCTATACTAATCTACCTTCATGTAATCTAATCCAATACATTCGAATCTGAAAGCTTCCAACGCTTCCTTGTCGCAAAACATTAATTGTATTGCTCACGCGGGACCACATCTCTGTATTCAATGTACCAAAATTGTGTTTGGTGTACAATAAAGTGTGTTGCAGTCTATTTCAGTTCAGCTGATGATGCTCGATGCAAGTGACACCGATGATGATGATGATGATGACGACGTCGACGACGACGACAGAAATGATATTCTACATATAATTCTAAAGAAAGTTAGGGTATAATCATAGCACAGGCTGCGAAAACATCCTGGGTTCGTGACACAAAACTCATAGTCACGCATTATCGTCATTTCCATCTGCACTAATAGCAGTAGTGGTGATGATGATGATTCTGATGACAACGATTACTTCACTCGCTCCTCAGTTGGCCTACCTTTGCTGTAACCAGAACCATTCACGGGAGAGCTTGGTTTTCTCGGTGGCTGGTCCGAAGTTCCCTGATATCGCTTAGGACATGACCCAAAGCAGGTTTTTCCCAATGTTCTTTCCTTCTGCCTGGTTTCCTTGACCTTTATATTCATAATGGGACTACCTAATGGATTGCTCGGATAGCCGGCAGTTTCACTACTTTACAAAGCGCTGTATAATTCTGCACATATGGTTCAACAGCAGCAGGCTAAAATATTGAAAAACAAACAAAATAAAGCCACTAAATAATGACAGTTATTGTCTTGAAACATCCTACTAACATCGTGCTAATGTCCTACTATTGTACACAATGTAATCGCACAAGCAATCATTATCGTCTAATTTTACAAGTTAACTAATTAGACCAAACGATGTCTACAACAAGCAGTTGATTCATTCAGGTACAAACGAAAACAGAACCTTGACAAAAACGAACAGCAGCTTTAATGCCGTACCAATAACACATTTCTTTCACCAGTTTATTAATAATTAATTTCACCACTATATTAATAGAAGTGCAAAAGTAGGAGTTGATATGGGTAGATGAGTGTTAATACACAGAATGCACACAGTAGGCCTGTAACATATATTAAACCAGATTATTTCGAAGTAATGCTGCAACAACAGATCTACATATAATATATATGCACCTATATATTAATGCATATATACATATATCAGGCGGTGTAAAAATATCAGGGGACATTTACTATCTAAACGGGATATATTACTATAATTAT
Organism: Norana najaformis; assembly: GCA_964023275.1. Classification (NCBI taxonomy): domain Eukaryota; kingdom Metazoa; phylum Annelida; class Clitellata; order Crassiclitellata; family Hormogastridae; genus Norana; species Norana najaformis. The sequence continues at coordinate 22,248,576 of OZ029919.1, forward strand.
AAAGGCTTAATCGAACTCAAGAAGGTCTTAAAATTCAAGTTTGTGCAGAAGCTCAGAACCAGCGAAAGAGGGGGTCACTGATTTATGTAGCTTATTTGTAGTCTTGTCTAATAGCAACTACGCATAAGTTGGTTCAGAACATACGATGGCTATATTACATAAGCATAAGAGGGGCTTAAAGTTTGAAGATGTAGACTTTGTATAGATTGCAAAATGTTGAGAGAAACACGTATACTCAAACCAAGTCAAAATAATTACAAAATATTTGAATTGAAATATCATTTATTGCTTTATCTAATGTTCAACTCAATGTTTACGGTGTATACTAAGATCAGCTATGCATTCAAACACAATATTATATGCATTATGCAGTTGGTTCGTTAACAAGATCCACTTTATACCCAGTTACCCCTCATATCACATTGGAGATTCTAGTAGTAACACAAATGAGATTCGCTTACTTATTTACTCAATTGTCTACGTATGTAGCTCAAGAACAGGTGCAATTTGTCGTGGGAAGCAGTGAGGGAAAGATCTATTGGCAGGAACGAAACAGATTGAGAAACCCGATTCCAGTAGAGCTAGTCTTATCCGATGAATTGCACCCTGTCCAAGCACAAAATCGGACATTTTAGAGACGCACTAGAAAGAAATCGATGCTGAAAGAATAATTTTCTGCACGTGAATGTGAAAGTCTGCCAATACGGTACCAAAAGACCTCTATATAAATTCATACAGGTTCATGTATACAAACGGTCATGTGAAAGTGTAGCAATACCCGAAAACATGTACGAAATTGTACCAATCACGAGAATCTAATTTTTATTTTATTTATTTATTTATACAGAACACTTATATAGCGCCACTTCAAGAAAACTAATCAGAAGCGCTCCCAAACCAACCTCGGCGAAAGAGAACAGTCTTAAGAGAAGAATAGAAGATAGAAGTAAAATCCCGGGGCAGAAGACGTATAGTAACAGGAAGTCCATTCCAGAGGGTTGGGCCAGCAACAGAGAAAGCACGACGCTGCATGGTCGAGGTGCGAGTGCGAGGTACTAGTAGATTACAACTAGCAGCGGAGCGAAGAGAAGCACGTCCCAAATTGGACCGGACAGGTAGGCAAAGCTCCCTCAAGTAAGAGGGGGCAATACCCAACAAGGAGTTCCAAACAGAGACGATGACCCTATAGTGAATGCGCTGACTCATAGGAAGCCAGTGCAACTCATCTCGCATGAAATCAGAGACATGACCAAACCTAGAGATGCCACCAATAAGCCGTGCAGCCGCCCGCAACACACGTTCCAGGCACAAAAGCCGTACATCAGGGAGTCCAACATATAAAGAAGAGCAGTAATCCAACCGACTAGTGACAAATGCATGAACCAGAGTCTTAGATGAGGTGACTGAGAGAGAACGTGAGACAACACGAAGTTGCCGTAGCTGGTAGTAGCAACTACGACAAAGACGATGTACCTGAGCCTTAAAAGAGAGCTCCTGATCCAACTCAATGCCAAGGTCATAAACAGTTTGAATACTATCAGCAAATCTCTACGTGAACTTGTCAATTTTTAGCTAGTTATCTAGACGTTTAATATTGCGCCTTTTAAATATTCCACAAATATTTTGCCTAGGTTAACCTAAATGATGCTAAAACTAAAGTCAGTAAGAACATTAAGTTTATCAGTAAGTAAACTCTGTCTGGCTCCCGCATACACGGAAAGCCCAACCAACGAATAACTTGTATATAAGTAAACTATACATGCCTTTGATACTCAATATAACCACCTAGGTACTTGCTTAAATACAAGCATACACGCGTGCATACATACATACATACATACATACATACATACATACATATATACATATGTGAAAGCATATCAACTCAGTGACTGAAACTGCGAAAAGATGCCAATAAAAGCAGACAATACCAACAGATCATTAAGTGAACGTGAAAGCTTGCCATTTTATTACAGTTATAACAATATAAATGTCTTCAAGTGATTCCTAAACAAAAGTAAGTGCTTTTCCATGTTTAAATCATTTAAAAACGAAAATCCTCAATCTGTAGTCAAACCACTGCATTTTACGCTAGATCAAGAATCACGCTGCTGTGTCACACAACAGAATTAAAAGACGCTATATAAATAGCCAGATCCATAAATGCAAACAACATTGTAAAATCTTAATCTGTGTAACGTAGGGTCATGAACTGTAACCAGAAATTAGTGTAGCGCTTCTATAAGCGCGTCTCAGATGACTTATAGCCAGGTTGCAAGCCAGGTTCAGTTCTTTTTTGGCTGATAGCCAGTGGCGTCTATCCTTAAAGCCCACCACCACCCATGGCTGATCACACACTCCCTCTCAAATATAACCTTTTTTATGTCGCTGTATAAATCGGAATATTGAACGCCGTTTTGTGCCGTAATATTTACTGATCAAGTGTTTTAGTGAACCGTTAAAATTGATTTTCATCCCCGAAATGTTCTATCGTTTGTCTATCCTATTTAAACCCCTGTTTAGACGCCACTTTTGATAGCTACTCCAAAAGAAAAGAACAGGTAGTTGCCATGATGGGCCAATAAAAGACTATATCGTCATTGTGGCAGAATAAAAACCTGGAGTAAAGTTTGAACGACCATTAAGCTGTCTCTTCTTGCGGTATGTCCTAAAAGCGTTTCTGAAGTATCTTGAGCAGCAACGACAAGTCTCTACAAGTTGCACTGAACAATCGTAAAAGTTGCATTATAAAGTTACCTAGTACTATAAAAACTGAGATCAAGCTAATCACCATCGAGCTCACGCATCCTGCCGCAAAAGCACTTACCAATTTACACCAGCAATGAAAAACTTTCAACACTTCGCAAAGACCCGAAGAGCTACAATATCTTCATATATTACAACGAAAACATCTTGCCCTGGTTTTAGTGCTTCATGTCCCACAAAACGACCTTGATGTCGTTGAAGCTATTCGGCATTCCAGACTGCAACAAGTGGATACATGTGGATTGAACAAGTCTTAGCCAGAATATCTAAATTTATATCAGTGCACTTCTCTACTCATATATGGCCATTTCACACAGATATATATATATATACAAGATATATACTTAATTTATAGACTTCATTGACTTCATTTTCAGACTAATAGAACGTCGGTGGACTATTCGGTAGAGCGCTGGGTCTGTAATTGAAAGATTGCGGGTTCGACCCTGCTGAGCTGACTCCATATTACAGCCATGAACATGTTATTCACGCATACTGGTCTCTGTCACCAAGCAATATAGTTTCGTATCGGCGTAATCTTGGAAGCAAACAGCAAGACCTGTTCAGGACCTTTGGAATTCGTCCATTTCCGGCTCAAGGGCTGAACAGCAGGGAATGAGCGCCACCTATTTTTTCCACCATGAATGAATGAATGAATGAATATTAAGAGATTAACGTGCCAAGCATAAAAATAATTTGGATCATAGGCATGAATCACCACGCACAAGGGAGCTTTACTTCTACTTTTAGACTAATAATATTTTTCTACAGCATGAAGGACTTTGTTTTGCCAGACATCTCTTTACAGTGGAATGACCTACTTGAAGCTACTGTATTTGTCAACATCTAACACACTAACTCCGTTTAACTGATCAAGGTTAGAGTATAATCGCACTACAATTCTAACTCTGTTTAGTTAAGTGTAGAATCTAAACCGTTTCGTTGTCTGTGTCGATTGGTCTTTCCGTGGCAGCTTCCGACGCAATTTCTATGATGATGCTTCCATCCCTCGTTAGCTTACTCTTGCTTCTCACTCTTCCTCTGCCTCCTTCACTCGCATCCTCCTTCTTTGTCGCTGCTTCTTCTTGCTCTTGAGTTTCTTGCTGCGTCCGATTTTCAACAGCCTCATCCGAAAGCGCTTCACTAACTTGAGTTTTGAATCCTACAAGTGGCAGCTATATATATATATATATATATATATATACAAATAGCCAATTTGATCTAATCTGACCTGAAAACTTCTATAGCGCCATTATCGTGACGCACTAGGCATCAGTCGATGGTCGCTTCTTAACAAACATCATTAAGCATATATCACAATCTAATGGTTCTAGGGGGTGTTATGTAGGGCCTAAATGTGGATTGAAAATCAATATAATGCTAAGTTTCATACTGCATACATTATATACATACATTACATGCATACTTGTAATGATGGCTCTTCCTAATCATCTGTTTATGTAGCGTAGTGTAATTAGACTGGATGCGATGGAATGGGAAGCGACGTAGCTTGCATAAACAGTTAAAAGTTCAAGTCTAGGAAGAAGCACGCTTTCATCAAAGATGACTCTTTCGAGCAAATGAAGATCGGGTTTATATGCTAGCAATTTCAACTTTGCTCACAGGGGCAACTAACTGAAATACAACGGAGTAATTATACTATGTAAAAAGGTAACGGCAAAGACGTCTACGGGCTTCTATCTAACCTGCCCAGGAGCGTAGTCCTTAGGTCGAAGTTCCATTCGGGTGTAAGTGCAAACACAAGCATTTAAATCTAACGACAGAATACCTCTAAAGTTAAAGAAGTTATATTCTGTTAATTCTGTACTTGCCAGAAAGTATTCTGATGCCATCTTCCAGTGATTTGGCGAACATGAGATTCTTCACGTTACCGTGGGCGAATCTCTTTGCAATGTGAGGCTGAAAAGTAAATGTAAGCAGAGAAACAATCTAAGTTAATAATCAATTGGAATCACACGTTTCTTGAAAACTGTGATAATTATATTAACAGATAACGTTGTCAAACACAAGTTCAAAAGATATTGTCTATTGTAGTAATATTTTAGTGATTTCAACTAACTTTCCGTCCTGATTACTGTATCATATAGTATTTTTGTGATACAATAAATGCTTAAAAAGACTGTCCAGCGCCTGTGAATTTGCTGGTCTCGCTGGCCAGTGTATCTTGTGGGGTGCTGAGAAATTTCTTAGATTTACATTCACATATGGCACTCTAAGTGTTGACGTTATAGCATAAAAGATTCGCTAGTGTTAGTTCTGTCGTTTTCTTTGTACAGTTTTTAGTATCCTATCAGTTCATAAATTTCGTTCAGGTGAGAGAATAGCTGTGTAGACAAGAAAACATTTAGGCTGAAGCGATCTTTTGAAGTGCCTTCTCTGTACTGACCTGCACATTGCAAAGAACCAGCTGCTTCTTGCGCTTTGAGAAGATATCACGAAGTTCTTGAATGCCCTGTCAAGAGGAAACATAAGCTGGAGTAACAGTGCAACCAAACACAGTGTAAGTCTTACATGAAGAACCCAGATGTAAGTGTAATTGCATTTAGAATTTATATAGCGCAGCTTAAAGAGAACTTGCCAGAAGCGTTCTCTGCACTAGTCCAAATGATGTCAAAGTTCATGAAGAACAAAAGTTCATCAGTAAGAAAACGATGTTCAGATAACTAGATAAGTCAACAGCGGTGGGCTCTCACATACACGTAGAGCCCAACCATCGGATTCTCATCCAGGGTAAAAGTTAACGACTGGCAATGCGCACGTTAAAGCCTCACCTGAAGCGGTTACTGTAACGCAGGGTATGGTAAGGTAATCTCTCATTTATTGTGCGCCTATATCAACAGTGGTTTTCAGAGAGTCGCCTTGAGTTGAAGGATATTTCGGCTGAAGGGAAAACACAACTCCTTTCCAAAAACCGGAAAATCTATAATTTCAGAATACGTGACTTGACAAGAAATTGTCAGTTTCTTATGACTCACTGAAAATCGAACCCCGGTCTCAGAGGTGAAAGGCAAACAGAATCTTCCACCAAACAGCTGTTTACAATACAATACAATACAACTTTATTTGATACTGCCTTACTTCCAAAGTTCAGAAATGCACATAACCATACGACAGAGCATCGATGGCTATGAGCAGCTGTGCCTAAAAGACTTGCTCAAGATCTCTACACAGTAACCGTTTCAGGGAAGGCTCGAACCCCTACTCTCCGTTACAAGCTGAGCATTCTAACCAATAGGCTACCGTGCCCAAAATGTCAAGTAACTTGCACAAACCATTAGCGCGAAATTGCTAAGTATAATCAATTTTGTATAGCCAGCGAAAAAGACTATATTTCTGAATGCGGTTTCGTTTGAAGCGACCATCAAGTCCGTGTGCATTTTGATAACGGCGCCATAGAAGTTAGAAGGTTATATTAGATTTTCTCTGACCTATTGGATTTCGGCAAGGCTTCTTCAGCGGATTATGTTTTATAACTGTACTTACGATTACGATAGATAGATAGATTCCACCATGGGTTCAACGCCCGTAGGTGCCGGTACTGATCTCCGGTTTCAATGCCATCAGTCCTTAGGTGGCCACTAGTGACCATACATCGGCGGTAGATGGCAAGTCTTACCCGCCGAACCCAAGGTTATCTACGCAGTGAAACTGCTACTCATTTTACTACTGCCCTCTGGCGAGTAGCGGCTGAGTCGACCTTTATGGGGCAAGCGGGATTCGATCCCGCTTCCTTCCGCTCTTCGTGCCAGCGTGTTACCAATCGGCCACCGAACCGCCCCTTACGATTACGACACACTACTAATTCCAGACCATTTACTGATGCCTTATGCATTTTTATAATGGCGCTATAAAAGTCAATAAATTAGGTTGACAGTGATTGTTTCGAAGACGTTCGTGTTTGCTAGGGCATACTTGCACAGTGGTGTAGTCAACGTCCGAAACATACATGAAATTCAGCAACACATTTTTCGCAACATCGTCTAAAACAAGCAAAGCAATATCAAAGAATAACAGCTCAGCGTTTTTCAAAACACTAATTAAAAACGCAGCAATTACATTGAAACCGTTTGATCTCTGGCGTTCGTTAAAGTTAAACAGTTCAGCAGGTAGCTAATTTGTTTCAAAATCAGGTTCAGCAAATTTAATCGGCAAATTCAATGAGTCTTATGCTACGATAAGGATGTAGCGCAAAGTCTATTAAATTGGATACAATGTAGCTGTTGTAGATTTGAATTTTTCATCTATGTTTGCCCTATTCTTCCTTTAAGTTGTGCTTTTCGAATTTTTCATCTATGTTTGCCCTATTCTTCCTTTAAGTTGTGCTTCTCGGAATGCCATACTTAATCATTGTTTGGCATTTTTACACATCTCACAAGCCACCAGTTTTATGGCATGACAAAATATCTCGCCAGTTGCTGAATCTTGTGCTTGTATCTTAAAACCATGATGCTACAATGTCAAATGTATGCCTGCTAACCTGTTAGTCTGACATACCTTTGGGCAAGGTTGGCAAACAACTGGGGAACAATGGTACCCCCGGGACCTTTTGCCTAATTCCATAAAATCTTAATCAAGAAAACACAATTGACACTCGCGATCAAAAGTTTATTTCAATATGCTGCAAATGTGCTTTAGATTATTAAATACTGAACAAGTTATGAATCGTTAAGATTATGTTATAGAACTGCAGGAATAAAACGGACAAACACGGGGCCAAAGTAGCTGGTTCACTATTTGTGTAAAAAGTGACATCCTTTAGGGGCAAGCTTTACATTTGCTGGAGCAAAAGTGTTATTCATGAGGTAACAGCGGCAGGTACAAATGAGACAAGCGAGGCTCTACAACGCAGCTCTTATCCTCATGGGCGTAACAATAGATTGTGCAGGTTGTGCAAAGCGCAAGGGCCCACGAGGCCAGGGGCCGCCTGGGCCCCCAAGGGGCCAAGGCCCGGTCGCTCAATTACGTAAAGCAAAATAGCCAAAGTTCAGTTTGCACAAGGGCCCTCGGAAGACTAGCTACGCCACTGCTTATTCTCCTCTGCCACTTTTACACCATCTTCCCCTAGTAGTGCATGTTGAAATGCTCAGCACAAATTGTTTTATTTTTCGAATTATTTTGTTATTTCACTGTCAGCTTCTTGGCCAACTCTACGATGACGTTGATCAGTTCATTTGTAGCAGAATGAAGTTTAAAGAACTGAAGAAGTTCATCACTGTAGCAGAATGAAGCTTAAACAACTGAAGAAGTTCTTCGCTGACGCTATCGGTTAGACTTAGGTCCTAATACCAGAAAATATAATAATGGGAATCAACTGTTACCAGAAAATGCGGCCTGTAGGATTTTGTCCTGTAGATGATCGATACCCGGGAACATGAGACCCATCGAAACAGTGACGACGGCACAGTCCGCTGGAACTTGAAGAATCTGCAACTTTGAAATGTATAAACAATAAAATTAGTAGTGTATTGTAATCGTAATCATGAATTTGTTTAGTGCCGCTTCAAGAAGGGCTCTTCAGAAGCGCTCCAGGCTGACAATACGAGACTAGACCACAATCAGACAAACTGGTTTTAAACACTTACAGAAACGGGGGGCAGAGAAATACCAAAGAGCTCAGTCATATCGTAAGTTACTAGACAACCTATTCCAAAAGATAGTCTGACCTCTGCGAAGCTCGTGTGCTGGACTGTATCTGGGATTTTGTATAGGGCCCCTCAAAATCAATATAGCAGACCTAGAAGACGTATGCATCCCGACACTGATAGATCACTATATAACAGCTTAAAATGGCGATGCTCACTTGCGTGAACACCTTATCGTATTATTTTCATAAACTGAGGCATCTTTTCGATATGACAGGATATCGTCTTCAACCGTCTTCAAGTCGAAGATTGGCAGCACCACGGACAAGTTGTTGAGAGGATATTAGGCGATGCGAGTACAAACAGTATATGATTATACACTGTCAGTTCCATGGACCGATCAAGGATTGGAAATTAGGGGGGGGGGCGAAACTGTAAATGAACATGTTTCTATAGCGACCGTAGGGCCTAGACCATGCTCATTTTTCAATGAATTTATTGCGCAAGATCCACGGCTGCCCTTTTGAATGAAGGCCACACCAGTTAAGGTCCCCGTGTACGGACCGTGCAAGCCCGAGATTAAAATCTCTTAAATATAGTCACTTGGGTACAAAATATTGTCATAAACGAGGCCAAATTGCCATGTTTTGAGGGAGTATCTCTATGAAGCTCGCTCTTGGTCTGCCATCATTTAGGTGTGTATGTTTTGGATTCAAGGAGGCACTCAAATGAAAAATATTCCGAGGTTACGGACAGCTCGACAATGCGATCTATGTTGATTTCACATGCCGGGCCTGGGCTTCGAACCGGGTCGCAGAGGCAGAAAGCCGGCGCGTTAGCCAAATCGGTCACCGTGCCAACTCTTCCTTCATTTCGGTCTGGAAGTTTAGTAGAGAGACGTGACACTGCAAAGGTAATAGATTGAAATGCGCAATAATTAATAACCGACTCACTTCATTTAGAAGCCCAGTTGTCTCTTCTTTCATAACCTACAGTATATACAACGAAAAGCTAACACACCTGCATGCATATATTATTTTACATAATCCGAAAACTATTATAGCGCCGCCGTAATAATGCTCAAGATATCAGTCAATGGTCGCAGCTGAGCAAAGTCGGGGTCAAACTGGAAATCCGCGAAGATGCATAAAGTTAAGCCCTAAATCACTGACAGTTTTAAGTGGGAAGAACAACACTGCATTTTTTCCATAAGACAGTCGAGACTTCACGATGTAGCACAGGAGCTTCGCTGTGGTCGGTCCATCTTTCTGGGGCAGGTTGCTTCGCAACCTATGCAATGACCTCCATGGTCATTCGTTGCCTCTTGTCCGTACAGCTTGAAAATCATTTTGTTTGATCGTGGTATTGTGTTGTCAGGCTGTCAGCACCTCAAAGAAGTTTCGCTTGAAGAGGCGCTATATAAATATCTTATTACAATTACAAGTAAAAATTACAATGAAAAGAATTGTATCCTTGAATAAGCAAAAAACTGTCTAGCAGCTTATTTTTGAGCAGGCCCAACAAAATGTGTTTTAGAAAGCCATCAACCTATAGGGCGTGCATCAGTTATTCCACACTGCTCGACGTCAATTTGTCTAAAATAATAATTACACTGTCGAACTCATGGACTATAGAAAATCATCGTCGAGAATAGCCTTTCGCCTCAGCAGTCACAGACAGACCGACAGACAGACACACAGATAAACACGGACAGACACACACAGACACACACAGACAGATACACACAGACAGGCTCACACAGACATACACACAGAAAAACACAGACACACCTAGACACACGCAGACACACACGCAGACACACATGCAGACACACAGACAGTAGGTAACCTAAATTCATTATCATTATTAACATTACGTGGTGATCGTTTTTTTGGCAGTAAACAGACGTAAACCATTTGAGGTCCACTTCAACATCGTCCTTATTTTGTGCACACAATTTGTGCAATCAGCCTAAAAGATTTGAATTATTTACCTATTCTTACCATTCATCTAGTTACATGAGACCGCAACTATCTCAGATGTAGGGGGCCTACAAGCCTAACTGATGACTTAGCCCTACCTCAGTTTATTATTTGAATAGGTGGCCGTTCCTTGAGTGAATGAATGATTGAACTTGGGGCTTTAGATGAACTGAATATTCTGGACCACTTAAATCACTTAGACTTAACTAGCTCACTTTGTCCTACCTGTATTTTCGGTCGTGACCATGGATAGAGCAGAAGGAGAAGAGATCCCGCGACGCCCATCATTATCCCATACTAAAACAAGACAATCACACCTGAGGCAGGTACTTCAGTCGACAGGTGTTTACCACATTCATATAGCATGCTTACGCTTTGCAGGCCAATACTCCCAGGAGATGGCTGACTATTCAAGAGTCGAGACACTCTAAACAACCTACTTATTAAATGATCAAGTAGGCTAATGAGTTTGCTTTGTCGGCTGCATTGTAAGCCATAAACATACAATTTTTTTAAACTGTTTACTTAAACTAGATTTGAATAGATCGGCACTTAATGAACATTGTCTCAAGAAGTTCGCAGTCATAAATCATTAACTGTTTGGTTCGTCCAGTGCGAATGGATATCTGATGACGACAAAGTCGATGATGACTATCGTGACGATGACGATGATGAAGACGACGACAGTGACAACGACTAGAAACGCGACATTGATGTCGACACTACTGAGGGTGATGAAATAGATAGAGTTGAGTCATGAATGACGTTCGGTTGAAAGATGCAATGTAGTTTACGACGTGTAATGTAATGTAAAATAATTATATGTAATCTAATATGATGTAAGGCGATGTAGCACGATGCTAGTTAGTTATCTAGACACTTAATAGAGCGCCTTTAGGTACCTCACAAAAGCGCTGTTTAAGCTTGCACTACAATGCGATGATATGCTATGTAATTGTGATTTGATGAACTCTGTTGGCCCCCATTAGCTACCAAATTAAGTACCAGACGGGGTTGCTAGTCTACAACTGTCTTCACCATCTCGCCCCAGACTGTCTCATTCAACTATGAACGCCGATCTCTTCATTTTGCAAGAGGCGTCATTTGCGCCCGGCAACTCACGGCGACCTCCGCATTCCAACAATGAGATGTAGACAATAAATGGCTCACAGAGTTTCGCAGTTGCTGGATTAAACTACCACCTGGCATCCGTTACCATCAGCAGTCAAGTGATTGATTTGAGTAAGATAGGACTTTAAACTGCAATGTATCTGCAAGCGCATCCTCCAGACTGAGCAAGTCCGTGACAGCCCGGGCTGTAAGAACCGTGAAACTAATATGCGTGTATGATGATGACAATGATGATGATGATGATGTTGTTGATGATGTTGTTGTTGTTGATGATGATGATGAAGAAAATGATGATGATGATATTATTAATAATGTTAATAAAATAATAATAATTCCAGATGCATTTCTTGTTCCTGTGCTACCTTGTTTATGAGGGATTATATGTACCTGAAATAATAATAATAATGAAAATAGCAAATATGATGATGATGATGATGATGACGACGATGATGATGACGATACACATAACAGACGTAGTAACGTGTTTAAGGTGCAGGGTGCATGGTGACATGAGTGAAACGTCTTAAGAATCGTATATCAATTCTGACCTCGAATCCAAACAGAAGCGACACAAAGAACGCCGTAAACCAAGGAAACAGATCAGACTCTGAAGTCATAAACCATAATAAAAAAAGTCCATATAAATCATGATATATATACATATATATGCAACAATACAATTAAATCAAGAGGATAATATATCGTTATTGCTTGGGTAGATACACGACGACCATTGGGGAGGCCTGTCTAGGGCAATCGAGGTCGTGTATTGACTAATTCTATCAGTTGGCAGTTGTTTTCATGTTTAGTGAAGTTGCTCGATAATTCTCGTTTCCGCGTTTACTGCGATTGAGTCTGCGATTCGGAGTCTTTTCTCGATTAAGTCATGGTTTCTGCGCGTTTTGGTCGCTGATTCGTATATCTGTCAAGTCTGGATAGGAAGCTGTTGGTTAGGTTCTGCGTGTGTGCGGGTGCCGCCAATTGTGACTTTTTTAGTTAAGAGCTCCGCTTGCCAACTGATAAAATTCTGTTCTTAATGACATTTAACACTATAAAGGTCATCGTACTGAGTGCCTGTGATTATTATCTCTCAAAGCTGCGCTATATAAATTTTAAATTACAATTACAAAGGACAAAGTAGAAATACTGCTGAAGAATGGTTCGCAAACATTGCCGACGATACTGCGAGTGAACGACAGGAAACCAAAGACAAATTTGCCCAAAATCTCAAATGCTTCTGTCTGCTCAGCAAGTTCTGTGATGTCTTATGCTCGGTAACCCGTCTTCCAGTCTCAGGAGCCACACTGATCTCGACAAATTCTATCCAAAGGTTGTGGACTCGGAATGCGGTTCTGCTGTCTTGTTGACTAACCTGGATATTGCCATAATTGCGGCTTGGATTTGGTACGCTATCAGTTGATGCCTTGTACATTAGAAACTAGCGAGTTAGAGATTATTAATTAATAAATAGAAGCGACCATCAACTGATGCCTTATGCATTAGGATGACAGCGCTATGGACTTTTCCAGATTAGACAGATTTAGAACCATGGTCTAATACTGAAGAAGAGAAATTTCCTACTTTTCGTTCGCCATAGTTTCTTGACCATGCTGAAGTCAATCATGTCAGTGACAGCCATAATGATGACAGCAGCCAGTCCAGCATCCGGAATGTAGTAGAAGACGCGAGTTAGAAGAGCCAGAGCAAGCAGCACCAGAGCACCTGTCACCATACATCGTAAGCAGGGCAATGGAAGACTCCGAGGGGAAGTGGCAAAAACAGCCCGTCAACCCTTCGTATGCTTTAGACCACTTTTAAAATGCTGACGACACCTAGTGTTAGTTTTTGCAATTGCATCATTAGAAAGTCAACGAGTGTAAAACCAGTCACCTCATGAAGTAATGACAGTGATGATAAACATATCGAAGCCATACGATCGCTGTAGAAAACCGTGTACATTTACATGTGCATATGCATTTGCTATTGCTGTGATAATGGAAGACTTAATGAGTGGTTGCAAAAACTGGCAATAGATGGGGCCTATCACCAGCATAAAAAGTGTTCTAAACCAATATGTACCCCCTATTTTGTCACTTCAACATAATCCCCAATTTAAAAAAAAATTATTCCTGCAAACAATCTCGAACATTTCACTCCAACATTCAGAATTATTGGGTAACTATTACACAACTGTAGGTTTGATGACGCATAGGTTTGATGACGCACGAATGATGTCACTGCACTTTAAAATTGCCATTCCATTAAGTTTCAATAGGCGTAACGAAGAGCATCGGGACGGCTTTGAGAGTGGAGGCATTGGGGACTGGATCCATAACAGGGGGAAACAAGAATTGCGCTTTACGTCATAGACCTCCCAGGCCCTTTGTTCCATCCGGAAAAATTACTCAAAATTGGACTTGTGGCTCAAAAGGACTTGATATAGCACCTGCTAAGAACCCATCCAAACAACTGAATCTTATAACTAGCTTTATAGTTACAGGCGGCCTACATTTGAGCTATAGTAAGCGATCATTAACAGATTTCAGCCATACTGTGTCGTATTGTAGACGCTGTTGCTTGCTGTTTCAGTTGTTTAGCCTACTGTGTTGTAAAAACTGTTGTTTCTTGTTGCAGTTATATTGCAATGTAATGATAAACTGTTGCTTGTTCGAAGTATTTTCTTACCGTCTTACCTATGAATAGACCTATTGTGAGTTAATGAATCGCTGTTGCTATCCTTTCTGAGGATCAAACCTGTAAAAATGCCACCCCCTGGTGTTCGTACGCCGCTCTGAGCATTTACAGCACTCCTAGAAAGTAAAAATCAGCAGTTATATGTAATGTTATTCTGTAAAGTAATATAAAAGGACGTCTAATGTCTCAAAATCTGGGGAGGCAACAGAAGAGAATTTCATGGCGCCTCGTCCACGGGCTTATACTGCATGCCAGCAGGGCGCCGCCAGCCAATCGCACCCCTCCCACCGCGTCTTCGATGCGTGCCAGCCAGCTTGTGATTCGCGCGTGCACAAACAAATCAATAAACCGATGACTCGAAAATTTCCTGTACAAACGCTAGCTTAAAACTTGCGGACTAAGCAGCGCACTATTACGATCACATCATTGCAATGGAATACAATATAATATAGTTTAATACAATTCAATGCAGTGCAATACAGTACATTGCAATACAATGCAAACTAATACAATACAATATAATGCAATATAATATAATGCAATGCAATATAATGCAATGCAATACACTACGATGCAATGCAATACAATATAATGCAATACAATACAATATAATATAATGCAATACAAAACAATGTACCACTGTCCAGAAAAAAACAATTTTTGGGGGAAAATACTGCACTAATTTCTACATTTAAGCAACATTACATAGACCTAATAAACTAAATTTCAGTTGAGAAAGAAAGAAGTGTGATTAAAATCCTCATATATAACTATTGCATTATATTATATTATATTGTATTTTGCTATAGCAGAATGAACATAATGTTCGTGGAAAAATTGGAATAGGCTTTCACAAAGTCTTCAACTTTATCGGACAGTTTTCACTTCAATTTGAGTTCTATAAATTTTAACACTAACTTCAAGGGGAGTAAGTGCTAGAAGAAGGATTGCAAAAAAGTTTAAATGAGCTTTATATTATTTATTTTAGAGCTGAGTTTCAAAATAGCCAAATCATTTATACATGTATGTATCTGTATGAAAATATGGATATGTGCAACTGATTTAGGGACCTCGCTAAGACGAATATGAGCCTTCTTTCCACAGTAGGGTTCAATTTATGAAATTTTGGCCGGGGCAGTTGAAATTTAGGATGTGAGGATCAAGCGACCAGACTTTTCAGACTATAGAAGTCTGCGGAATGTTGTAAGCTGATGTTTCCCAGACCTTCTAGTCGGATGGATTTACTAGGAACTCCCAACCCCCTTCGGTCAATCCAACCTGGTCAATACACCACCCCCTGATAAACTGTGTAAAGCGATGTTATCAACCTAAATCTCAATGTCTTTAAGTTTGTCTATATACACTGTACAGTGTATATACAATTGTTGTCTTTTTAAATGACAGTTTAGCATCATGCTTCCTTAATACAATTACCTGGAAAATTTATGGATTTTTTTATCATTTTACTAGTTTACCTGGAGAAGCTGGCAGTGACTGGATAAGACTGAAAGAATGATCCAAGTATGTTCGAAACACCTGGACACACGATTCAAGAAAAGAGAAAGCAAATAAGAATTGATTCCTATAGGCTTACTACATCAGAGCAGCCAGTTTGAAAAAGACCGATTGATTAATATTATTGACTATTATTAGAGACTAGAATATGCAGACAGTCTGCTGGATGAAGTTGTTCAGCAAAGGCTTCGCTTGTTTGGTCATGTGGAAAGAATGCCAGTTTCCTGAGAACTCTTCGTTAAATGACGAGCTTTTTGCTCTCAGTGACATTAACATCGTTTAGGCTAATAGGCGGCGCTTTTGTAAGTTACTTAAAAGGCGTTATATAACAAGTCTGAATGACAAACTAACTTACTAATAGAAGTATATATAAATATGTGAAGATTGGCGTAATTGGCGAGACTGTGAAAGTGATGCCTAATACTGAATTTGAAGAAGAACCTACTCCTTAAATAATTAAATTTTTCGAAGTCATAAAAATACGCTCCTCTAGCAGCAAATAACGCGATAACACCTAACTTACCAATTGCCAAAAGTTCCTGGTTTGCGTCGATGTTGTAGTTATGCTTCCGACCTGTGTTGCAAAGTAAGATATTGTAAGGAAATGTATTGTACATTGACAAAATTTCTCAGTGCTACACTGGTAGACCAACTTATTTATCTACAAGAACCAGGTTGTTGGGTCAAAGGTGTTTGGAATTATAAACATACAACATATATGTTTACATAACCAGAGATTTTTAGTGCAAGAGCTGTAAACCTGTGGAATGGTTTGGATTACAGTACTGTGCCAGTGGACCCCGTCACAGCCTTTAAGAAGAAGCTCGGAAGGATTGGCTATTCAGCATCCCCAGTTAATTTGTAGTGGCTATAGCATAGATCATATGTTTTCTGAACCACTTCAAAACCATAGTTATTTTATGCTATTTAAATATAAAATATATAAAGATACAAATATGACTTCATGTAAATTATAACGCCCTAGAGTTTGAAATATTGTAATTGCTTTGCAACTTCGAATTTTCAAGACACGTTTGGACAGTCGTCATATGTAAAATATATTTTATAACAGACAATTTCATTGTATAACAGACAAATAGGGCGGCTCTGTCTGCGGGATGTGTGGTCTCGTCAGAGTTTCGCTTTTGTCACTCTGCCTGTTCTTCGAGCTTCAGTCATCTGTGGATGAGTTGAACTTTTGGTTTTAATTGAACTGTAACATCATTTAGGCTGACGAGGAGCGCCTTCAAAAAGTACCATAAAAGCGCTATATAAATGTTAAGATATCGTTAATACGTGTTTACCGAAAGCCTTGCCAATAGCTATCGTCTCAATCACGCCCAGAAGAGGAACAATAATGACACCGATTCCCATTGTCTATGAAGCAAAAAGATTGCATATCATTTTATTGTATAGCAACAGAAAATGAACACACAATAGGCAAAGGCGCCTCACATTGCAACAGTTTCCTATAATGAACCCGTCGATGAGAAAATAAAGTTCAAGACTTCCCTCCACAGCATCGGCATACGTCATGAAGCTCTGTGTTCCGGTCTCGAATCGTTTGGGTCAGCGATCGCTGCCCTCTGATGCTCATGGAGATATGCAGTAGCCGCACATCAAATTGAGCCTAATGTACTTTCTTTTCTTTTGGAACAGTCTTTTATGCTCTCACGCACTGCAGCATTTGACTCTGCTTGGCAGACATCATCAAATGCCGTAAACACACTCTTCTGTAGATCAACATATCAATCCCCTCAGTTCAAAGTTATTGAATTCAATCTGGTGAGACCTTTCTCGAACCGATGGCAAGAAACCTGACGGCCTCACACTGATCCCTCGGGGCGCTGGACGCAGCCTGATATGGGACGCCACGGTTATTGACATCCTAGCTGCCTCCTATCTATCAGCAACTGCAGTAACAGCTGGCGCAGCGGCGGAGATGGCAGCTGCCAGAAAGAACTCGAAATATAATTCACTCCTCGTTTCACATGATTTTATCCCCTTGGCCTTTGAAACCCTTGGCCCCATAAATAACACCGGCTTATCCTTCATCTCTGATTTGGGCCGTTGTCTATCTCGCATTTCCGGAGACACGAGAGAACCCAGCTATCTTTTTCAACGGCTTTCAATCATAATTCAACGCTTCAACGCCGTCGCCTTTCGCGGTACCTTCTCTATGCCAGAACCGAATGAGACGTAGCCGTTCCACATGCTTAATACTGTCTCCGGACTAATTTTCTTCACCACCTGAGGGATTATACCTACCTCGGGTAAAAATAATAATATCAGTAATATGACAATTTATTAGGTGTTGTAACACAGTCGATCCCGAAGAAAACGACTCTGTACATAACAAAGTTAAAAATGAAAGATCTTAAACAGAAACTTTCAATTTTGAGCAAATGTCAAATGATTCTGAAACCCTAAAATTCTGAGGAAGGCCTAAGTGATATCTACACAAATCAGTGCATCTGCTGACTGTACCTTGATGTTTTCCGTGGCCGAGATCGTCTCATTACCGACCGTAAGAGTGAATTTTGGGACTTCGAAGGGCGGAATTCCCTCTCGAATTTCCCTCGTCAAGGAAAACACTTCTGTCAGACCATAGGCGAACAGAATCCCAGCTACGCTTGATGCTATGACGACCACGATAGCGTTTCTTCCTACGAAGATAGCAACACACCGAGGGAATTTATAACTTGCTTGATTATTTAGACTTATATACGCTTTGGGCTGGACTGACAAATAGGTCTAATCTAATCTGATCTGGTCTGATCTAATCTGATGACTCCTATAGCGCCGTTATCGTAATGCACTAGGCATCAATCTATGGTCGCTTCAAGTGAACACGTGGTCAAAAATCGGAATCCGTTGAAGAAGCCCGATAGAAACCCGATAGGTCACAAGAGTTTAATATAGCTTACACCTTATATATATATATTATATATATATTATATATATGTATATATATATATATATATTTCGGGATACGCTTTGCAAGACAGACAGACAGACAGAGACAGACAGACAGAGATAGACAGACAGACAGACAGGTGATCTCAGATATAGGCCTAAGAGTACTGTAATTTGCGATTAACAGACTACCTTGACCTCAATCCTGGGGAGGTAGGTAATGGCACGCAGTTGCAAGACAGTCAGTCTAAGAATTCTTAACTGACGAAAGCAACCTTTAACACGTTAAGTAAATTAGCGTTATATATTATAAAGCATAATTCACCCTTCGACGGTGTGAAAGATGTGATTCTGGAAAGTAGTTTTGTGTGCTTATTTGCCAAGATGGTCAAAATTGGAGGATGACTATACTTGCCCCTAGTTTTGTAATATTCGAGGTTTTAGAGGTTGTTATGCACGAGTAAACGTAGATTGTTAGAGCAGAAAGATTCTTCATCTGCAAAGGACGCGCAGACTCAACAGGTCTAGGCTACTATATCCTAATTCCTGCGACGACTGGCCCGGTGTCATTGGGATCGTCCATTTTACTGCTGAAGAGCCGACGATCAGGAGAGAAGCGCCTCACCACGTTCCACTCAGGGCCATGGGAGGTTAACTTTACTTCATTAAGGTCCGGAATAAAGACCTACCTGTGCTGGCCAACCAGATCAGGTATTTGCAGATCCTAAGACCCGGCGTCTGGTTCGCGTTCTTTCCCAGCTTCAAGTCTTTCATTCTCTGTCGAAAGAGTGCAACAGGAACTGATACCAACGTTTAGAATTCAAACAATGCATATTTTAAGCATTTATAATTAAATACTCCTGAATTTTGACCTGGAACCGAATCTGACCATACCTGACTTATAAACTACTTATTGAGTAAACGAATGCGAATAAACTGGTTCCTACGACTTAACAAATTTGGATGCTGAGATATTGCAGAGCTGACGATTACGATCCGTGGACCACAGGGGAAAATATTCCATTAGTCTACATGAAATTGGAAAGAGATTACCCGAATCAGTAGATGAAATTGAACAATAGAGAGGAGACAATGTTAACATATGGAATACATCAGAAGATTACAGGTGGTTGATTTATTTAACCTTACATTCGATAAAAGAAATAAACTTAATATCAATTATTGCAGAAAAGGTATAAATATTTGAACTCTTGGCTGCACAAATGCTTTCTCATAATAATCACTCAATGTTTAAATGTTTTATATTATTCCAATGGCTTTTCAATTTTTTGTTGCAATGATTTGCAATTACCATAGCTGTTACGGCTAAGTGCATATAGGTAGGATAAGTAATGACTAGGCAATAATTTGACGAAACACGAGAATAGTGCTAAGATTGGCAAATGACTGTAAAGAATGAGGTTCATTTAATTGCACATGTGGCTGGTGTCAGGAACTGATGATGATGATGATGATGACAGTGGAGATGATAATATATATTTTAAGACGGACCTTCATGAGGTAGAGCAGAATTATGCATCCAAGACCAAGCACAAAGTCATATAATCTGCACAGATTAAAACACAATAATTTTATGAATCGGGTTCGATTTGCCAGGAAAGAGAAAAAATCAATAACTGACTTAGGCTTTTTCCATTGGGGTGCATTTTTTCATTCATTTCGCTCCAGCCCAATGGCCTTTCCTCAATCGCAACCAATCACATACAGCACCCTGACTGAGACCCTGTTACGAAGGTATGTGCTTATCCAGTAATAGAAACCAAAATATTTGTCTACAGAGTATATAATTAAGATCTTCAAGTTTCTTTGTCAACGTTCTTTTGTAGTTGTTAAAGATTGGGCTTCGAACCCTCGAGCCACCCGATTTGTAGCATAGCGTTAACTCGAGAAAAGACACACAGTCTTTGATATTCGATTGAATATTAATTAAATAATCGAACATTTCAATCACAGCAGTATTTGAATCGTCACAGTTTCTAAACGCACCAATCTATCAACGACATGTGTAACTTAAATTATCGTTTGAGAACACGGCACACTAACTGTACCAAATTTTTTTCGCGCTCTCCCAGCAAAGCACTAGCTTCCGGTTTTATATTTAACGTCAGACACTGTGCGCGAACGCTGACCAGAAGAAGCGTCTTTTAAAATTTGCGCGGGAAACCCACCTATCAAAAGCGTATATTTATAATAAGTGCGACAAACAAGTCAACAACCAGATAACGCGTCGAGACTACGTCACAGAAAATTCGACTACGGGAAACCCACCAGTCAATCAGAATCAAGATAACACCCCGATGATTCATCGGGGTGACTTCATAAAAATTTCGGTGCTTAATCAACAGTGCTCATTAACAGTGCTCATTCAACAGTGGACAAATTATTTTCACATTCTAGATGTTCCTGCGACAAGTAAACACAAACAGATAACTGAATGACACCGCGTACAGTTAAATGTAGGCCATCATCGGACAACAACATGTTGTTGTTGTTGTTGCTGATGTTATTTATTGGAATTTGGTGAGCACTTATGAATCATAAATTATGGCCCTCGTGCACAACATAGGCTAATTCTAGTTCCTTTGACAGTATAATTACATGTAGATGTATTGAGATAAAAAAGACGCCACATAAATGCAGAAACCCTGACTGAATTATGCAGACGCGCAATGTAATACATCATTTATATAGCGCCTGGACGAGACATCTTGGTTACTCAGATGTACATACATTCTATAAACGCTTTTCAGAGTTTCTTGAAAGGCGCTATATAAACGCTTTGAAATTATACAATTGTTGCATTAATATCTGATATGATATGTGATAATGGTGTTGTTGTTGGTGGTGGTAGTAGTGGTGGTGGTGGTGATGATGATGATGATGACGTGATGATGATGACGATGATGATGACGATGATGATGATGGTGGTGGCTAAGTCATAAATAATTTCACACTTAGTTTCCGGTATCTTTCTTGCCGTCCAATACAACTGCGAGACGAACTCTCTCGGCACTCCTTTCAGGCCCAACCATTTCTAGAGATGTACAAAACACAAAAACGTATACATTCTCAAGGAATGATAATTTGCAAAGCATGATTGTTTACAGTAAACCATCTGAACTAGGTACACTAAATAACCATTAACCAAACAAGAAAGCAACGAACATAATACATAGAATAACATAGAAAACAATCGCATATGTAATCGCCACCTATATATAATATCTACCACATACAGTACATATGAAAATGCATATTAGAAAATACATACATATATAGCTGTATGCTATAAGTTATGCATAGCTTACAGTTATATACAGCTGTAGATATTTTGCAAGATACATATGCAGCTTGTTTTCATTTACCAAATAGCTTCACAGCTCGAGAGCTCTGCTTAAAGAGACGTTTCTGCTTGACGTACAGTAAATAGTCTGTATTCCTTGGTTCAGGCATCATATAGACAGCGGTGTTCCGTGAAGACACCTTTAAAATGTGTTCATCTTTCGTTACGTATTCATCAATTGCTTTCCAAAGACAGATTCCATGGATATTTTACTCAGATTCAATTAAGTTTAACAAAGTTTAGTTCGACTTTGCATAACTGATGCAGAAACTGATACGAATAGTTATAGGTCTAATTTAAGTTTGGGATTAGGCAGGCTATATCTTAGAGACTATGTCAACGTAGGTTTAATTTAGAAGTAGAGTATAGGCAACGATCTGCGTAGCTATATAGGAGAACTTACTTAGTCTATACTGTAGAAATTCATTCATTAAGAACTCTGTCCCACAGGGTTCAGTGCTTGGTCCTCTTTTGTTTACAATATACATCACACCACTGGGTACTTTGATTGACATTCATTCACTATGATATCATTTTATGCTGATGATACTCAATTTTACATTTCATTTGACAGTTTGTTTTGTCACTTGTCTGTGCAGCTGTTGTCCACTACCTTTGAAGAAGTGCAGTCGTTGATGGCGGCTAATAAACTCCTCCATAACCCATCCGAAACTTAATTTCTACTTTTGAGCACTACACAGCAACTTAAGAAGTTTGAATGGCTTAAATCTTGAAAACTGGGTGACTCATTTGTGGAGTTGATTGATGCTACTCGTGGTTTGGGCGTTGTTTTTTGGTGAACGAGCTATTTCGGTTGCTGGACTTAGACTTTGGAACTCTCTTCCTGTATCTGGTCGCTATGGTCAGTCGCTTGTGTCAATTCGTTCTCTATTTAAGACTTATCTTTTTTAAATTCCTCATCCACCACAGACCGCCCCTTTGTGGTAGTGGACTGATCTTCTGGATATTGACCTGATGCAGTCTAGTTTTGGTGCGATATGGGTTGACGCCTTGTTTATTAGACACCGGCGCGATAGAAGAATCAGTTAATTATTTAGTTAATTAATAAAACGAATTATAAATAATAATAATAATAATAATAATAATATGGTTGTATTACAACTCTAAACAGATATACGATCTAAGGTATACGCCTAAGCAAAAAAATGTTCGTTACGCTGCCCCATCAGTACAAACGTGCATACGCAGAGAAATATGATCAAAGATCATTCGATCCAGAAGCAACGACTACATGATGACGAAAAATCAATGTAGGCCTATTATAATAGATCATTTCTGTGGATTAATTAATTACCTATTAGTACAATTTTATCATGCAAAACTGCTACATTAAATTTTAGTAGAAGCCCCATTTACTTAAACGCATCCAAATATAGACACGCGTGCAAATACAGCATGTACATTAAGTAAATACGATCGACGATCTAATCATACATATAATTAGATTGTGGATCAAACAATGTATATACATACACAATATCCTATATATACACTATATATAATATAATAGCTATTAGTATATATATATAGCACACATATAGCAATACGACTATAGTATTAATTCCATGTATATATTGAAGCTATGTACGCGTGTATGTGTGATTGGCTCGTGGGTCCAATAATGCATCAGCAGAGAAGCATTGTTGAGCCTGCAGCTGAGATAATGAGGTCGTTAATCTGTTTGACAGACGGCAGGAGACATCGTCGCTCGTTCTTCCTCCGCAACGGAGATGCTTCCTCTGCTGCACTCAGGGTCCCCTCTTCGACCATCAAGTCACGATCAGCTAGCCTCACACTCTTCTCTGCTGCAGCAGCCGATCAATACTCGCCGCATCCTGAGCTGAGCGGTAACAGCATCGAGAGCGTTCATCGAGGCCTGATGCACGCATACGGGAAAGCGCACTCGCCATGGTAACTGCAGCGCTGTGCCGCACAAATGAAGCATATATGACCTCTTTGAAGCTGGGAGTTACATGCGGTCATCTGATCCATCATACGAACTTACCATCACTTCATCCTTTGCAATCTCTGTGCAGGTCTTCCACTCAAAACTGAAAACACCCCTCTTCCACAGATCCTATCCTGATTCTTCCGCTTCCCCTTATCTATCTTTCCCGTTCAATTCCAAACACCATCGACCGTAGACGTCTGTCTATAGACTTGCCTGACTCTTGGACCTTGACCGGGACTGGAACCCTTCTTGCCTATCAATTTTGTTTTGACTGAGCGCCTGTGACTAAGCTGGTTCTCGCGACTTAGCTTAGTTGGACGCTGTAGAAATCTCGAGTTTACAATTACGATTACGAAGCCTATTGGCGGACTAGATTCATTTTGGTTGGGATAAATATATGCTGGCGTTCTTTCAACCAATGAAACTAGGGCTGTGGGATAAGCATTGCCTGCAGCCGGGAGAGGTCTGAGACATGTAACTGAATGTAATAGAATGCCATGCAATGTAAATGGACATTTTTAGAGCGCCCTCTAAGTACCTCTTGAAGGTACCAATCAACAGCCATAAGCCACAAAAGTTTGTTAAGAACAATAACGTTCAGCTGTAAACAAATAATCGGCCTAAATTAAATTAGAGACCAATGTTAGCGAAGTTTTGAATCACTCCGATAGACGAATGCGTGACTTTCTTTTATTTAAAGTACATGCAAAATGTTCTATGGATAACAGGCAGCGTGCAATCTGAGGTTGACAGCAACGGGAAATGAGGAACGATCCATGAGCAGAAGTGGGAAAATATTTCTTAAATGAAAGCTAACCTGAACCAGTGATGGAAAAGTTTCCATTCTTCCTGGTCGGGAGTCTACCATCCTCCTCACACACACTCAATGTAGTCTTCTTGGTCATCGTCGTCGTCATCACAACGTGATCATCATCATCATCGTCATCATCATCATCATCATCACCATCATCATCGTCATCATCACCATCATCATAATCATTATCATCAGTATCATCACCATTTCGTCACATATCATATCAATAACGATGGTCGTCATCACGACAACAATACAGCGTCTGTATATGTTGTATTGCTGCATCTACGTGTTTGTGTTTCTGCGTTCGTCTGAATCTTTGTGTAGCACACGTCCGCCGCATACACGCACATATCTCATCAGTCGCGACCTCTTCCGACAAACGCGACCTACGTGTTGTTACAGCGTGTTTCCGTTTCTTCGGGATGCAATGTGCACACAATGCTCAAATCATGCATAGGGACCTACACGAATTATATCTCTGCACATACATTCACACAAATAGCTACTGTAGCTATATATATGTGCTATATTTATGTATAGCAACACTATACATAGCCTATATAGTGTCACGATGTAAGCATATACACTGGGTCCTGAAAAAGGGACTCAGACAAAGTTGAATAACTTGAACGAAATTTATAAATTAAATTGAAATAAAAGTGTGTTTATTTCTTGTTCGCTAATTTGCTAATTATTTTTATAGTTTATGAATGGTCCCTTAAAACGACGTGATTTTCTTACGTAATTATCTTCGCTACTCTAACCCACAGTACGGTTTTTCAATGAAGAAGACAGAACTGTTACTAAATTTTTCAAACTAAGAATTACGGTGCAAAGCGTTTGTTTAAGGAATTTCCATGAAAGGATAGACACTGGGCAGACTTAACAAACTCCTGGAAAAAAACGACGTAACTGCAACAGCGACTCCAGCAGGCACTGGGTGAAATGCTGGAGTGGGCGGTGGCGTAATCACATTTGGGGGGGGGGGGGTCCGGGCCATCAGAGGATATTTTGACAATAAACTATGAATTCAAATAAACACTTTTGACTCCTCTGCCATGGACGTTTCAAATGCAGTTGTCACTTGATTTTCCTTTTTTCTGGACACCGTGTATCATACACACATGTGATATATATGTGTGCAACATTGCATTCTATGTTTTTGCCACGCGCACCCTTTTATAACCGGCGCAAAGGTGCGGAGCAGTAGATAACGAGGCTGAGGGACCTGATATCCCTCTCCCTCTATCTGCCTTGTCCACTGGACCTGATGGGCTATGGAAAGGGAGATTTATGGAGGCAATGAGCGACAAACATAGAGACGGAGGCCGACCCTTATCCGCCTATGCGGAAGAGGTAATCATTTATGGAAGGAGAGAGGCAACTGCGTGGATCACTCGGCCAGTGTGGTATCAGATCGGTTCAGCGGCGACGACAGTTCCTATAAATATTCTGATTGGTTCACTGACCAGGAGGCAGAACTGTTCTGTCGATTCCGTTTGCTGTCGCTTTTTTGTCAAATTCATGTTCTGTTCTAATAACGACAGGGCTTCAAATTGTCCACTTACTGAAATATCGATTTCTATAAAATTTTGTTTCAAGGCAAGAGTATATATTTTAAAATTTGCCTCACTACGTTGTGTCCAAAGTGGACGGAGTCGGAACCGTTTTTGCACGAAACCGATTTGGCACCACACCAGCAGCTTCCTCTGCCTCTCCTTGCCTAGACGTCGCTGATCGAGAGACAGACGGTGCATTAAAGGCTAAGGCGCCATTGGCCGACACGAAACGAGATCAATAGGGAATTCAATATAATTTAGACGACAAGTGTCATTATTGTCGGCCGCTGGCTTCTGAATTATGTACCGGTGACATAATCGCCATGCTATTTATAACCGACATCGCCGATAGGTTGGAATAACTCGTCGAAGAGTTAGCAGGGAGACCAGTCTTGTTTAGTAGGCGTCAATTTCATCTTGCTTGCCCTCTGTAGCCTGTCTTTTGGTTTCTCTGGCGACGTTGACAATGGTTTGAAATGAATTGACCACAGACTGATGCCTAGTACATTGTGAAAACCGCGCTATAGGATGTTTTAGTGTAGAAACTCTACCAATACAATCTTCGGGGACCATTTCTCGCACGTGCTGTCACCAAAACCCCCAAACACCATCACATCACCCCTGTTCTCAAATCACTGCACTGGCTTAAAATACCAGAACGAATGGAGTACAAAGTCTTATCCCTCACATACAACACACTTCAATCCTCCCAACCCTCCTATCTTCGTCAATTATTTACTATCCAACCACTCCGTTCAACCCGCTCCTCATCTGTCCTAACACTTCTTCGCCCTCCCGTCACCTCATCCTTAACATTTGGAAATCGCTCCATAGCCATAGCTGCCCCACCCCTTTGGAATAAACTCCCGCCAGAATTGCGACAGTTGTCTGGTCAATCATAGGAACTCACCAACACTTCACCTCTTTCAGTTTTTGCGCAGGTCTTTCACTCAAGACTGAAAACACTTCTTTTCCAAAAATCTTATCCTAATTCTTCCTCTTCCCCTTATCTCTCTTCTCGCTTCAATTTCAAGCATCATCCACCGTAGCCGTCCGACTGTTTGAGTGCCTGACTCCTGGATCTTGACCTGGAACCGAACCCTTTTGCCTATCGATTTTGTTTTGACTGAGCGCCTGTGAATAAGCTGGTTCCCGCGACTTAGCTTTCGTTGAGCACTGTAGAAATCTCGAGATTACGATTACGATTGCCTAAATATTAAAGTTACATTAATTAGTATGAACAACACTAATAACTCTTGAAGTAATGTACCACTACGTCGTTTGGTGTGTTCTTAAAGCCGGACGGTATTTTTCGGACGAGAGCCGGATTAACCAGTACGCAAAATTTGCAAATGCATTGCGGCCTCCCATAACACAGGTCCCCACTGCAGTAAGAATTTTTAGCAGTGACAAAAACTCATAGTATTCATTAAGGCATTTGCATTGGGGGGGGGAGAGTTATGAATGCATTAAAGCATCTGTTTGGTCATATGGGTGAGCCATTATTTTTCAAAATAAGACTTTGCACCATGATCATCCTGCAGTATTAAAAAAGTCAACCAAAAATATCAGCTGGTTTAGCAAAATTTTCTCCCAATTTATATTCTATGCAGACACGACATTTGTTTTTACTTAGATACTATAGCTTGGATGTTTTAGCTACCGGGTAGTTAGTGAGTTATTTAGACACTTGATATAGCGCCTTTTAACCTCATAGAAGCGATGCCTACGCTAGCCTAAATGGTGTTTAAATTCGTTTACCACAAAAATTCATCAGTAATTGTAATCCTAATCACGACAATTTATACAGCATCGTCAGTAGCGAGCTACTTCAAGGGTGCTTTACAATGTCCAGCGTCGGTCGGGACGCACAAGAGTCCAACATAAATGATAAATGAACGATGTACAAAATCAAAGTAAACAGTAAGTGTAAATGTACGCGTTTCTACAGTGATCGTATGGCCTTGGCTCAGCAAACAGTGCTCAGATAACGAGAGAGGCAAACACTGACGGGCTCCCGCACGCACACAGAACCAAAGGATTCCTATCCAGTGGCATGCCTGGTGGGGAGTCCTGTACGGGATCCACACCACTAAGGCCAAGATCGTCACTCCTGTAATTTTGTAAGTTCGATGAGATGGTTTAGGTGTATCCCACCTGGATCGGTGACTCATCACTATGCTCTGCTTTCATCTGGTTCATAGTGAACTGATATCGTCGACCCCGATCTCTTCAGCGCCAAAAAGGGAACCAGTGTATTAACGGGCGCTCAGTCAAAAGCAAAACTGATGAGCCAGCTACGCTTAGGCTCAATTCTAAATCCAGATTCAAAGGCCAGGGAGGTGGACAAGCAGACGGCTATGGAGGGTGGTGTTTGGAACTGGAGAGGTTAGGAAAATAAAGCGAAGAGGAAGACTAAACTGTCAGACCCATAGTTAGCCTACCTTGATCTGACTGCAGGCAATTGTTATGGCCGCTGCTGTTGTGAAGCTGTTGATGACTGGATGCGAAATATAATCCACGAGGAATCCTATTTTCAGAACATCATCACAGCCACAACGGATGACAACAACAACAACGCATAATTTGTGAGGCACTTACATGTAAAAGGCGCTATATCAAATATCTAGATGCTAATTAAACTAACTAATAGCATCGACGACGGTGATGGTGACGATGACAATTGCGGCGACGATGATGAATAAAGATGATGATGATAATGATGATGCTGCTGCTGCTGATGATGATGATGCTAATGATGATGATGACGACGACGATGACGATAACAAGGACGACGGCGACGGCGATGATGACGACGACAGCGGTTCAGCATATAATGATAACAACCACGTGCTACGTTTATAATAATATTTATAATATGATATATTTATAATATAATATGTTTCATTATGATTATAAACCTTTACATTTAAAATTCCTGCAAAAACAACACAATCATTGTGGCCTACTGTCAGCCACCTGTTGGCGCAGGCTTATACGGTACGAATCTCACACATATGTCTGACTGTCTGTCTTAGCTACAGTAACATTCTTTTTACGAGACTGAGCGTTATGTTCACAGTATAATATGCGTTACATGCAATTAGTATAATAAGCTGGATAGACAATGTAAATAAGACTTGAACTAAACATGAAAAGTAGTCGATTTGACAAATGACTGAAAAGAAATGAGACCATATTTCGCCACCATCGCCGCCAAATGGCTGGCGACAGGAACGATGATAAATAAAGATGATGAGTGGAGAGTAAAGAATGGAGATCATTTATTTTCCCATCGCCGCCAAATGGCTGACGATGGGGTGATGACAACGATGATGACAACGATGATGATGATTAAGATGATGAGTGGAGAGTAAAGAATGGAGATCATTTATTTTCCCATCGCCGTCAGGAACTGATGATGGCAGTGATGATGACAACGATGATGATGATTAAGATGACTTACATACATACATTCATATGCATACATACATAGATACTGACCGATGTTGAGTATTCCCATGACGATCTGGACAAGGCCTGAGATGAGGGTCATCATGATGGCCAGTGAGGCGTCTCCCTCGACCATTCCCTCCGAACAGAACTCAGCCGTCAGTAGAGACATGACGGCCGTCGGTCCAAAGGTCACGTCTCGCGAAGTTCCCAGCAACACATACACGAAACAACCCATGAAGGCCGAATACAGACCATACTACATACACACACACAAAGAGAACATAATTGTATATGCACAGGCATCTTATACAGACTTAAAAGGAGACAGTGAAGGGAAGAGCAGTCCCTTAAGCCATGGGTTTGAACTTATGAAGTGTTAACGACTTCATTTTCTTTAGTCTCGGCATATCAGGGCGGGTGGCCAGTCTTCTCCCACGCCATCTGACCTTCCCACTGACAGTGTATAGTCAGATTATAGCTGAGTTGGCGAGGGGCTTTGATGCAGTCGAAATCTCGAAACAAATTTATGGCCCCGACCTTACGATTGACAACCCAACAAGCTAAACGCTAGACTACTATCGCACACTCTCAGGCGCTATATCAGTTAAGCAGTAGATTACGTTGCACCATTTACGTGTGTTGATACTATACATACCCATAGGTAACAGTACGTATGTCATTTGTGTATGCATATACAAACACGTGTAAATGAAGTAATGCAATTCAATGTTGGCTGATATAGCGCATTTTAAAGAGATCTAATGAGCTACGTAAAGAAGAAGGGCATTCAAATTGAGAATAGTTGCCACAAGATACAGTCGAAGATCTGGAGCAGAAAATTTCAGAACAAGACAAGCAATTAACCTAAACCACCAATTAGCCTTTTTGGACGTTGAAGATAACTTATTAATTTATTAAGTGAGGCATTTTGTTGTAGAGAAAATAAGTTTAAGTTGATGTTTTAATGACATACTTGTGGCTGCAGTTTGGCAATGTTGGCGTATGCCAGACTTTGCGGTATGACAGTCAGACCAACCGTCATACCGGCGATGACGTCACCCTGAAAGTCGGAGACTCTGAAGAAAAGTAACAGAAAACATCTAGACATCAAGACTTGTACTGCAAGAAGCTGTTGTTTTGTATTTTCTTCTCTCTGAGCGCTATAGAAGTCATTGTTCTGCTGTAAAAAGTTAAGAGATTACAGTATGAGCTGTGTGTAAGGCGAATCGTATATTGTGGTAAGGTCAGGTCATGTGAGGTAAAGTAAGGCAGTCCACAGTGAGGCCAGCTTAGGGTGCAATCTGTGGTTGGCACCAGCAGAGAAAAGACCTTTACAGAGGGATAATAACTGGGGTAGCAAAGTCGTCCCAGTATGAGATGACTTTCCTACCCCAAGGGAATTGTCATTGTTGCCCACAACTGAACAGTTTGTCTAACTGTCACAATTACCACGAAAGACCACGCTAACTAACGTAGAAAACGTGTCTTGAAGGACTACACAATCGTAATGGGAGATTTAGATGGCGCCTCACTTGTAATGCTTACGTGTATTTCGGCAGCCACTGCAGTATGGGCAGCTTCCTTTTGAGGTTGTCCAGAGAGAAAGTACGCCTACAGCTCTGCTTACAGTCGATCCCGTTGTACCACTGCGCAACTGCACGACCACATGACGTCATGTCGTCACAACACTGACGGAAATCTACAGCACAGATCTAGTAATAAGAATTATGTTGCGCTTGTACTTGAATCGCAAGATTTATTCATTCAGTAGCCTACGTTTCGCTGTAAGCTGGAAACTTAATTTACCTTATCCTCTCTACTTAGGGGTTTCCTGTTGCCCGGCTTCAAAGTGCACATCTGCGCACCTCTGAGGGAGTATTAGGCCTATTGAATTTTAGTTTTACTGAATATTGTTCTGCATGACTAAACAAAGTAGGCTGTTGGCCTAGTCCGCTTACTTCAAAGCCAAACAATGACTTATTTGGAAAAACATTGTGTGAGGTAATTTAAATAGAACTGCTTTCTAAGACTGGTCTGGAAATTTCATATGACAAAACGGCTGTTCTAAAATGGCCAATTTTCAATTCAGTGTCCATTCAAGAATGACTCAAAATGGGGCTGAATAAGCAATTGGTCTAACTGTACATAAACTATTAGGTCATATAGGCTTCGTATGAAGATATGTGCTATTTGTGATTGTATATACTTTCTCCCTCGCTTTGTTTTCCTTTTTGAATTGACGTAATTATAAAGCCCTTCATTTTGCACAGCATACGATGCTGTATATATATACACACATACATTATACTGACAGTTCAGTAATGAAGGAAGATTATGAATATGTATTTATTATTTATTGCTGGCTTATTGTGGACAGCCGAAGAGGTTTGGAAATGATGGAGGTGCAGTAATTGCTTGCCTCTAAAGCGGTAATTTCCTCAATTTCTTCCCACCAGTTGGTCTGGGTCGTCTGTGACCGGAAACTAATCAAATATCCGGTGCTGTTTTTCCTAGGCCAGCTCAAGCGCCATAATTACAAATCCTTTTCCTAACTGAAAATACTTGTAGCCATGGGTTCATCAGAGTAAGCTGCGCACAGCAAACTTATGTAGCGCCTGCATTTTAGTGTTTCTACATCAAGCGAAAAGCTAAGCATAGTTCTCGATGTTTCGATCCAATTCGGTTAACTAGGCAGCACACAAATGTAATGTTAAATATGGTTTGCAGACACGTTTAACGTAATCGTTATCTCGAGATTTCTACAGCGCCCAACAAAAGTTAAGTCGCGGGAACCAGCTTATTCACAGGCTCTCAATCAAAACAAAATCATAAGCAGAAAGGGTTCGGTTCCAGGTCAAGATCCAGGAGTCAGGCAAGTAGACTGTCGGACGGCTACGGTGATGGCGTTTGAAATTGGAGCGAGAAGAGAGACAAGGAGAAGAGGAAGAATCATAATAAGATTTTGTTGGAAAATTAATGTTTTCTGTTTTGAGAAATTGCAAGAGGTGAAGCATTGGTGAGTTCGTAGGATGGATCAGATGATTGTTGCAATTCTGGCGGGAGTTAATTCCAGAGTGGTGGAGCAGTTTAAGGATGAGGTGAAGGGAGGGCGAAGAAGAGTTAGGACAGAAAACGATCGGGTTGAACGGAGTGATTGGATTGTAAATAACTGACTAAAATCGGAGGGTTGGGAAGATTGAATTGTGTTATATGTAAGCGAAAGAACTTTATACTCTATGCGTTCAGGTATTTTAAGCCAGTGAAGTGATAAAAGAACAGCAGTGATGTGATAGTTTGGTGACAGCACGATCAAGAGCATTCTGAATAGCTTGAAGGCGGTGTATTTGAGTAATACCTATATTGAGGAGAAATGAATTGCAGTAGTAGCATGGTCTATGAATGTGGCAATGGTAGATGCAGTTTTGATGTCAAGCTTAGGGCAGATTCTGCAAATGTCGCCGATATGCATAAAGCAAGAGCTGGAAAGATGGGTGATATGATCAGAAAAGGTGAGGTTTTTGTTGAATATTACACCTAAATTGCGGACAGGAGATTTAATATCAAAGGTGTGGGTGGAGGCGGAGTCCAGGCTGAGGGAGGCAGAAGGGTCCGGAATTTTCTTGAGCTGGTTGCGTAGGTCAATTAGTATAAATTCGGTTTTAGATGGGTTCAGGCACAAGAGATTATATGTCATTCAAGAAGGATTTGTTTAACCACATGAAGAAGATAATCTATATTGTCGTTGAAACAATTCGGAGAAAAAGGTGATGGTCAGCTGATGATGCTTTAATGAGTGAACTAAGTGGGATAGTGTAGAGGATAAACATAGGATGTCCAAGAACGGAACTTTGCGAAATCCGCAAGTGAGACAGCATGATTGAGAAGAAGCTTCCAAAGTTTTAACGGAGAAAATGCGGGAGGAGAGATAAGACTGTATCCAGAGGACAGCAGTGTCAGTAAAACCAAACCAGGAGTAAGATATTGTGATCAGTGGTGTCGAGGGCTGCCGATATATCAAGGAGGCAGTGTTGGAGTTCAATAAATTGACAAATAAAAGATAAGAAACACACTTAACGATGGCCCAATACTTCGAATAGGCTTATACATATCTACTTGCTACGTAAACTGTATACTATACGGTGTCCAGAAAAAGCAACCCCAACATAAATTAAAATGCTTTTGAAATACCTATAGTAGAGGAGTTGAGTATTTATTTGTATTCAGAATTTATGTTCTGAACGTCGCCAGTTGACCGAACACATACACACATACACACAACTACACACACACACACACACACACACACACACAAACTCCAGTACGCCACTGCCCAACTGAGGCATCTCTAATTTACTGAAATTAAGGTTTAGAGTTAACGAAAATAATTGCATAATAATATAACGTCGTCATGAACTAAAAAAATTGTAAGGCCTAAAGGTGAATAAGTATGGAAAACAAATTTTTAGCTCAATTTAAACATCTTAAACTCTTGTTATTCGAGCTCATCCAAGAGTTTCTTTTTCTGGACACAATAAAAAAGTAATCAACCTTTTAGAATCGAATTTGCGGATCCTTTGGACTGGTTCTGTTGTGTAGGTTCTTTGATTTTCAATTGCTCGACCACTTGCGGGCCTTCTCCAGGTGAACTTGCTTCTCCACTATATCTCACTCCTCCTTCGTGTACACTTTCGTCTGGACTACGTCTCTTGACTTGGCTGTAGTCAGTCGCCATATTGAACAATGACTCGGCTAAATTTTATACTGACGTGATATTCGTGGTAGAAAGAAAGCAAGACGCTGATATTTCCTTGAATGGAAATATCGCTTCAATTACCTAAAATTCAGCAAATGAGTAAGACGCTCTAGTTGACAATCACGAAGAAATCATTCAATAATATGGTACATCAATATCTCGGTTCACTGCATTGACGGCCTACAGAACATTTGTATTTCTTTCTGCTTAGATGCAACTCTTATCTCGTGGCTGCTCTAGCGACGACTGATCGAATAAACGAAGTGTCCGTCGATGACGCTACTGCGATGGAATCTCCTCGACGGCGACATAAGCTGCAGTGGGTCTACGTAACTGAATCAGTAGCCCCAAGAGTCGTCTGCTATATGATGCACTATTGCTCGGTACCTGCGATCAACCACGCACGTAAGCGTAATGTAAATCTAAGAAATTTCTCTGCGCCGCATCGAAGAAGAACATAGAAGAATCGTGTTTGAAACTCAGCGCAGGCTCAGTTCATGTACGATCACCAGCATCTGCAGCAGCAGCTGATAGGTGGATGCAGTGACTCGGCTGCTGATACCTTTCGTTCTGTTGTAGTCTTCAAAAGAACAGCAGCGATTGTGTTTCGGTGAGGCGCTGATTGCACAGGCAGCGTGCATGTCTCCAGAGCGCTGGATTGGTGGGTGTGTGTATGTATGCAAGCATGCATGCATGCATGTAAGTATGGATGGATGGATTGATGGATTGACGGACCCACGGATGGATGAATTGATGCATGGAAAGATAAGTGGATGGATAAATGAGTGGATTGATGAATAGATGGCTGGCTAGCTGGCTGGCTGGCTGGCTGGCTGGATGGATGGATGGATGGGTAGATGCATGCATGGATTACTGATTGATTGCTTGCTTGATGGACAGACGGATAGACGAGGATGACCGGACGAGTAGATGCAGACAGAGAAGACCTTGGCCGTCAACGAAGCATCCGTGCGATTATTGTCTACAACAATGACATTTTTGACAATGTTGCATTACAATAGCGATCTTTAAAATTCGCTAACATTCTCTTCAGCAAATAAAATATAATGTTATATTTAGAGAAAGACATCACATAGTTTCATATTAGTGCCTCTGTAGTCTAATCTGATCTCAAGCGAGGTAATGTTATGGTAATATAATGCTCTGCAGCAGAATGTAATTTAAAACTGTATAATAGATTATTTCTAGTAACGCGATTTAGAAACGACTTAACGTGGCATTACATGATGTAACATAATGATTGGTAACGTAACTGTGATCGCAAATTCATATAGCGCCACTTCTGGAGAAACTCAAACTCGTCAGAGCAAAAGAGGCGGAACAGATGCAGAAATACTTCGAAGAATAGGAAGAAGCAGAGTTGGAGGAAGAGGAATGGAAGGAAGAACAGGAGAAGAGGATCAGGAGGAAGGAAAATAGAAAGAAGAGTATAAGGAGAAAGAGGAATAAAAGTGTGAACATACTATTGCGCAGCTTGTTCAACAAGTTTCTAGTGCGCGGTTACACAGGAAATTTCCATGAAACATCGAGCTGTTGATTTGTTTTTGCATGAGCTGATACGTGCTTACGGTTGCCGCGCGTCACGTGTGATGGGGTTGGCTGATTGGCTGGCAGAGCCCTGTAGGCTGGCTGACGTCAGCAATAAATATTGCCGACGCGTATTTTCTCACGTTGGCGTTCACGCGGCCTGTGTTGTGATGAATCAGCGGGTTTTTGGAAAACCCACGATTGCGCAATAACGGGAGGTCAGGTCTAAACCAGTCTGTACTGGACTGCTGTCTTGGCGGGAAAGGGACTGTGTAGGCAGACGCAAGTACATTGTTACAGAGAGCGCGAAGATTTGTAGAAGAGGACTAGTGTGTGCTAAGTTGAAAGTTTGAGTTACAAACGTCGTTGATAGATTCGTGCGTTTAGAAACTGTGATGATTCAAGTAGTGTTGTGACTGAACTGTTCGTTTAATTCTAATTTCTAAAATCAAAGACTGTAGGTCTTTATTCGAGTTAATGGTAAGCTACGGAATGGGCGAATCGACCGATCGATGTCCGATCGTCAACTGCGAAAGATCGTCGACAACGAGGAAGAGGAATAGAAAGGACGGGAAGGAAGGGAATAGGAGGAAGATGAGTAGGAATGAGAGGAGCAGAAGGAAGGAGAGTAGGAGAAAGAGAAGGAAATGTGTCGAAGAACGAGAAAGAAAAGAATAAGAGAAAGGAGAAAATAAGAAAGAAGAGTAGGAGGAAGGGGAACAGGATGATGAGTAGGAGAAAGAGGAGCAGGAGAAAGGGCAAAAGCAGGTAGAGGATTAAGAGAAAGAGCAGAAGAAAAATAAGAATAGAGGGAAGGGCAGTAGGAAGAAGAGGATTAGCAAGAAAACAGTAAGAACAAAAGGTAGGGCAGGACGAGGAGCAGGAGGAAGGGGAATGGGAATACGAATAGAAGGAAGAAGAGCAGGAGGAAGCGGAGTAGGAGAAGGCAGTGGATTTATTTTGTTAAGAAGGGTATCGATTGATGAGAGGTTGAAGAATGCAGCAGTGAAGAGGGGCCGTAGACTCTGAGGTGTAACCGAAGCTCGAAGGACAAACGGAGAAATTAATTGATGGTTTTTTCAGCGAATACAACGCCATTCGCAGGAATCAATAGCACAGATGGACGAACCAACGGCCACGATAACCGGTGATCGAGCGAACGAGCAGGATGCGCTTGGCTGAGAAGGAAGAGGAGAAAGAGGAGGAGGAGCAGAAGGAGAGGAAGGAAAGATGTGATAAAGGGGAGGACGAGGAAAAGGAAGAGGAGCATGGGAGGTAGAGGAGGAGGAATAGGAATAATTAGGAGAAGGGGGAGGAAATAGGATGAGAGAATGAAGAAGAGGAGGGGATGAAGAACAGGAAGATAAAGAGTAGGAGACGATGAAGAGGAGAAAGACAGCAAGATTAGAAGGAAGAGGAGAAAGGCGAGGAGGAGGGTGAAAAAGCAGATAAAGAAGAGAAGGATGAAGAGGAAGAAGAGGAGGAAGAGGAGGAGGACAAGAAAGAGGAGAGCAGTAAAAGAAGAAGAGGACGAGAATAGTATAAAGAGGAGAAGGGGCAGAAAGGTTGTACAAAGATAGGAGGAGATGAAGAGCAGGACTAAGAGGAAGAGAAGGGAATCAGGATTAAAGAGGAGGACAAAGAAAAGGCGTAGGAGGAATAGCAGGGCATGGTGAAAGGGATATAAATTTGAGATCAACGCTATGATGGGAAATACTGTAGGAGCCAGAAGCACATAAGTAAAAGAAGACAAGGTAAAAAATGGCAGAAAAGGTAAAACAAAAGAAGAGTTGAGGAAAATAAAGAAAAGTAAGAGTTGGTGGAAGAAGAGAGACGTGGCTCGCGATGGATGACAAAAATTATGAGAGAAAGAGCGTCGATGGTCGACTGACAGCGAAGAAAAGAAGAGGAAAGTGAAAAGAAGCGGAGGAATACGAGGAAGCAGACGAATAGAGGAATAAAAGGAGAAAGAAGTGAAATAGGATGCTGCAGAAGACTAAGAGAAGAAGAAAAACGGAGAGGAGTAGGAGTAGAAAGGAGAGGAAGGAGGATGAAGAGGGCAGGGTAGACGGTGGAACTATATTATGGAGTGCTTTCACCGTAAATAATTAGACGATGCTCGGCGGCTTCACTTCCGACGGTCACCATGACAACGGTGTGCGTAATGCCGTGTCGGATAATCCGCCGTCAGTGATGACGAGAGG
Source organism: Norana najaformis (assembly GCA_964023275.1). Classification (NCBI taxonomy): domain Eukaryota; kingdom Metazoa; phylum Annelida; class Clitellata; order Crassiclitellata; family Hormogastridae; genus Norana; species Norana najaformis. Next base: position 22,286,856 of record OZ029919.1, read on the forward strand.
AGGAGGATGACGAGAAGAGGCAGGAGGAGAAGGAAGAGGAATAGCAGTGGCAGGAGGAGAAGGAAGAGGAATAGCAGTGGCAAGAGGAGAAGGAAGAGGAATAGCAGTGACAGGAGGAGAAGGAAGAGGAATAGCAGTGGCAGGAGGAGAAGGAAGAGGAATAGCAGTGGCAGGAGGAGAAGGAAGAGGAATAGCAGTGGCAGGAGGAGAAGGAAGAGGAATAGCAGTGGCAGGAGGAGAAGGAAGAGGAATAGCAGTGGCAGGAGGAGAAGGAAGAGGAATAGCAGTGGCAAGAGGAGTAGCTGCTGCTGCTGCTACTACTACTACTACTACTAATACTACTACTATTATTATTATCAATGTAAAATTATTATTATTATTTATTATTATTATTATTATTATTATTATTATTGCTATTGCTATTTCTATACTACTAATAGGGCCTATTAAAAAACATTAAAAACAATAAATAATCTACTGATCGTTGGCATTGTATTGTAACTAATGTCCTCCAACAGTAAAGTTCTTCGAGGATTAAGCTGGGTTTATATTTTCAGCCAATTTTGGGCAGCAGTCTGTTAACTGCTATAGCTCTTGCTATCGTCTGGCTGTCTGTTTCGCTGAAACTTGTTATGCATAGGGGAAATAATATTACGAGTTATTTCATATTGGACATCAGTCGTCGTCCAGAATCTTTACGCGGAACGATGCACACGGAAATTGATTCCGTGAGGGAGACCACTATGCGAATTATATAAACTAAGTAAAATACTGCCGGTAGAGTAGGTTGTAGGCTGTGTGGAATGGATCGCGTGTATATAGTCTAGTGTAGGCCTTACGTGTTTCTTCAGCGACCGTATGACCTCGACCCTGCTCAGTTTTCAACGAATTTACCTGGTGAGATCATTCGCACCGCTGCCCGGTTGAATGGGTGCCACGCCATTTAAGGTCCCCGTGTACGGACAGTGTCAGCCTGGGATTCAAATATCCGAAATAGGCCTATAGCCAGTAGCGGCATACGAACGGGCATCCGCACGCAGAGAGGAGCCTTGACGTAGGCTTTAACCAATGTAGCCAACTAGGGCCAGCAGCAGTATGATTATGTTAAGCTCCCATACTCGTAGTGGAACGCAGAGGAGGCTTTCCTGTTCTTTGGTCCTTGCACCGGGAATGGACGAATCGCAATCTCCTGCACGCGGGACCAGTGTTGCAGGACTTGCTTATTTACTTCCGAGCTTACACCGTTGCCAACTTACACTGCTTGGTGACAAAGAAATGTGCTCGCGAACAACGTTTCCAGGGTCGTTACACGGAGATCGCTCAACTAGCTCGAACCCTCAATCGTTGTATTATAGACCAAGCATAATACCGAATAAGCCACCGTGTCGCACATTATGGTTGTGTTGCTAATGGCTAAGACGTAACAACAATAGAAAGATTTAAGCCAGACCACAACTAAAGCCTTGGAACATCGCGAACAACAGACACGCAGTCATCAAGTCGTCAGATTTCGGTTGAAGCATGACACTGCTCGCAAAAAATATAGCCAGTGACGGATTTAGCTATAAACCATTCCCTTTTCAATCGCTTGTACAGTATATCTTCTTCGCTTTATCATCTCGTCTTCTTTTTCTCTAATTTATTGATTTTCCTGCCCGAACAGAAGACCCGCCGTTCTGCCATTCGGTTGGACTACCGCGGCGTAGCGGACTGGATATGCGCTATATAAATGCCCAAATCATAGATCTATTTACATTCATTATTAGGATCGCACACGCATTACCATAATGTGTAGAAGTAGAGCTGTCCCTTATTAAGCTAGCCCCAGCCATGGGTATGAAGTGTTAGCGACTTAATTTTTCTTAGCCTCGGCACATGGGAGTGGGTGGCCAGTCATCTCCCGCGCCGCTCGATTTTTCCAGCGACAGTGTAGGCTAATAGAGTAATAATTTTATGGCTGAGTTCGCTAGGGGACGCAAGAGTAGTTGAGCAGAAATGTCGAAACGTCTTTCTGCTATGGCGGAGATTCGAAGCCCTGACCTTTCGGCTGAAAGCCCAGCATGAATAAGTACTAGAATATTGCGCATCCCTGAGCAATAAATATATGGTGTTGTAGTTTAATGGAATTTTTGGATCATTCATAGCGAAATCATGGCCCCTTACATAACAGTTTCATTAAATTTTGGGATCATTCATAACGAAATTATGGCCCCTTACAAACAGTTTAATGGAATTTTGGGAGCATTCATACCCAAATTATGGCCCCCTTGCATAACATACATTTTATTAAGGTGTTAGTTTGACTCTAAACATAGGCCTCCATATAGTGAAAAGATTCCCCGTTAAATAATCTGGTTTCTTTGAGCTGCTTTTCAGGGAGCGTTGCAAGCCGGCTACACAACAGCAGTCCCGTCCTTGCTAGCGGTGGTGTAGAATCCCACCGGATAAATTCGTTTAAAAATATATATCAGAGACAACCAGAGACGACCTTGGGTGTTTGGAGATAACATGGGATGAGGCAGGAAGTCCAGCGGTCGACAGAGGGGTCATTCCAGCTCAACTCAACCAGTGCCTTGCATCTGACCATCTCAGAATTGGCTGAAATTTTAACTTCGAGATGTCCACTTTTTGAGAATTAATATCTCTAGAGCTGTTGGATCAATTTAGATGATATTTTTCTTTTCTATACAGTTTCTTGTGCAGATTACAAAATATAATTATTATTATTGCGTGTCCAATGATTTCGGCTGTTAAATGTCACAAATACCTTCATATTCTTTTTATTTATGAATTTTGCAATATTCAATGATCAATATCTTCACATTTACCAAGTACAGTGCAATCAATTTTTATATGTATACTGTCTGTGTGGCTGGCAATTACTTGGCAGAGTTTGACTTGATTACTTATTCACGTCTGCTGGATATAGGCGGTCAAAGTTCACCAAATCTGACAAGTGCCTTTCAGTTAAGCTCTTCCATGTAGATATTGAAGAGTAGTGATAACAGTGGGCACCTTTGTCTCATTCCCATGCCAAGTTTTCCGGGTTCATCCTATGCTAAAGAAACCTCTCAATCCCAGCAACCTGTCTAATTACACTTTGAACCTGTCTAATTACACTCTGAACTTTATATCTAAAATTCTTGAATGGGTAGTTATAAATCGCATGGAAACTCACATGTCTTCCAACTCACTAATATCCTCCTTTCAGATAGCAAACAAGTATCATTAAACAGAATCTGCCCTTCTTGCCGTTCATAACGACCTCATATGTTCTAAGTATAAAGTGACAGCACTTGTTCTTGATCTCTCTGCTGCTGTGGATACTATGGACCATTTACTTAATTTGCATTGTTTCCAGCATTAGCTTGCTGTTTCAGTCCATGCGCTCCGTCGTCGTCATATTTAAATGGTAATTACTTATCTAATGCTTTATTGACATGTGACAACAGCAAGACAGAAGTTATTAATTAACAGGCACCACTTTTATGCAGTAACTGAAAGGTGCTATATTAAACTTGTACATACATGCAGGTATGTATATAATTATGTATGTATATAATTATGTATGTATATAATTATTAGGTAACCTAATGTGAGTAGGTTTTTAAATGGTCTTCATAAATCTTAAAATATAAAAGCAAAATTAAAAAAATACACAGTTGTCTAAGTTTATTAAGCAGTTTACAGGATCACTCAAAAAAACAAAAGAAAACACTAAATAATCAGACACTAAAATATCTCATAATTAACTTGTCAAAAGTTAGTACACGTAACACTTTAAAAGCCACTGATACAGCAGAAGATCACTCTATCCTCAAAAACTGAAGAGAGTCTTGAAAATGAGAAACACCATTAAAGTATCTTAACTTCTGAAGAAATACTTCTTATATTTGAAGTCTTTTGTAACAGTAGTTGTTGCTAACATTATTATTATTACTATTATTAGAAATTTAATGCAAAATCAGAGGTGCACCCAAGACCATTACAGGATGATTGAAAAGAAAGACATTCCGAGTGTCAGAAATGAAACAGTCTTGGCAATGGTTTTCAAAGGCATTTCAACAGTCTATAAAGAAGAGGTGCTATATATATTTAGATTTACAATTACAGTTGAACGGATGCTGTATAAGGTCCTACACTAAAGTAAGACTAGAAAGGAAGAGTACCCTAGTATAGGTCGAGTGTCACAAATGACGGGCTGCGAGTACACTATTAAAGGTAATTTCTGGAAAGGCCAGACAATGAAGTAGCCATATTGTCCTTTGACATCTATTGTCTGGTAATAAAGCAGTCACTGTGGTCAACAGCCAGACATTAATGTGGTCTTCTGAAATGTACACAGAACTGTAGACTTTGTGTAAGGCAACAATAAGTGTGCTTTGACATTGGGCAGCTTACGACTGTAAGCTTTCTAGCCACACTAGGGCTTGCCCTTAGTTTTACGACTATTTGGGGGTTGGCTTCTGTGAAATGTTTCCTGTAAGGATGAAATACAATTTTTGGTTGAACACAAAATAAATACTGACAAATTTTACTAGTACACTTACGTCTAAAAGCAGGACAAAAACCACCTCTGCTCCTTTTGAACGTATAATATAATTCAGTTTAGCCAGTTGCAATAAGTCCCTCTCAAACAAGCACCTTTTCACACCAGTATTCCAAATTACGCAATCTCTTTTGTTCTGTTTTGAATGCAAAATAGTCAAGCTGACTTAAATATTTTATGAATAATTTTAAAAAGTAATCCTCATATAAAAGCATAGGCACCAGAAATTTGGCATTTACAAAGCACATTATGATAAATTGTCATTTAACAACAAAGAAATTATATTCTAATTTTTACGCAGTAATAGTCAACAGCTGATTGAAATTGCTTACTTATCAGTTGCCTAATTATCTTCTCCGCAAGCAAAACTACAAGCAAAAATGATTAAAACCTACCTACTTGCAAGTTTTATCTTAAACATTCCTAAGCTGTGTAACGGTAGACTACTAAATTGATATCAGATTCAAACAAATAACTACGCTGCCACCAAAATAAAAAGTAAATTAAAACCGTACAAGAAAAACCAAGCATGCTTCAAGTCGTAAAAATAGGTCTAAATATAGAAACATGTTCTTCAAACATCACATTTGGTAATAATTTCACTCCAAGGTTCGGCAACAAAGTCGCTAAGATCTCTTTCCAGATTGTATTGTTAAAAACAAACATAAACTACAAGGTTTCTACTTCAGTCTGTTTTATATTTCTTGAGTTTAAAAGTAGCTCTTAAATTCATAAATACATGTCTACAGCAAAAGCACATGCTACAAGTTAGTTACATTTGATAACGTGATACTACACTGCTAATTATGCCAACACAGAATGCAACTGAAGTACATGACTTAGCTGCCCGCTTCATGTATGGCAAGACTTCTGTCTTAAAAAGTACATGTGCCTCCGTACAAACTCCCCATAATCACCGTCCTCAGATTGAAGGATCATTCACTGGAGGCACAAACAATTGCAGCAATCCTTAGTCACCTCTTTAACCTACCAACTTGTGTAGGTGCCACCGACCACTAAAGGATGAGTGGTTGCCAGTTAGTGTGGTGTTCCACAGACGGTCACCCATCCAAGTACTAAACTGGCCCAATTTTCTCAACAGCCAGGGCTGCATCAAGAAAATCAAGAGGCCACCCATTTACACGTGGAAAATAAGAACACACAAAACAAATAAGATCTAAACCTTTTCCACTCAGCATCAGCTATGCACCAGCAGAGAAAAAATATACTGCACAAATTATTCCATCATGTATATTAATGAAATAACTTCAAAATAAAAGAACACATCTCTGTTAACTGTTGCACAGCAAAGCTCAGTATTTTACAAATTAATTTCAAATCAGAAGCACTTAGTGTTGAATAGATTTGTACATGTGGAAGCCATTGTAACAAAATGAGTACAAAGCAGCAAAACTAAAAACTAAAAGATGACTGAGCATAAAAAGACAGATCAAAATATGTAATCGTAATCGCAATCTTGAGATTTCTACAGCGCCCGACGAAAGCTAAGTCATGGGAACCAGCTTATTCACAGGCGCTAACTGAATGTAAATAATTCACATTTATGAAAAGTGCCAGGATTTCAATTCCAATTCATTGTTAACTAGTCAAGTCACTGGTTTCTAATTCAAATTTTAAATATAAGTTGCAAGTGATTCTCAAAGCAAGGAAAACAAGTTGTGCTGAAGGTGACATACAGCTGAAACGGTTAAAATCCTCGGACCAACGCCAAGAGAACTTTCTTGTAGTCTCCTGAAGTATCACTCTGCAAAAAAGAACATTAACAACCCAACATTAACAAATTAAACCAATCCCCAACAAAGCTTCATCTGCTGCATGGCCTCAAATTGGTTTTTAACAACTGACGTTAGATTTCGATTAGGTTCCTCAAATAAATTAATAGTTTTGACTATGGTTTCACCTTAAGCGAGCACCAACTGATGTCTTGAGCATTACGATAACGGCACTATAGAATACTGATTATATAATGTCCTGTTCATCCCTGTATAAATGCAGTGTTATGTCTGCTGTCACAAACTGTTGGTAAATTCTGTTACCCTCTTCAGTAAACACATTACATCATGGTGCCTTTGTGCATGAGGATGCAGGTTTGCATATTCAGGGTGACAATGTTTAAAAAATTTGCATAGATTGGTTTAGCACAGTCCGTAAATGGGGACCTAAATGGTGCGACACCAATTAAAAGAAGCAGCAGTGATACAGGTTTTCACCTGATAAATTCACAGAAATATGAGCAGGACCATGGTCGCTATAGTTCATGTATAGATCATGATGCACATACATATGTACGTTAACAGTGCAGAAAAAATATGTTCATTAAGACCAAATTAACCGTGTTGGTCCCATGCTAACATAACTTATGTGAAGTCCCAACTACAGAAAAACTGTCAAGGCTATATCCCCCAAAACTGAGAGAGTCCTACAAATCTAACCCATATTGTAAGCTCATGCTAACCAGCAGCTTGTAGGATAAATAAAATACCTGTATTTCAATGACTATGAGAATTGTTGTCAGATGCAATTTACAAAAGTCTAGAAACATACTGTAGTCATGTTTCCTTATTTTACCTAATTTAAACAATGGCTTTTGTTGTAAACAATGGCCTATGTCACCATGAACACTTTTCTCATGCTCTTGATTGGCCCTGTATATATATGCATCCAGCTACAAATAATTCCATCTATCTAAAAATATGCTTAGATGGCCCATACATGGTCCGTGATCTATTTAGCACATTTAGAACAGACCATTTGGAGGAAGATCAGGAATGTAGGCGGGATGGAATGAGATGAGAGGAAAGTGGAAGAATGGGAAGTAGCAGAGAACAGGCAAGTTAAACTATATTTTATAACCTGAATGATTCTGATATTCTGACCCTTGCAACCAAGAGATGTATTTCAGTTGCATCTGTTTATGAAAGCCAAATGCCAAGACATTAACCTCAATAAAAGACTCAAGGGGTCGTCCATGGAGACGCTGGAACTCCTGCTTAATCTGGACCATGTCAACTTCACAGCGCGACACCACCACACGAATCAGCGCATCATCCTTTGTGCCAGCACCCTTAACGCAAAACAGTTTGAGTTGACAGAACAAATACACAAATTTCAGTTGAATTAACATCTTCTTACAGTTCAAGTTTGGTATGATTTTGTTTAAACCAGGTAGCAAGTTAGTGAAATCTGCTGTTAACTGTAACGTTTTAGGAAGGCTTTTTTAGCAACTTCTGAAAACGCTTTGTATATTGACATTAACCTCATACAAAAGAGGAGTAGGTAAGTGTCTACCTGAACATATGTTTAATAGCTTCAAATACCTTTCACAACTACTTATAAGTTCACAAGAATCCACAAAATCTTTGTATATTATATCTTCCATAAACTCCTTTGCTAGGCTGCCAAGTGTTGATGGTTGTAATTTTGCATGTTTTAATTCATGAACACATGAAACTTTTCTTATAACAGCACTAATCTATAATAATATTATTCATATAACATTATTAAATGACAACTGCAACATAAATAATAGATGACCAGAGTAATAAAAATACGAAATCCTTCTAACCTGCATAGAACTATGAAGTTTCTGTGCAAAGAAGCCATACTTGTTTTCAACAACAGAAACTGAAACACAACATAAATTAAACTTTACTTAAATAACACTAATAACATAACAGTATGATAAATTACTACATCATTCTTAAAAGCCACAAAAGATAACAAAACAATTTTTGAAATACCTTCCAAGAAAAGGATTACGATTAATCTTCAGTCTTTCTTGCCATTTCTTAACTAACTTAGTTAATTATAATGCAGCTAATGCCACTTACAAAATTACATTATATAAAGACTGTATTCAGATTACATAAACCCACCATCTTAAGCTTTAACCAAATTTATTTGAATTTCGTTTGTGAACATCTCTGCCACTTTGCACAAGATATTACTAACACATCTTGCCCCGATAGATGATCTAGAAGTAATGACAGGTGTTGACAGATATGGGCTATTGTATTAGTACTTGTTTTTATCTTTTGTACTTATTAATTCATCTTTATTTATTTAGTCCATAAACTGACAAGATACAAGTTTAATATAAAATAAACAGACTATTGTGGTAAAAAGAGCAGACACAGAAGTGACCATAGTTCCACTTAACGGAATGCCGATTAACAAGCAATACAGATGGCAATGAAAAATTTCAGAGAATATTTAACAGACCTTCACAAAAGGAAAAGAAAATAAGTCCTGTATTACATACGTTATTGTTATATTCGTATTATTATAGTAAGGTTAATTTATGTTAGCCCTGATTTACCAATGGCAAGCATTCCTTTCTCCAGATAACCAGACATTTCGCCCTTGATGGCCTGGTCTAGACCTCTGCTCGACAGTTTTCGATATTCCTGGAAAACAAGTCGCAGCTGGTCGTAGCCCTGGGAGCAGAGGATCTGATTGAATTTGGACTCATCAGTGCCAAGAATCTTCTCTCCTGCTTGATACAGCTCCTGCACCCAAACAAAACTTCTTTTAGCAACACATGTATATAGATGGTATGTGTACATATGCTTACATACATATATATATATACTGTAACTGTAACAAAAACAATTTACATATCTTCATAAGTAGCAAGCTAATGCTACAGTGTATTTACAATGTCAGTTGTCAGCAGTGCAAGTGTTAATATACACAATATATAATGCGTTTATATATTATATATATATGTGTGTGTGTGTGTTCCCTCTAAGCTGTGTGCATGCAATCGACATTTCAGAATAGTGTGCAAAACCATTTTCTGTTTGCACACAAAATATTTCATGTTCGTATAACTTCAAAGTTAACTTCAGTTGCTAGTTTCATCTGATGGCATATTTAGTCTACTATGATCAGAAGGTCAAGTGTCCCTGTCCCATGTAATGAAACCGTATGGCATGCCAGCCTAGGTAGCAAAGTGTCCACCAAGATGTACAATCATGTCCATCATAATACTGGTCTACTGTACTGGCCACCAGTACTGACCAGTAAGGTGCATGCATTGTGTGCTGAGACCTTCTGAACTCTGTCCTTTACCATCCATATGATGGGTACTTTGTGACAAATGTAAATGCACACATTTTCTCTAGAGACCGTGTGGTCTCAACCTTGCTCATTTTTCAATGAATTTATCAGACAAGATCCTTCATCACCACTGCTCGTCTGAATGGGTGCCATACCATTCAAGGTCCCCAAGCATGGACCATGCTAGCCCAAGAATCAAGTCTCCTAAATGTAGCAACGACTGGTGTGTGAAGCACCTTGACATACGTGTTAAGCAATGTAGCTAATCCCCGCCAGATACAGAAGTCTTAGGCTGACTGCTCTCTCTACTAAAAGCTTCCACTGCTTAGGACATTTTTAATAAATTAAGTTGTTATGTAAATTAAATTAAATAGCATATCATGCATCATGTCCCATACGTCATACTGAAAGGCAAGAAAACTAATAGAAATAAACTGGTAATTTGCAAATCAATCCAAACCATTGCATCTCTCTTAGCCTTTTCGATATCAACAGGCTGATTCTCCATGCGATTTCCCTGAAATTCAAATCAACAAAGTCTAGGAAGACTGAAACCAAATGGTGAAGTTGTAACAGTCAAAACAACCACACAACAATCAATCTGAACAATGAAAACCAAACTTTAAACCATTAAGTAACATGAAAACACTAGGGAAAACTAGTACAAAATTCTTCTAGTACAAAATTCTTCCCACACCAGACACAGCATTTGTCAAGAAGCTCAACAAACTTTTTGCATGCACTGAGACAATGCCTTTCCAGTGGTAGGCCATTTACTTGGAAGGCTCCCTCTGGATATGTAGTTACTTCTGGCCATGCACGTTACATCGTAGACTTTTTATCTACCTTAAAAACTGTTCCATTTTGCCTGGCTGGGAGCATCCCTGAGTAGACATCTTGAAGGGGTGCTACATAAATTATTGAATGACTTTTAGGGTGTTGTCCTTATTAACTCGGTTGATGACGAACATTTGAAGAGACTCAGATGGTCTCATAAAGTTAGTTATAAATAAACTGGTTACTCTAAACAAGCTCACTAGGAGCAAAATAAATAAGAAAGAGCAATTACCGTTGCAAGCGAAACAACTAAACGTTTGAAGTGTCCAGATGTTTCACTACTCAAGTCCTTCTCAAGGTCTCTCTGAAACTCTAGAATATTGCAAACACATTCAGTTTCCCGTCTTCTGGGATTTCACATGCAGGCCACAATGAAAACACAACAAAACACTCTTAAAACTAAACAAAAATCATCGCAATAACTCATTAAAATGCATGTAAGTATGTAGTTATCTGAAGATTTATTTAGCTCCTTTAAGAATCTCACAAAGGTGCTAAACAAGCCATATTCACCAACCTAAAGTCTCTTTCAAGTATCTTAGCCGTACAGAGACCAACTTGCTATACATGAATGACTTAACCAAAACTTACGGAAGTGCTCATATCCTTTTCTTAGGCCTCTGAGCAGACACTGAAAACCAGGTCCTGGACCCAGGATTTGTCACAAGCCCAAATGGTTCTATAAATTTTTTTATAATAGTGAATTAAAATAACTTACTTGCTTTATAGGTGCTCTTGATTTCTTGTATCTGTCTGTTGTTACGAGTGCAGAGTATTTCGATTAAGGTACTCTCGTTTGTGCCAGCACCCTGAAAATCAGACAGCAAGAGTGAGGGCAAGAGTTCATCATAGGCTTAAATGATGATAACAACAAAGATGACCCTGCTGTAGCTGATAACATAAAAATACCATCCACAGAAGCTCTCAACAGCACGGATGTGACAATACGATTTTCAGAGCATCAAAATGCAGAACAAATAATTCAAGTCAAATAATTCAAGTCAAAGATTTCTTACAAAAGAAGTCAAAAGCAAAAACAGAAGAAAATAATTTCCTACTTTTTTTTATAATTGACAGACACTTTGACCCAAGACCTTGATGCACATGGTGCCTCATCATATGTTAAGTAATATATAGTTCACTCTGTACTAATACATAAATGCCAAGATACTGAGCATATTCCAAGAGCAAGCGACTCGGTAACACACAGTTCTGAAAGCTTGATTCCGGACATCCGCAAGTTACCGGTCTGTTGCTGTAAGAGCATTTTCTGAGTAGACGAAAATATTTCTTAAAATTATGCAACACAGTGGAAGCTAAACAATACTGTTCCTTAGGGTTCACTCATTGACCCCTCGGCACCAGTGTGATCATCAGTAACATGTGCTGTATTTCTGGCAATTAATAAAATATCTGACTTTGTACCTGAATCTAAATAAATACAATATTTGACCTGACCTTCATTGCTTCACGCAGCTGTTCTGCATCGTATTCAATTGGTGGCGTCATCAGCGCCACGATGACATTCTCAAAATTGCCGCTAAGTTCGCTTTTCAGATCTTTTATCAAGTCCTGCAATCGAAACCACAGAACAAATGATAAATCACAGTAATATTCACTCCTTTAGCTGAATGTTTACACAGTGCCTTTTACAAATCTCAAAGCACATAGAGAATGAAATATCTTTAGAAATCAATATAAATTAGCATCCTGTATTATGCAATGACAGGCTGAAAGGTTCAGATTCAGGTGTACTGACACTGCACACATTATAAGTACTTGAAATAAATAAATAAATAAAGATACACTGGTGTAGTGCGCAGGGCGACTGACTCTTCTTGAGCGGCTGACGCCACTGAAGTGACAATGGAACAAATGGATTGGATCATTTGTATGACAATGCAGAAGTGCCTTTGAGGCCTGGACTAGCAGTTAGTTACTAATCAACCTAGCTTTATTGCACTCTCAGTCTTTTGTGTATAGTTTGCAGCTGATTGTGTATTGCTTGCAGGTCATAATGCTTCTGTAAAGTAGAAATTATGACTCAAACGTGGTCGACTGGGTGACTTTTTAATTTTCCGCTCTAAACTTACGCATTTATTGACTTTCGTCTGTGAAGATTTTAAATGAGATCTCACTGTCTGCTGCCATTAGTGTTGTTTCAATTGAATAAATAAAAGTTTCAGCAGTGTATGAAGATCCATTGTTATTTCGTGTATTTCACTGTTTAATAACATCAGTTTTCGTTCAGGTAACTTTTTAACTATAAACAATAATAAACATTAATTATTGATAATCTAGCAGTTGCATTTGATCCAGTTATTCGTAGCAATTAACCCCTTTACCGTGGAATAAATTTTTTCAATTCTTTCCACACACGTGTATTTATTTTTAGGTATTCTTCAATGCATGTGATTAAGGAAGACTGGTATTTGTAATTGTAATATTCCAGAAGTACTTCTTTGCTCAGTGAAAAATAAAAGTCAGCATATAATAATTTTTTTTAAAGTAGGCCCTGTAGTGCTGCCTATGAATTTATACAGCGCCAGTTTAGTATGTTTGCTTTGCATGATATATTCCAAAGCATGGTGCAGGCCAAATTGAGAGACTCCTTATCTTCCGAAGATAAGAAGTCTCAATCAATGGTTTTGTGGACCAGTATAGCTCAATTTCTGGTTTATGAATTGCCTTGGTAGATGAGAACGGCAAATAAAACCTTCAGCTCACCACAACTAACATCAATCCAACTATTCAATCTGGATCGTTTTTTCAGTCGAGGACTACAATAGTTGTTGTGCACGTCTGTTAGTTTCAGTGACTATCCTGGTTCGTAGGGAACAAATTGAAATTTTTCACTGGAACCGTCTCGTCAGCAACTGGAACATGCATTCCAGGTGTTCCTATAGGCCTAAATGCTAAGCGTTGACAAGTCCCGATTTCATCTATTGACCATGCAGACGGCGAACTGCTGTCGTAGGCCCACTGAACGGTTTTCTGGCTATCATCACTGTCATCATTTTCTCACACAACAACGTTACTAGAACTAAATCTTAGTTAGTTATCATCAGTTACTATCATCGGACAACTATCACTTTCAAACAATAAATGATGGATTTCTTCGTTAGATAAACCACGCTTGCGACCAGCCAATTTTAGTGTGAACTATATAATTTTATTTAGTTGGCCCGCCCAGAGTATGACCTAATTTATAATATGGAAAGCTGTTATTTTAATCGTAAAGCACTATTATATTTTGCTATTGCCATTAGGATGAGTTTATTCGGGATACAAGGTGAGCGAATAGATGCATATCGTATGGACGAGTTAACTCAGGGTTCACGCTGCATAATGGATTCCCGCTGGACGAGTTAACTCGGGGTTCACGGTAAAGGGGTTAATGACTAGCAAGTGACCAGCCGACTATAGTACATGCAGTGCATAATAGAGTGCAACTATTTCATTGCTTATATTACCACATTAAAGTATTTAGCCATAGACAGAGTCAACAGCAACCAGGTACCCATTCAGAATGTACTCGGGTACCCAAGCCATAGTTTACTAAAATTCTAACACTCCTACCTATCTCATCTCACAGCTTGCAAATCAGCATAAACTCTCAGATGTTTGTTCGCATGTTCCCTCCCTGTACTCTTTCACTGCCCTGCTGCCTGTATGACAGTCTCCTTGTTCTGGTTTTCTTTCTCTGTCTCTGTATAAGTTCTGTTTAATACGCTTAGCCATACTACTCAGTTCAGGAGTTCTTCCAATGTGCACTGTCCAAATCACCTCAGCTCCAGTCTCAGTTTCCACAGCTATGGTTCAAGTGGCTCTCAGATATTGCTAAATTTGGGGGTCGACCGTTAATGCAAGTTTTCAAAGTGAAAAGTTACAGAAAAAACAGCATATTTACCTTTCCATACATGGTTTTAAACCGATTTCTTATGTCCTGCCTCTGAGCATTGCTACGAGCTGTCAGCAAATCAATGATCGCCTTCTCGTCAGTACCTTTAAAAAGAAAGGCTTCATAGTGCAAGAAGTACTCAGAAAAACCAGTAAAAATCACTGTAACTGACTACTAAATATAGTAGTCTTACAAACGTCAGCTAAAGTGGTTATTGCATGAATACCCGATGTTTCCTGCAATGAGGCTTCAATCCAGGCATTTCAATATAAACATTTTTATAACCAATGAAAATATACAAAAAAAATCAGCAACATTTACTCAATTTTATAACCAACCAATAAAAAATTGACCAGTCTCTGAGACAGTTACTAGGCAGGGTCCTTGAGCAAGTCCTTTACTCACAATTGTTTTGCCTCTCTTTCATGTTATCAGTAAAGATATTTCAATGCAGTGTAGGCCAGATTTGTAACCCACTGGCCACCACTTTTACATTTATCAACAAACGCCATCGGGTGGTGAATTCGAGCACAACAATGTTCTACAAATAGATCAATCAACGAGTGCAAAACAGAAACTGATTCGAAGGTATAAGAAATTTTTATTACCTAAGCCTTTCATAGCCTTGCGAAGAACCTTCGCATCTTCCTCTGCATTAAAGGTTGGAGTGGCTCGGATTGTTCCACGCTCCTGGAAAATTGGCAGAAGTACAATGACTCAAAAGATTACTCCAACTAATACTGTTTAAATGGTTACTACAAACAGCAGCAATTTGGCCACCTGTCCTGCATATAAATTTAGCTACCGGTAATTTATAATTTTAAAATTTATTATTGTACATTGTTACAGCCACTGGAACTATAATCGGGTTCATAAAGGCAACCTGACCTGAAGTTGGACATGTGTTGACCTTTTGGGCACTGACATTTAGTATGTCTTGCACTACCACATGATGCAAATTGCTGAACTTTGCCTATATTCGTGATTCAATAAAAAAGCTATCCAATTCAAATTCAAGATAGATCAAATCCGATTTTACTGATGGTCTCAATCCTGCAGTCAACACGTAAAATGAAACCCAACCTGAACTGCTGGTTGACTGTAGTATCCTTGATTGGGTGGCAGACAAGTGTTGTAGGCTGCTCCTCCTGCTGGCGCTCCTTGGTAGCCACTCGCGGGTGGATAAGCTCCACCACATGCTGGTGGGTAAGCGCCACCAGGGTATCCAGCACCAGGTTGCTGTGGTGGATAGGCACCAGGCATCCCTGCTCCAGAAGCTTGTGGGTATTGCTGTGGTTGCTATCAGATAAATTAAAACAATATGCAAACACACATCTACAAAGTACTTTTAAAACCTTTTCAAAATGTCAAGTGACTATCGGATGCACTGAAAAGAATATTTTTTGGATCATATAAAATCAGGATAAGCAAAACTATTCAAATTACACCACAGCAAGCCACTTGTATCAAAAATCATTTGTGTAGTGTGAAGCAAAGTAAGGATATTCACTGTTTAACATCAGAAGCAATGATCCAGTTGTAACATGATGTTTAACATCAGAAGCAATGATCCAGTTGTAACACAATGCTTATCCTTTGTCAAACTAGGTAGTGAAACTACAGCCTACATTAAGAGCCATAATATTCTCATTAACTTTAGTCTTTAGAAATTTTTCACCAACTCAAATATACATAGAGTAATGACCCTATTATAGCCATTCCATAGGTTGTTTGAGAGGTAAACTCCCAAAAAAAGAAGCAAAGACCTCCGAAGCACATATTTTGGGTGGGAACATTAATCAATCTATTTCTTAGCAAAGGCAAAATCACCAGAATAATTCTTAGTTGCATTTATGTGCAGTAAAATTCAATTGAAATAAAAATGTTGGGCTTTGTAAAGATTTGCAACACTTGTTGAAAAATGCCTAGTTTGATACTTTTACAGAGCCATTGCACTACAGCCATTAATAATCACACCCAAAGTTACCACAGATACTAAATATAGAAAGGTACTGTACACAGCACCAAAATTAAAACAGGAAGTTAATAAAGGTTAGTTTATAATTTATAATTCATGGGTTTAGAATCTATAGTCTAACTGAATAGATTGTCTCACATAAATAATTAGGAAAACATTCATTAATGTAATCACCACTGGAGAAAAATGGCATCAATTCTCTATGCCACCAATATCAACTGCTCAGAGCTGCCTTACAATGCGATAATTGCAATTGGCTCCAGCTGGCTAGAAGCCCTGAATCAGACAGGGCTATTCACGCAGGTGAACTCACCATAGTTGCAAATACCCCTAGATGTAATGAAGGGATCAGACCTACTTTCAATGGTATCACTAAGATAAATTAGATTACTGCACCCTCAACCCAGGCTGCCATAGTTGTTGCTAGCTCAGCCATGCATTCATTAGTCTGAGGTGACTCCAGCCTGAGCTCAGCTGCAGTATTGGCAGAGGAGATAACAGCTGTGTGCTGGTATGACAGGTTGTTGCCTGCTGGTTCATCACACTTAAAAGTAATCTTTAGAAATGGCCAAGTATCTGACTGCGGCCCAGGTATTCGCCTGAAGGAGCATAACCAGGCCTAAACACAAGTACAGCACGCTACCTAAAATGCAGCTAATTACCTGAAATCCATAGCTTGAAGTCTGAGGTGGGTATGAAGCATACGGATCAGGCATTCCAGGCTGTGTAAAGATCAAAGCAACATGTAACATACCAAAAACACTTCAGCTAATTTCTTATCTCCTTTGATGCATGAAGGTGACAATTCTAATCCAGCCCTAACAGAATGATGACTGGATTTACTGCACAGCTTTGTTTCTCTACTACCTGAAGCACATTATTCATTAGACCGTGATACCTTCAAATACAGATTGAATCAGATAGGGTTAGATTAATTAGACCAAATTCCATAAGATTAGTTCATTCCACACACCAGTGCTACATGATTCACAGCCTCTGAGGTAAAGCACATATAATTTTGAACTAGGATATATCAGTAACAGTCACAGGGCCATGGTCCAGGATCTCTTCACTGAATCACAGATATAACATTAGAACAACCTCCATTATGAGTCACACGGCCCAACAATTTTTAAAGTTTCTTTTAATAATGCATTCTATTTTGCTGTTTTTAACATTAATTTTTAGATTTTGCTATTTTTCAGATTCCCAGAAAAATGAAGTTATGAAAAAGCAGCAGTATATATTCCAAAGTCATTTAGAATGCCTAATTCTCGGACAACTAAAAATGTACCGGTACATACGTACCATGATGCACACACGCACACACACACATGCCCACACACACAAACAGGCATGCACACCTGTTACAAAGTTTGTAAGTAGATGCTATCAAAACACAAAGCAGGTAAACTTTACCTGAGCAAAACCTGGCTGTGGAGGATAGCCTGGCTGAGAAGGATAGCCTGATTGTGGAGGATAACCAGATTGAGGTGGATAACCTGGCTGTGGAGGATAGCTTGGTTGTCCTGGATATCCTGGCTGTGCAGGATAACCGCCCTGAGCAGGATAACCACCTGGCGCACCGTACGGAGGATAGCTCATGTTATATGATTCTGAAGAGAGCAAACAAAAAAACAATTAAAAATTAACTGCACGAAGTGAACTGGGATAAGACCAACCATGCTATTATGCCTTGCTCAGCTGATGGACATGTGACACATTAACAAATGCACTATTCACTTACTTACTTACTTCCTTACTTAGACCACAATCTAGACCACCACAGAAAAAAGCCCTGCATGCTGAAACGACCTCAGAGAAATGGCAGAGACTGTCAACAGTTTCACTTACCCTGGAAGCCACACCGCTGCCAGCGGTTCATCTGACCCAGAGTCAGTGCTAATATTGACTTGCTTGCAGGTCACGCATGGTCTCCTTCAAGCTCAAAATTAATCCTCAAGCTTTAGGAACTGTACATACTGCTGTATGGCTGCAAGACCTGATTCCTCAGGGACCCTGAACAAGGAAGTTGTTAGTTTCGACATGTGGTGCCTCAGAAGTATCATTAAGAGCCCCCATACAAACCATGTCAACAAGGAGACCAGGACAAGGACGCAACCATACCAGTGTCTGCCATCATCCAAGAAAACCAATTGTGATTCTTCAGCCACGTCGCATAAATTCCACTTCAGGAGTACCATAAGAGAGCCCTACGAGTTGGAATGAATTAGGCCACCAAAGACTGAAAGAGGCCACATGGTAGATCCAGAAGTAACAGACCAGAAAATCAGAAGAGAATTTGTTTTTGGCCAAACGCCACATGGAGAAAAGTCCAGGATAATAAGGTGTGGCATTACATTATGGATATAGCATCAGTCCAGTTTGCCACTAGAAAGATGTTACATAAATCTTAAATCTTTCTGCTTTAACCAGAATTTTATATCATCCAAGCGTCTCCTTATCTAGCTGCTTTATAAATCGTTGTTTGTTCTTGACTTCTGCCCTAAGCGGGCTGAACATTTCCAAGGCTTTCAAATGGGCAAATGTGGATAATGTACCAGGATACATTTATTTCAGTGACCAACAATGTTAAGTGATAACCAACCCATCATGAATTACTACAAAAGCATAATTTAAAGCACAAAAGCAAAATTAAAAGTAAAATTAAAGCAGTAAACACATAAGTTAATTAAGTAAATCAGTACATTACAAACACAAGTTATAAAAATAAAACTAACTAGTACAAAGATAAGCATATATGCATAACAGTTATCTAATTAAAACTAATTATAAAACAAATTAAACAGTATATGACTAGGCAACATGCTTATTGAAGTTTAAACAGTAATTTATCGTTTTAGAACCCCAAATGATTGACATGAATTACCTTTATTACCGTTTTAGTATCCCAAATTTATTTGATTGTTTACCTTTATAGTTGTTGAACCCAAGAAGTATCTACTTCAAATAAAGTTTCAAATCCCCTGATAAAGTTTTAAGTATCCGTATGAAGTTAAACAAAATAGAACAAAGCCATATGCCTACATAAATATGGTTTATAAATGCTTGTTTACAATTACAATTACAGACATTACCTCCAAACCCCAGAAGTTGCAATATTTATTAAAGATCTTGGGTGTATTTATTTTTACACTGTACATACTTCAACTTTTACAGCACTACATTAGAAAAGAAGGAAAACTAACATTTTAATAATTTTTAAAATTAAAATTCCAATTTGAAATTTGAGTTCTGTGATTCTGTAATGGAAGGAAGTTCACAGAGGCGATCTATCCCAGCACAGGTCTTTCTTATAATCAACCTGCGAGTGCACAATTTGATTGCTCTGCTGTCTTGTCGCAAATAATAATAACGGGTATTTGTTGACACAGATTAGGCCTATACTCCAATCCAAGCCTGAAACATGTTGGGAACCAGCTTATTCAAAGAGCTGATTGGTTAAGTAGACTGGAAACTCTTCCAAAACTCACAGTTTCCCTGGCACTGCCATCATAAACTGCTGCCACCGCTTTGTGTGGTTAAATACTTGCTTTGCAAGAGAGGACACCTTTCATGTTACCTATTGTTAAATTGAAACTGCTTAAATGTAGTTCTGTGCAGTACCTTTAGTTATACTTAGTCATGGGTAAACATGCAGAAATGGCCACTTGCAATTGCCCAACGCAGAATGTACGACTATTACAGCGCTCCCAGTTAATAAGTGAGTCATCTGTAAGTAACAGACTCAGAATGACATGTGCAATTGAAAAAAAAAACTGAGAGTAAACTATTTGAGAATGTTGCAGCACAACAAACACTATTTGTGATTGTCGAAATACGCTTCTAAGTATATTACTGAAGTGCACAAGTCTTACCAGTCATTTCACAAGGAATCACTGCGCCAGTGCGGCTGTATCACTTCTTTCTTTGTGTTTTTGAAGATTTGCTTGTAATATCTATGTTATATTTGTGCCATTCGATGAAAAGTCATTGTAGATTTTGGACATATACTAAGCACTGCACAGATGCAAGAGAAGCGGACTTTGCAAAAACCGTCTCCTCGTTTAGCGGACACAGAAAGTTATTTGTGATGCAGAAAACTTATAAGGAATTCAATGCTATGTGATATTTTTGTGTTACACTGTGATTTATTCATTTACTGATACTAATAAAAGTACTTCAAAAACTTTTTGTTACTTACAGATGACTCACTTACTTATTAACTGGAAGTGCTTCTGGTAAGTGGCAGCACTCTAATTTCTCTCACTGTCTGTGGCAGCCATACTGTTTTTAAGTAGGGCGAACTCAAGCAGCCGTTTCTACATGTGTACCTATCTGTAATCGTAATCGTAAGCTCGAGGGCGCCTAAAAAAACTAAGCTGTAAGAACCAGCTTATACACAGGCTCTGTCAAAACAAAATCGACAGGCAGAAGGGTTTGGTTCCAGGTCAAATTTTAAGGAAGATGTGACGAATGGGCGGAGAAGTGTTAAGGTAAGGTCAAATCTGGTTCCGGGTCGAGATCCAAGAGTCATCCAAGCCAACGTAATCGTAAACTCAAGATTTCTATAGCGATATTTATCTAGTTGTGTATGTCTGTCTATTATATTTGCCCGTATTATAATCTAGTTTCAATACGTAAGTAACTGATCTGTACAATGTAACACATGTGCGCTTGTCAGTTAATATTAAAAGCTCCTTACTTACTTTTACTTCGAACAATAATACATCGTCTCATTTACTCAAACCATCATCAGACAGCCGATCGAGATTGAGCTGATAAGCGAATTCTGTTTAGATAACGAATGACACTCACCTGAACTCTGGATCTAATACACAACGTTCTAAAATGTGACTTTACAGGTATTTTATATTGTGATTTCAGACAAAATGACCCCTACCTTATTAGTAACTGTAACTCTCTAGCCTTCTGCAAGGGTTTATTCATACACGGTACACAATGATGCATATTCATAAGATGTACTATTTAAATAACGTTTCATTGGCTGATCGACTGGATTGACGTCACCGTGTTACTGATTCACTATAATCCAAATGTTCTTCCTTTATTTTCCTGAAAGGAAAATTACGGAAGAAAATTAGAAACGTGTTATGAATTCCAAATATGTTACGGCTAAACGGCCAAGAGATACGTGTCCATAGGTGTAACTATGTAATCGCAATCGCAAAGGGACACGGTAGCATATTGGATAGAGCGCTCGGCTTGTGACGCGGAGAGTACGGGTTCGAACCTCTTCCGAGACGGTCACTGTGTAGGGACCTTGAGCAAGTCCCTCACTCACAATTGCTCGGCGCCATCGGTTGATGCTAAGTCATTAGATAGTGGCGCCTAATAAATGCAGAAATAATAATAATTGCACCACCCCTCTGGACAATTATCTGATTCATCTCTGCGTAACCGTAATCGTAAACTGGGGATTTTTACAGCGCCCAACAACAGCTAAGTCCCGGGGACCAGCTTATTCGCAAGTGCTCAGTCAGAACAAATAGATAGGCAAGAAAGGTTTGATTCCATGACGAGATCCAAGTCAGACAGGCAGGCAGTCAGATGGGTGGTGTTTGCAATCTCTGCGCAGGTCTTTCCCTCAAAACTGAAAGCACATCTTCCACAGATGCTATACTGATTCCTCTTCTTCCTCTTGTCTATCTTTCCGCTCCAGTTCTAAGCACCATCCACCGTAGCCGTCTATCTACCTGTCTGACTTAGATCTGGATCTGGATTACGATTGCTTGCCTGACCCTTGGATCTCGACCTAGAACCGAATTTGACCTTATCCTACACTTTTTCGCTCTTCCGTCACCTAATTCTTAAAATTTGGAAATCGCTCCATAGCCATGGCAGCTTTATTAGCTCTTTGGAATAAACTCCTAAATTGTAAATTGTACACGTTTTTCTATAGCGGCCATATGGCCGCCACCCGCGCACGGGTGAGATTCACCATTTAAGGTACACGCCATTTAAGGTTCCCGTGCACGGACCGTACTAGCCCGAGATTCAAATCTCTGAAATAAGCCACGACCGGGACGCGAACCTGGGATCCTCACGCACCGAGGCTTCCTTGGCGTACGCGCTTAGTGATGTAGCTAACTAGGCCAGGTAACTAACCTACCCCATTTATGGTGATTATCTGATGACTCATCATGGATTTACCAACAATTCACCCTTTGCTATCTCTGCGCTGGTCTTTTACTCAAAACTGAAACACTGCTTTCCTCCCCACTCCCTGTCCTCCTTCCCTCCCCTCTCCTCCCTTCCTCGTCTCATTCTGATCATTTAAATTGATCCTTCAGTAGCGTCAACACTTTGAAAACAGACAGCAACTGGTTCTTACTCTGCGTATTCAATATACGATCACTTCTCCCCACCTGCTTACTCACAAGAAATGAAAGACATGGATCTCTCCATTCATACGCCTGACATTAATATTTGTTGTTTCGCCGTTTATGCCCATGGCTACCTTTGACTAAAATAGCTTACTTAGCTTTCGTTGGGCGCTGTAGAAATCTCGAGATTACGATTACCATTCAGTTGTTAGCTTTAAAGGCCTTTTCTCAGCTAAAGGTAAGCCAAGGACTTGACCTGGGTCCGATCTTTCCTTTCCTATCGATTTTTTTCTGAGCATCTGTGAATAAGCTGGTTACCGCGACTTAACTTTGGTCGCTGGGGAAATCTCGAGTTCACGAATATGATTACTATTACTTGTGAGCCAAGCATGGAGGTTATAGTATATATCATTGGAGCCAAGCACACAGCATACAGATAGATTCCTTGCTTGTGAGCCTTAGCCTCAAACGTCTTCGAAATGTTCCGAGTTTTCCGATGTATCAACGAGAAATGCGCTAGATAAATTGGTTATGCTTCCGGTCGTGCGGAGGCAAGGTGCCAGCGTTCGTATTTGGTTTTTGGTCAAAATCAGTGATGTTATACTCTGTAAGAAGTATAATCTCCATCAAAGATGTTATTAACATCTTTGACCTCCATGGTCAAAATGCCAAATTTTGTGAATACTTTTCGACTGCTGACAATTTTCGCAATTCCTGGTGTTTCAGGACTGCTTGATTTAGAAGATTTAGCGAACATCCAGTATGCGATCGATAGACTGGACAAACCTATGGTTCTAAATGAGGTAAGGTTTGTTTGTTAATGCTGCATTTTCAACCAACCGCTATATTTGTGTTGAATGTTATACAAATCGCCGTAATTTCCCAGCCGCACTTGACAGCTGCATCAGGGATACAAGTTTATATATTTAAATCAAATCCGCAAGAGCCAAGTTATTGGGTCAGAGTTAGTGCGAAATCAAAACCAGAAAGCTCAAGGTAAGGGAACAGTTCTGTCAAGTTAGAAGTCATAATCATATTCATAGCATACTGACAGCAGAGGACAGTTTCGCGGTTGGATGAAGTTACACGAGAAACCATTTGTTTCCAACAAGTTAGTAGTTGAAATCACATAGTCTTCCCAAGTGAATGTGAAAGTGCTTCACAAGTCGTAAATTCCACCCATAAACTACCCAAACGCCCACCAACCAATGGTTACAAGAACACGCATCACAGTGGCTACCCTTTAATGCGCTGGACTTATGGCAAGAAATAATATTGGCTTACCTGTGTGTGTGTACCAATGAGTGTGTGTGTGTGTGCCTGTGTGTAAATTTTTGTAAATGGTGTTTGTTAACTATGAACTATTGGGGCTATATATCTGACCAATGCAGTTTCAACATGTATAATCCCATAAAGGCAGTAAATGCAGCTTCTGTTGAACAAGGCTTAGTTGAGCATGTGCTATACATCACAACTTCAACTGTCAAAATCGTAAACTTGAGATTTCTACAGTGCTCAAAGAAAGCTAAGTCATGAGAACCAGCATATTCACAGGCACTTAGTCACAACAAAATCAATAGACATAAAATGGTTCCAGGTTAAGGTCCATGGTTCAGCCAGGGAGGCAGTCAGATGGCTATGGTGGATGGTGTTTGGAATTGGAGTGGCGACATAAATAAGGAGAAGAGGAGGAATCCGGATAGAATTTGTGAGAGAGGAAAGTTTTCAGTTTTGTGTGAAAGACCACAGAGATTGCAATGGGTGAAATGTTATTGAGTTCATAGGATGGGTCAGATAATTTTCTAAATTCTTTATGGGAGTTTATTCCAGAGGGATGGAGCAGCTGTGGCTGTGGAGCGATTCCCAAATTTTAAGGATGAGGTGATGAAAGGGTTGAGGACTGGGTTGAATGGAGTGGTTGGAATATAAATAACTGATGAAGATTAGAGGGTTGGAGCAGTTTGTCTGTTCCGGTGTCCACTAATCAGTCATCAGTACAAACCAGTCTTACTTTACTGATTTATTTTTCATTACTGATTTATTTTTCATTACTGATTTATTTTTCATTCCTTTCTTATTACTTCTGCCCTGCATGATGACAGCGAGGTACAACAGATAGTTTTCCTTGGTTTGCATTGAAAACATTGTCCACACAAACTTTGGGGAACCATCACTTGTCTCTTGCTTCACTGTGTAATATGTACTCCATTCTTGAGTACAAGTTTATTTGTCTCATTTTTATCTATTTACACTGAGTCTTTGTCATTTATAAGTTCAGAGAAATAAAATTTAAGAACCTGCATTGTCCTAATGTGTTTATGGTACAAAGATTATGGCTGGCAGAAGTAAGAAAGACATTGAACATTTGAGATGGGTTTTCAGTAATTCTGTGCAAACGATTGAAATGCAAACCGAGTTAGCAGATAAAGTTCAAACGCATGGGCAGTGTTACAGTTGTTACTACTGCAATTACGGTGCTTGTATTTTCATTGTTACAGTATTTTATCCAGCATTGCAAGCCTTGCTACTATCACTGTAGCTCTACCACGGCAACGTTCATTGTTTTTTGACACCATCACCACGGTATTACTGCTTTCCCCTTTGCTATGTCACTCACTATGAGACCACTCACTTAGCAGCAACCGTTGATTGACACTGTAGAATTTATTAGGTGGAGTTAATCAACCAGTCTTTCAATCAAGCAGTACGTGTAGTGGGATTAGACTTGTTATGCCACGCCTTTGATGGTGTCTTTTGTTTTCTTTGACCTTTTTGCAGAATGAAGTGAGGGATGGCATCATTTTGTCTATTAGGTATGGCCAGCTGCACCAGTGTCAGCACGAAGCAGTGGCCAGCGGTGACATTACTGGCCAAGAAGGTGATGATAATGTTGGTAATACAGAGGTTGTTGATCTGCTGAGGCCAGTGGAAGACTGAGCAAGGAATCACAGGTCGCTTCTCAGCGAGAAAGAATTTTCCCACTACACAGAATTTCACAACAAGAATGCAGCACAGCGTGTTGCTGGTGAGATTGTTTTAGCATCAGCACAGAAACATCATTAAGGGCATTTTGGTAGATTGCTAATGTATTTGCCAGTTCTAAATGACCACTTTTGTGATGCAACATAAAACCCGTGAATCAATTATTCGCCCAATATTGGCCTTTTTTCTGTGTGTTTGGGGTTCATATCCCAGTGTTTCCGGTGAAATTGGTAATTCGTTCTCAAGGCATGTAACTGTTGAGGAGAGTTTTTTGATTGTTGGGTGGCTTTTTTTTGTTTTTGCCCTTCTGCTTATAGAAAGGTCCTTAAACTCTAAAGACCATGTCTTTCATGACTCTTGTTGAAAGAGGATTGTAATAAATTAGTAATTCCCTTCCTTTACATTGCATTACCTTACATTACATCACCTTATATTACCTTACCCTACCTTTCATGACTCCTTGACTGTTGAGTGTTGTAAAGAGAAACGGATACAGTGCTTTATCAGATTTTTGATGGTCTGCCTCAAGTGCCAGATATTTTGTGATGTTGTTTAGCAGTGAAACTGAAGTTGCAGAAAGCAAGAAATCGGATGACACGACTTCTGGTGAAGAACTTACTGGCACAGGTTTGTTGTAGGCTGTTTTTCTTGCTGTTTTCTGCACCATTTTATCTTATGATTGATACAATATCAGTATCCAGAGCTCTGATATGCCATTATTTAAAAATCTAATGATATGTTAGTCCTTAGTTGTTAGAGATGTGTAGCAGTTGTGACTTTTCTAGTTATCTGGGTAATGTTTCCGTACTGATGAAGTTTTTATTCTTAATGAACTATAGCAGCAGATAGGCTAGCATAGAGAGTATCGCTGAATAGTTTCCCTTGAAAAGACTACACAAATTTTATGGTTAAAATTTTTAAAAATTACAAACACCATTCGATTACCTTACCTTATGTTGCATCAGAGAGCAGTGAATTACATTACATTGTTGTTGCTGGCAGAGGTGGAGGGATCATACATTACATGGCAAGGTCAGGGCCACCAGATTCAGCAGATTACCATTGATCCAGGCATGAAGGTTCGAGTGAAGCAAGTGAATAAGAAAGATCGAGAGCAAGAAGAGGATGAAAAGCCAGACGCAACAGATTCCGACCCAGTTGATCTGATGAAAACAAAGTCCACAGCTCCACCAGGTGAGGATGCACTGAGTATCATTTAGTTATTTAGTTATCTAGCCACTTTATGTAGCACATTTTAAGTACCTCACAGAAGTGCTGCCTGTTTGGTGTTAAAGTCATTGAGAAGAAATACTTTATCAGTAAGTAAACAGTACTGAAAGAACTAGAAAAGTATCACTGACAGGCTTCTGCACACACGCGGAACCCAAACAACAGATTAGGTATGGTAAAGAATGTACTGACTGAATATGTATCTAGATGTGGTAATTACGCTGGACCTTCTAAAGACCTGTCAAAGGTACAGTGAAATACTAAGATATGTTAATAAAACATGGATGCTCCTATCTGGGAAAGTCATGAGTTACAGATGTAGTGCAAATTCTTATATTTCACTTAACGGACAATGATCATCGGTTCATAAAACTGTTCACCAAGAAATTTTAGTGCACATCAAACCAGTGCCTGGTCATTCTATTGTCAGTCATTGCTTTGCGAACAAAAACCATCCAAAATGCAGTAAATCCATGATGGAAATGAAGAATAATTCTGACATGCTTACTCAGCAATGATGAAAATTCACACTTTCCAAAGTTATAGAGCATCTGTGTTGATATGAATAATTATCCACCAAAAGTGTCATGGGGGATGAACAAACGACCAATCACAGACATGCGCAGACATGGTTCTTAAGTACTCTAGGAAAGTAAGTAATTTTCAGTAAGTTGTGTTAGCTATACAAGTATGGTTAATATTTGCACAGTGTAGCTAATGTTATGTAAGTAAAAACTTATGTAACACATAACTGAGTCTGTCAAAATAATGTAAAGAATGTTACAGCTTGATAAGAATCTCTAATCGTTAAATGCTAAATGATTTTCTTAGAAGTGAAATAACCTCCACTGGCAAGCAGTCAGATATAAGCAATGATCCTCGTCAAGGTGTTCTGACAGGAATTTCTGTAAATGTGTGTAGACAGATGTGTTACCTTCACCTTTTGCTTTTGCCTGTTTTGATTTCTTGGGAAGATTAATTGTTTTCTTTGTACTTGTGTAGGAGTGAAATGACGAAGAAGTAGCAGAGATTGAAAAGCAGAAAATTATTGAAAAAAATTATCAATTCAAATGGTCAAAAACAAAGGAGAAGAAAGCTGCCATTGATGACCAGCTTGATTAAGGGAATGAATGAAAAACTTTTGCAAAGTCTCGTTTTCTTCTAAGCACTCCTAAAATGCATCTTATTCTTCTCTGGAGTACTAAACAGGTGGCAATGTGTAAATGCTTGGTTATGTTACGTTGTCGATTAGCCACTGGTCATTTCTGAAGTGTTGAACTGTGATCATTCCCTTACTTTGGGGCCCCACCTTGAAAGTGAGCAGAGAACTGCTTATTCCCTGTTAAACTAACTTGCATGGTGTTGAATTAGTGGCGAATAGCTGTATTTATGTTGTGATTGGCAGAGCGCCACTATGATGCTCACTGCTAATTTAGCTTAACGTGCTGTGTTAACATTTGAAACTACTGTAGATATGAAGCTAATAAGTTTTTGTGTGAGAGATAACTTTTCTGAACAGGAAGCATGTAGCATATCTGTGTGATTTTTTGCAGATTCTACTTATGTTAAAAGGTAGTTGTTAGGTTGTTGTTGTCATGTTGATACCAGTCAAAAGTTCTTTTGAATGCAGGGCAACTTTTGAAGTGCAACTGTTAGAACCGGTTTCACCATTGTGGATCCAATCTCAGAGTGATACCGGATCAGGGATTTAGCCACCTATCCAATTATATACGTTTATTTCCTCCATTGAAAGTCAATGATTGGTGATTTCTTCAATGATTTTTACAAAGTTGATATCTATTGGCTGAAAATTTGAAAAATTAGGCATTAGATTTTTCCAGATCTGCCATAACCAAGTAGTCCTTTTTCTGTTACTGAAACTTGTTACCATCTTGTTTTTCAATTTTGGCTCGAAATGTAGTTGAATAAAACGCATCAGCCATGTGCTTGAGTCAGTCAGAATATCTTATTTGTCCTTTGGTTCATGTGCAGGGGCCAAGTCGTTCACCAGCTTGAAATGGAGTGACCGGCTTAACTTGCTGACTGGTGACGTTGCAGTGCATTTTGATCAAAGCTTAGACCAGAAAACCAGTATTTACTTTTGATCAGATCTGATGCACATTGAGGCAGAGGAGCATTAGACCTTTTATATGGCTTTGGCTGTAAAACTATATACTGTATATGTGTATATCCAAAATCTGCCAGGTGTTTTGTGAAATTTTTGCATGACAAAATATGTTGAAGTATTTTGGCAGCTTCAGATGTAAAATTTGATTTGAGATACTATCTTAATATCAAAGTCTGTTTCATTTGCTTGTTTTACTCATTAAGTTTGGTTTAATTTTATGGCGTTGGGTCTGTGATGCGTTGTCAATTGAAAAGACGTAAATATTTTTGTGGTTTGGATCTTAAGGTGTATCTCAAAGTATATCATAAGGCATTAGTGTGCCGGTGGCTTTGCTTTTTGGCTACTACTTCCTGGATTCAATACCTAGAAAATATTTTATTGAAGAGAAAGAATTTCTTCTTATTAAAAAAACCTCAAACTGCAGGACTGCACCTCTGGACTCGCCTTTATCAATGGTGCCAACTGGATAAGAACCACTTTGCCAAAATATTCACAACATATAACGGAATAAAAGCAGTGAACACTGCACTTGCTTCCTAATGAGGAACAGACCCAATTCAAAGTCCTGGAGGTTGGGCCTCGCTTGTGTAGTACCTCATGGAGCTACATGTTCCAGTCTTAAGTTGACCGGGTCAGTCATTGCGAAGCTCTGCTTCACATGGAAGATCTGACTTTTCATGCATCAGACTGTCCTAAGAACAGTCTTTAGCTGTGTTTCTTTGGGGTCCTGGGTCCTGGTCTTAAGAAATTCCATGTGCATCTGGGCATTTACCTTCTGCTTGTGTATTGGCACACATGACCACTTACTTGTTAGCTGAATATTCCTGTCATTCCATACTAACCTCAACAAACTTGGATTACCCATAGCATGTTTGATCTTCGGTCAAAACATCATACAGTCCTAGAACTGAACTTTTGCAGGCTATAATTGCTGGTTATGCTTTGCAAACAGACAGAATTTCATCTAAAATTCATCCTTAATTTCTAGCCAAGTTTTAGGATGTGGAGACGTAATCTTTCAGAATCTATGGATAAGTTGTAGCGCAACATCTCAGTTTGTAAGATGTTTTAAGCAAGAACTGGAAATGAGTCATTTTAGTGTTTCATTATTGGCATTGTATATTTTGTTGAAATATTTAATTATAATTGTTAGAAACTGTGGTATACTTGCAAACCGTATATGCATCACTGAAAATGGTGTAAATCTTAACTGAATATTACAAACAACAATGGATTTGGATTCATTTACTTTTGTTAATAAAATCTAAGGGCACAAAAGTTATGTCAAAGCACAACAGCATTAAGGATCCTGTCTAAGTTTTAATTAAGAACAAGTGTCAGATAACTGTTCTACATATCTTTTCCTTATAGGAAACATGACTGAAAAACTGGTGTAACATGGTTAAAATTAATTTAGGCTGCTGCTTAAATTTAAATGGTAAGGTTGTCATGAATGATGCAATACACAGAAATTCAAAAATAATCAGACACAGTTTAACTCTTTAAAATAATTGGTTCCTGCAGTACCTTAGAAATAAATCTTAGTTACAGGACGACTGCAGTAGCAGCAACACAGCATATCTATTAGTGGATCATATCCCCACACAACCTAGAGTTCTGGCAAACAAAACTGCAAGAGTGGCTTGGAGTTTAATGAGTTGCCTAAACCAGTAACTCTGCATACAACGTGCAGTCTCCCAAGTCTGGATTTCTCCTGATTCTGATGTGGCACTGAAACTGATCCAACAACTTGGCTATTGTGGATTTTACTTGATGCCCATGAATCAGCTGGTCTCCCTGCTGCAGCCTTTGTGTGGTGCTGAAACATTTCAGAGTTTTACATCAATTTGTA
The DNA here is from genome assembly GCA_964023275.1 of Norana najaformis. Classification (NCBI taxonomy): domain Eukaryota; kingdom Metazoa; phylum Annelida; class Clitellata; order Crassiclitellata; family Hormogastridae; genus Norana; species Norana najaformis. The sequence continues at coordinate 22,317,742 of OZ029919.1, forward strand.
TTACATTCCTTCTGTATTTATGTAAACTGGCCCTGAGTTCCTGAGCCCACTGGCAAGTACACGGGTACTTGGTATGCATTTGGGCCAAACAAGGAATGCATCTTTAGTATGAATTCTTGAAAATTTGACCGACTGCCAAGCAGTTAGTCTCATATGAATGGCCAAGACACCACAAAACAATTAGCCATTGTAATAGTAAATTCATATCACACTGCTAAACTAATCACAGGTACTCACTATGCTGGCCTATATATATATATATATATCTACCCTACATATATATATAGGGTAGATATATAATATATATATGCAGCATAACATAAATCAAGTGTAGGCCTATAAAATTATCAAAACTTTTCTCAAAAGAATATGTTTTCTCTTGAAGGTTTTAGCAGTCCAGTGGTAGACTGATAAAGATTAAATTACAACAAAGAATGGTAATAACAGCTTCACCAAATTCACACTGTGACATATAGCAGTTTGCAGAGTAGCAAAGTAACAAGGCACACCAAGAGACAAAACCTGTTGTATTATACTGCCAATCTTTGCCATGCAGTTAACTGATGGCTTTAACTGCACGCCCAGAGACCACCACGAGGAGGTGTTGGCAACGGTCTCCGTAGTTCAGCCATCGCAAGCCTTGAAGCCCTAATTCAAATTTCATCATCATTATCATCATGAGCAGCCCCAAATTTCCAATTTCATAAAGCCCTAAATTTTGAGAAATTTTGAACTTTTAAAATTTTCCACTAATGAGAAAGGCATTGAAAGAGATAGTTGGTAGAATATAAAACACTATGACAAACAAAAGACAAGGGTCTAGAAAGAGAAAATGGCACTGCCGGACTCCTGGACAAGCCCCAGGGCAGAAAGTCACAAAGAATCCAAAAAGAAAGTAACAGACACATATAAAAAGACAAAGAAAAAGGAACCAATATGGATAGAAAGATGAGACTGAAGGAGACTTAGTTCAGGGAAATGAAGGGAAGGCATATGCAGATATGTGGGCATGAAGGCCTATGAATACAAACACATAAGTAAGACAAGAAACCTTAAGTGCAGAAAGAAATAAGATAATAAGCATTACTAAAGCTTACACAGCAAAAATCAAGGACAGGAAACAAGGAAACAGACTACAGACTAGAAGACTATACCCCTTGAAAATATCTATAAATATAAAATAAATTAAATGGCCTCAGAAGCTGTAGACGACCGACCTACCCAAATGCACACATAAACAATGAAGAGAAGAAGTGATGCATTTGGTCATCACCTTTCCCACACAAGTATTTCGCGACTGTCTTTTCATATTCAACGCTCAAGTGAGTCCTTGACTAAATATTCAACGCTCAAGTGAGTCTGTAGCTTAGCTACACCTAAAACAAGCAGTCCCTGCAAAATACATAAACATCAACTCGCTGTTTACAAACAGTCCATAAATACATGTATCCACAACTCCCATCACTGACAACGGACGAAACAAGGCAATCCTGACCCACTCACTCTGCTCACCCTATGAGAACCTGGACTAATATCACATCAGCCATATAATGCAAGAGTTCACACAGGTTAACGGAAAAAACCAAGCATGAAGAAACTAAGTTCAAATCCCAGTGGTAACACCAACCACTTTTACTGGTGGTTTTGGGGAAGATGAGAACCTGCATGAGACATACAGAGAGGCAAAAGGATACAGTTATATCTAAGAAGACAAACAGTATGTTCACAGTAAGCCAGAAATATGGATGGGACACAGTAGCATCTGGCTAAGTCAGCATCAGTGCATACCTATACGCTGCAGATGTTTAAAAAGACAAGGCATTACATAACTTCAGAAAGCAAAGTGCAAGTAAAATAAACATAACAATGGTCATTAGAGCTATAAAAATCATTGGCAATATAGAAGTCACTGGCAATACAGAAGTCACTGGCAATACAGAAGTCACTGGCAATACAGAAGTCACTGGCAATACAGAAGTCACTGGCAATACAGAAGTCACTGGCAATACAGAAGTCACTGGCAATACAGAAGTCACTGGTGCTCCATCACAAAGTATGATTTTCCAAATTATAAAAGCCACCCTATCAGAAGTATACCAGTGTCTAATCTGCCATTGACTGATACCTCTATTATGACCTATGGACATTACAAGATAACCATTACAGCCACTGCATCTCTAGCTAAACAGAGAGTTATGTTGATAGATCTTCAGCAAAAAGGCTAACATTCTAAACCAACTGGAAAAAGCAACTGCTTATCGAAACCTACAGGACAGGAACAGGTAGTGAAAGCATCTTCAGGCACAGGCTGAGAAGGCCATATCCAACACACACCAAAAGAAAAAAAACAGTCCTAACATAAAGCCCTCCTCAGATCCCACAATTCCCATCATCCGTGCATTTGCATAAAATATTCACACCTCACATCTTCAACTTAGTTGTTCCTCTGCTCCCATCCATTCTCTCTCGGTTCATCCAATTTCATATGGCTCCTCCTCTTTCTTTTAGTCTTCTCTTATCGGTACTTTCCCTTTCATCCAGTGCCGTCTCTAAATTTTCTGACTTTCATATAGGGTCAGTCCATGTGAAATCATCAAATATGTGAAATACCTTGTAAGTGACCTATCTCAGATTTGGCTGTAATTTTGCTGTTTTGTAGTATGGTATGTTTGTACATCACATTGAAATTTTCAGAAGCCTATCACCATGTATCTGCTTTGTATGGCTGACGGATATGGAGGGGGGGTATGAAACACTCGCAACATGTTTGAACTTAATCACATGTTCAGAGGCCAGTGTCTCAGGAACAGGAGCACTTAGGCTTGTAAAATTTGGTGATTTTGTACAACTTTTTGTGTACTTTCTGATTCAGTAAATCACTCTGAATTGAAATAAAGAGTTTCCCACTAATATGGGTGTAAAAGAGGCCAAAAAATCAGTCGCTACTTTAAAACTGCAATATTCATGGCATTGTAGCAGTGAATACTACAAAGACCATTGCAAATATTTTACATTTCTGTTATCTACAGTACAGTTCACTCTCTATGTGACAAATCTTAGCCATTTTACTCTCTGTCTTCATGGTGATATGAGTCTTCGAAGTTGTTCTGTCCCATAAACTACTTTGTCTTTGGCTGTAGGTATGGGCATGTGGAACAATAGATAGAACAATGCATTTGACTTGATGTAGAGCTTGAACAGACCTTTCCAATGATATATGGTTTGTTTGGTGTATCTGAATCCCTCACATGATTCTAAGTGGTCAAAATAATGATATTTGAACACTCAAGAATGACATATTGCAGTACTTTCTACTTAGAAATTGAATTAGAAATTAGAAATAAAGTATTTTTATTAATTTTATTTCTTTTATGTCTCTGTTTATTTCTGTTAAATTAGAATAATTTTATTTAAAATGAAAAATTTTAAGCAAAAATATTTAAACTTTTACTTAAGGGGTCATTCCATGTCAAATCCATCCCAATATCAAGGTGATTGTACACCAAACTATCTTGGATTTCAATGAAATTTGGCACACTTGTTCTACTACCAGATGTAAAGAATTTCTGAAAATTATACTTGATTATCTCAAAAAATGTTGATACTACAGAATTTTAAACTTTTTTGCCATTTCGTCACTTTTGTGACTTTGCAAAATATTGAATGATTGACGAACTTTGACTTGCTGTAACTTTGGAAGTAATAAAGATAGAAGCCTGAAAGTTTCAGCTTCTTATCAATTTCTTGGGCTGATTATAGAAATGCAATTATCATCAGGGTATCTCCCACCCTTTCAAATATATGGAAAAGCAAACATTGCTAAAAAGCTAATTATTGCAGGTGTTTGGTATGCCACCAGATGTTTGTAATATCATGAGACTATGTCATATGAGTACTGATCTATGAGAGAGTTGTTGAAAAGTTCAGTAGATCTAACTTGGTGATGCATTTTGAAGCCCACACTAGCCCGTTTTAGGGTATTTTGACACGCTTCTGGGGGTTAGGATCAAGATCCTAACATGCAATTTGCACCACAATTAGCCCTTGTCATGCACCAAAACTCAACTGTGTCATTTACTATCAACACTGACATTTTGGTGTTACAAAATACCCTAAAACGGGCTAGCGTGATGCATTTTGTAGCCCATGCTAGCCCGTTTTAGGGTATTTTGTAACACCAAAATATGAATCAATGTTGATAGTAAATCACACAGTTGAGTTTTGGTACATGAATTCATCATGACAAGGGCTAATTGTGGTGCAAATTGCATGTTAGGATCTTGATCCTAACCCCCAGAAGCGTGTCAAAATACCCTAAAACGGGCTAGTGTGGGCTTCAAAATGCATCACCAAGTTAGATCTACTGAACTTTTCAACAACTCTCTCATAGATCAGTACTCATATGGCATAGTCTCGTGCTATTACAAACATTTATACACCATCACCATCTTGTCTGGTGGCATACCAAACACCTGCAATAATTAGCTTTTGAGCAATGTTTGCTTTTCCATATATTTGAAAGGGTGGGAGATACCCTGATGATAATTGCATTTCTATAATCAGCCCAAGAAATTGATAAGAAGCTGAAACTTTCAGGCTTCTATCTTTGTTCCTTCCAAAGTTACAGCAAGTCAAAGTTCGTCAATCATTCAATTTTTTTGCGAAGTCAAGAAAGTGATGAAATGGCAAAAACGTTTAAAATTCTGTAATATCAACTTTTTTGAGATAATCAAGTAAAATTTTCAGAAATTCTTTATATCTGGTAGTAGAACAAGTGTGCCAAATTTCACTGAAATACAAGATAGTGTGGTGTACAATCATTGATAGTGGCATGGATTTGACACGGATTGACCCCTTAAGTAAAAGTTTAAATATTTTTGCTTGAAATTTTTCATTTTAAATAAAATTATTCTAATTTAACAGAAATAAACAGACATAAAAGAAACGAAATTAATAAAAATACTTTATTTCTAATTTCTAATTCAATTTCTAAGTAGAAAATACTGCAATATGTCATTCGTGAGTGTTCAAATATCATTATTTTGACCACTTAGAATCATGTGAGGGATTCAGATGCACCAAAGAAATCATATATCAAGCTCTACAACATCAAGTCAAATGCATTGTTCTATCTATTGTCCCACATGCCCATACCTGCAGCCGAAGACAAAGTAGTTTTTATGGGACAGACCAACTTCAAAGACTCATATCACCATGAAGACAGAGAGTAAAACGGCTAAGATTTGTCACATAGACAGTGAACTGTATCGTAGATAACAGAAATGTAAAATATTTTCAATAGGCCTTGTAGTATTCACTGCTACAATGCCATGAATATTGCAGTTTTAAAGAAGCGACTGATTTTTGGCCTCTTTTGCACCCATATTAGTGGGAAACTCTGTTTCAATTCAGAATGATTTACTGAATCAGAAAGTACACAAAAAGTTGTACAAAATCACCAAATTTTACAAGCCTAAGTGCACCTGTTCCTAAGACACTGGCCTCTGAACAAGTCACTAAGTTCAAACATGTCGCAAGTCTCTCATACCCCCTCCATATCCGTCAGCCATACAAAGCAGATACATGGTGATAGGCTTCTGAAAATTTCAATATGATGTACAAACATATCATACTACAAAACAGCAAAATAGGCTTCTGAAAATTTCAATATGATGTACAAACATATCATACTACAAAACAGCAAAATTACAGCCAAATCTGAGATAGGTCACTTACAAGGTATTTCACATATTTGATGATTTCACAGGGATTGAGCCTATAATCTCTTCTTATCTGCTCTTTCCCTTACATGCATTTCACCCTCTACCTTCTTCCAGTTTCATACAATCTTCTCTTCTGTTCATCCCTTTCACACAATCACATCCATGTCTTTGTTAATTCACTTCACACAGTCTCCTTCTTTCTCTATCTTTCCTCAGTTTTATTTCTAGATAACCCAAACTCAGTTTTCTACTCCTCAACAGCTCTACATTTCTGCTTTCTCTGCTTCTCCAAAAACACTCCTCAAGTCTTCCAATCATAATAACACTGCAATCATAACACTTTTGACACAAATGCATTGCAAGTAGCTGGGTCTTTGCTTCCATCTGTGAGAAGCGCTGTCTGTCGATCGCTGTCGATCGCTGTCGATCGCTGTTGATGTTGATCTTCTCGATCCTTGCAGAACTCACCGGTTGCAGACGGAATCCACAAACGAGAGTCGCACCATCAACACACCGGCAACATAAGCAACACACAGAAACCGAGTAGCTCCACTGCCACTTTGAATTCTCTCAAGTTACACAAAACTTATTTCCAAGGTGTTCTCTGTGGTCCAAAGTGCTCTCACCCACTCTGTCCTAGGTTCAAATCCTAGTCTACCATAAACATAATCAGATTTTGTGTAAAACCCACAAGGAGAGAATCAATGGATGGTGCATTTTACAGATGGAACCAATACAGACCCAGCAACTATCAATGCATTTGTGTCAGAAGTTCAGATGTTACGATTTGAATACCCTGATGTGTGCTAATACAGAGAACAAGAAAAGAGAGACCTTCCTTGAGAAGTGAAACAAAAAAAAAACAAGAAGCAATGTGAAACAACTGAGAAAGAAAGAGATTGTGTAGAAGTCAGTGCGCAAAAAAATGGAGGTTACTGTGTGAATAGAGAAGAACAGGGAACAAGAGATTGTATGAAAATATGAGATGGAGAGAAATAGATGTAAAACAGCAGTTTGAGGTGGTTTTCAAAAAGAAAGCATGTTGGGAAGACTGATGTGGGCATGGATAAGCCTCTGTGTTGGGGTCCTGCGCCTGGTAATATGGTGAAACTGTAAGAGTTGGGGCGAAAATCCTCATGGTTGAAACGAAAGCATGCTGAGGATGCTGCTGTGAGCACTGGCAACCACATACGTGCTTGTGAGAAGGCGCCCATGTGCCCATCAGGCAGCCTCTTCAAAGTCTAAAATGAGAAAACATCCTAAGGATTCGGATAAGGGCTTGGCAAACTTGCATGCCGGGCCTCGCACCTGGTGGGATGGACCGTGGGGTGGACTCCTCAGGGTTGAAACAAGAAAGCATGCTGAGAAGGCTGATGCAGGCGTTGGCAAACCTGTTCACTGAGGCCTTGCGCCTTAGTTAAGCTAGACAGTCTGCATCTAGAAGGAGAAGAAGACAGCAGAAATTTAACAAAGACAATTTGTAAGTCATGCTTGAGTAGATTTCTTGCAAAAAAGTTGCTCTGAAAACTGATTGTACACAGTGCTTCAACTAAAGAAGCTGCTGCCTATCTTAAAGAATAAAGTTATGAGGCTTGGCAGTCAAAAGATAGTAAAGAAAGGTCAAGCTACCAAGGCCAAATGTAAGGGAGTGGCCACTTTAATATTAGAGAATATACAGATTGACACAGTGATGACCTGGAAGATGTGCGTGGTCACCTGGGTGCTTTCAAACAGCTATTTTACATCTACTAGGGAACTTAAAAAGCAGATTAAAAGAGATTGTTAAGGTGAAAGATGATTGGATTGCATGATATGGAGAGAACAGATACAAGGCGATCGTGTAAAAGTGGAATAAGACAGAGGATGGACGCTGTGTAAAGGAAAAAGCAGATAAGATTAGATTATGTGAAAGTGGAAGGAGGAAGACGGATGGAGTGAAAGGAGAACAGATTAAATGAGATTATGTTATAGTTGTGATAAGCAGCTGTCATTTATTCACTTCCTCTAAATGTGCACAGCAAATTTTAAAAAATGGTGGCAAATGTGAGCATAACAAATGTTTGGTCACCTTAATTTATGCTGAAACTATAGAAGTCAGTAGGTGCATTTAGACCAGCAGGTCTTTGTGGGCTTCAGGTCCGTTATCTGCAGAACGCCATTAGTTGATAACCAAAATATTACAGAACAGACAGACAGAGTCCAACTAAATGCACAAGGTCTGAAGGAGTCAATTTCACTTCAGCACAAGTCCTAACTTCTTGCAGATGGCATTGCAGCTTTGGGCAAGCTGTAAACACACAAGGTGCCAATGTTGCAATGCGGTCAGGAGCACCACTGACCGAAGCCTCTGTTCTTAGATACCAGCAACCTCCAGCTACAGATGTATATAAAATGTATTGCACAGTGACATATTTACTTAACTGGCTAGGAAGAAAGGAAGGAGGGAAGCAGAAAGATGGTAGCAGGATCTCGTCTTCACCAAAACGATGTGCCACCACTTCAGAAGGAATGACGGCTAGGAAGGAAGGATGGAAGTAGAAGGAAGGCAGCAGGATCTCATCTCCACCAAAACGACGTGACACCACTTTCGAAGGAATGATGTTGAAGTCCTTCTGTTGCGGAACACAGTTCATCTTTCCGTGACCAAGCCAACAGCAAAAGAATGATGTTTCGGGTGTTAGCTCTTGGATATAATGGCTGACGATCCATGTGCCAGGTTCTCTCAGCACGATGTTCTTGAATGTTCTCACAGACCAAATCTGATCCAGCATCAGTTCCGATGTCAGCGACAGCACCACTCAAGCAGAGTCTGGCTGTCGACGGGTAGGAAGTGAAGTTGCTCGCCTCAGACTCCCAGCTCCCAGTGCCCGCAGTTCCTGGCTGATTCTCTCGAATGAACGGCATACATGCAAGCCAGCTGCTCGAGCCCTCCGACGAGCCGATTTCGGCCTGGCATGTCCACGGCTACCATTCTGCTCAGATGCACGATCGACTGTTGCTGGAAGTGAAACAGATCCAGTCGCAGGGTCCAATAACGTGACAAGAGAAATGGTTGAGAAGCGATGTTCACCAGATGCAAGAGTAGAAAGCAATGCTGTGCGAAATTCCACTGGAGTAACCACATCTGGAAAAACTAAGCCTAGGAGCACCGTTTCACAAGGATCAGCATCCCTTAGCAGCGGAGGCACTCGGAACTGGGTCTCGACCCATTCATCATCTTCACAGTCAGAGACCGGGGGAGGCACGCCAAAGCACGGACATCTCTCCTTCATCGGTTCGATCAAACGCCGGTCAAACTCTTCCATAGACTGGCGAACACGGGCGCTCGATGCTCTGAACTTCTGACGAGCCGCCTCCATCTTGGCATCCCAGTCAATGACGCATGGCTCAACAGACGCAGATGCAGTGTTGCAATGCACTTGGTCGATCGTCTTCAGAGGCTCAGGAGGCAAGAACACTTCGGCGTCCAGCTGTTCACGACCGAAGTGCAGATCTGGACATCTGCAAAGACACACAAGCACACAACATTAGTTTACATATAACATCTTAACAATATATTTTTAAAATCTTCTACTGCATCTACAATGAACATGTTTCAAATTTATCGAGCAATAGATTAGAAACATCATGTGGTAAAATGTTGGCAGAGAGCTAGAAACACAAAACCAACAAATAACAAGAATGCAGACATTTGTGCATTTCAGTGAGGAACAGCAAGCAGTCAAACATATTTCAGTTTCGCTCCAACTTTAATTTATAAACTCTGAGGGATCATATCTACACTAGAGACTCATTCAAACCGATCAATTCACTGAAAAATGAGCAGGGTCAAGGCCATACAGTTGCTATATAAACATCATGTACATTTACATTACAACATGCTTCATTATAACACATTCTGATATAACATGGTCAAGGATGTGGATCCCAGAATTAGTTCTACCAAGGAAATAAACTTGCTATAATATGACCTCATTATAAAGTGGTTCTTCACATGGCTCTAAAAAAGGTTTATAACAAGTTTCCGGTGTATTATGTTGTAGGTTGTCATATCACATCCCAGGTTGTCTAGCAACCTACAAGTTAAGCTCCTTGGTCTTTCTTTGCCTCTTCTCCCTAAGAACTGGTTTTGTGTTATCAGGTAAGGAACACCTGTAAGGTGTTCCCAGTTAAGAGATGCCACACAAATTTGCAATTAGTTACAAATACCATATTAATTATAACTGCTATAATTAATAGCACTTTTACATTTTCATATCTGTAATAATGAAATAAGAGTTTGCTGATTGCATCAAGTGTATGTTCATCCTTGTTTTAACTTTTTAATTCTTAAAAAGAGCTAACATTAAAACATGCTGGCCATCTATCTAGCAAAAACTGATCATTCCATTTTTATTAAAAAGTGCCCAGAAGGTGGAGTTTAAAGTTCTGGTATTTGACTGGCACATTATTTCAGTGCAACTACGTATTGATAGATGATAATTAGGCCTAAGCCAAATCGAATCTGATAGGACAGGTTTATTTACAAAGTCAACCAGCATTGGGGTTTTAACTTTTCTCAATTTGAGAATGTCTAGCTAGACCCTTTCTACTCTATAGGCTTACATCTAACCACTCTTTGAGGTAATTGGGTTTGCAAAATGAGCAGGGTCGAGGCCATACGGTCGCTATAAAAAACTGTGTACATTTACATTTAGTCAAAAGTTATCACAATCTTCAAACATGCCCAGCCTACAACAAACAATGCCTCAAACGGTTATTTTTCATTTGCCAAGCTATCGGGACTCTCACTGCAAGTACTACCATCATCACTAAAATCGACGCATTTCTACTGGTTTACATTTTCCCATTCTCTAAAAAAATGCTACTTATAGCATTCAAACTTCAGCCACTGTCACCTGGCTTGCTTGGTAAAACTAAGATGATTGGCGTCTCAGAGCGTCTGGTACGCACGAACGTACAAATGACTGGCATTAGTAATGAAAATAAGAAGACTCCTATTTATGGCAACTTATAAATTAATATAATATATCACGCCAAACTGGCTTGCTAAAATTGTTATTTATTGCTATGCTGTAGGAAATAATTGCGAATTTGCAAAGCATGGGCTACATATTTGACCGCATGTTCCATGCCTCTAATGACGTGTTATAAAAGTTGACTGAGGAACAGAGCGCCATCGTGCGAATACGTGTGAGTATTTTCAGAGGTCAGATAATGTTCGAAATCGCTTTTCACTGCTTTTTAAAGTCAGATTGCTAAATTAATTTAAGACCAACATTAGCACATTACCACTTACGTTTCCTCGTGTGTGCCCTCAACCAGTCCAGGGCCGATCTTCGCGATGTCCTCTCCACGTTCCAACTCCTTCAAGCCATCCAGGGTCGACTCGACTTCGGCACGAACTTCGCCTTCTTCCACGATCTTCTCCGCCAGATGCCGTCCCCGAGCCAAAGACCCTCGAAGGTCGTCCTGTGCAAATACGACCACACAATTTAAGCGCTTAAACTACCCCATCTGTCGCTAGACCTACACAAAACGCGTGGAAAATACACCACGCCTTCCCTTTGGGATAGAGTTAGCATTATCACGCTTAGAAGAAGCGTTCCATCAAAATGGAATTTACCGTTGATGACTTGTAATGAGCTTGTAACGGACGTCTCCTGCAAGCGAGAACGATGGAAGTTGGTAATTTCGATGTAAAAAGTAGTTATTTGTAGTTATTTCAGCTGACCTGAATGTCCTCTGCAGGGCGAGGTTCCGGTCGCGACCGGTGCCACAGACAACAGAGCAGAGAACGAAGCATCTTCGACGAAACAGACTAAAAAAGCTTTTCAAAATCACAGAATATTCAAAATATGTCTATCCAAAGCGCAAACGAAAGCAAGAAGGAGGATTTCGAACGTTTATGACAATAAGCCGGAGATTATCTGATGACGTAAGTTTGTCATTAATTAACCGTCATTAGTGGGAATTCCTTTAAAATTTGCAGCGCTCATATGGGCAAGGCCTATTCGTAACAATAATGATAACTGATATAATAATAATATTAATAACGCTACGACGACAACGACTACTACTACTACTACCACTACCACCACCACCACTACCACTACTACCAAACCACTACCCTCTGTAGGCCTAAACCTACAGCGCAGTTTTTACACCTTTTGCAGCAGGGCCTATATCCTTGGGATAAAACAAATTCTCATGATATTATGATTATAAATCTTGCAATGATATTTCTAAAAGTTGGCCAGTAGCTGTAAGCTGTAACAGTCAGAAAGCTATAGAATTGAATTTATAGGAATTATTTATATGCAAACATTTCTATACAAAAAATTCTACAGCGTTAACTAGCTGAGTCGTCGTTGTAGCAGAATTGAAAACAAGAGAAGTGTGCATATCTTAGGAGACATATATAGGTCTACTAATAGAAAATGTTTCCGTAGAGCCTGTGCAGTGTATGAGTGTATAGACAATGTGTTGCTAGCGTTATGCAATGTTCTCTATTGCCGAACATGCTTGTCCAGAGGTATCTATCTGTGTATCTATGTATCCATGACTGAATATTATGTATGTAACTATGTGCGCATGCATGCATGCATGTATTTATGTATGTATCTATGTATGCATGCGTGTATGTATGCATGCATGCATCGATATAATATCATGTATGTAGGCATCTATATATGTTAGGAGGCCTACCAATTTATCAAGAACATTATAAAGAAAAATTTATCATCACAAATATCATGATGTAAGATCATTTGGATATAGAATGCAGCAAATTCTGAAGCAAAAATTGTCTAAAAGTAACAAAAACACTTTACAGTTATTCGTTATGGTATTATCACTGCAAGAATAGATTGTCACTGCACAATAAAGATGTTATTTATAATGTCAAATTAGTCTTACTCCCCTCTAAGTCATTGTAGTATTATATGGCCTATTAATTACTAATCAGTTACTGCTGCAATCAGTCATAAAAAGGAAATGTGATATTAATTAATTTGTTTGCTAGTTTTATTTGCCACCGATTCATATGAATTCATGAGACTATGAATTCATTAAATAACCCACGCAGCTCATTCTGTCATTTCAATGCAATGCTAATATCTGGACGCCGAAAGAAAGGCGATAAGTGGGGCAGAGTGCTGCTACAACTGAGCAGTGCTCTCTTTTATTGTATTCGTCTGTCTCTGGATGCTCCTGGCTCTTCCGGATGCACTTGTGAGTGATCGACAGATGATGAGGTGATGCATGAGATCTTTAGAAAATGGACCTCTGTCAAATTCTGTTTGTAAATATCATCGTCCTCTCATTGATTTCTGTCTCCTGCTGCTCTTCATCAGTCGCTTCTCCTGTCACCTTCTCTGTCTGTCTGTATCTCTGTTTGCGTATCTGCTTATCTCGGTCTGCCTCCGCATGTGTTTATTCGTTCCTCTCAAATATCTTGTCTTGGTATATATAAGCCAATCTCCGTTGTGGCCATTCTCACGAGGACAGCCTGATTCACGATGTCCTCCTGTCAATGGTTTTGCGTGCCATCTGAAGCTCAATGTCCGTTGACCAATGTTCAGTTCACGCATAACTGTGCTTGTACCGTTATTCCGGTGAAATTATATGTCAGGCAACCATGTGCCGGGCTGTTAATGGAAGAATAGATAGATGGATAGATGGATGGATGATTGGATGTTTGTTATAGGCCTCCAAGTTCCTGCGCAGCTGTTGTTCGCATGATGATGATGATGATGGTGGTGGTGATGATGATGATGATGATGATGATGATGATGATGATGATGGAGTTCTCTGCCCGAAGGCAGGTCCATTGGCTTTATGCCCCCGTGGATGAGTGAGGTGGTTTCCCGTTGCCTTCCTCATAGACAATTGTGGGTGAGCAACTTGTCCAAGGTCGCTAAGCAGTGGCTTGAGGCAGATTCGAACCCACAACCTTCCGGTCGCGAGGCCAAGACCATACCACTACACCGCCGCTTCCCATCCCATAAATTATGGATATCGGGTGGTAAGTCAACGATGGCGCCGACAGCATCTCGTGTCCCATCCGATAACCTGCTGTATATAAAGCACACAGAGGTCACCTAGTGCATCTGCTTCATCGCATCATACGATTAGTAGGGTACGCTTTTCTGTGGGTTTTTTGGGTGAGTAGGCAGCCATGTACCCCATTATATCGCGCCAATGGATGCCTGTAATAAATTGTCGAGGAGGAAGCCGTCGTTGATGGAGTGTCGGGGCAAGTGCACTAGAGAGGAGGAGCAGAAGGGGAGGAGGAGGAGGAGGAGGAGGAGGAGGAGGAGGAGGAGGAGGAGGAGGAGGCAGTGCAAGGTAATCGCTCGGAGTTTAAACTACTTCAAGGTTCCTACACAGTAACCGTCTCAGAGGAGGTTCGAACCCATACTCTCCGCATTACAAGCCGAGCGATCTAATCAATCGGCTACTGTAATCGTAGTCTAAAAATTTGAAGCTAAGCACAGAGCACCAGCTTATTCACGAGAGCTGCGTCAAGTCGGAGGGGTTGTCCAAAGATGCCATGTCAAGAACTAAGTCCGGTAACCAGAAGACCGTGGGGCATGGTATGATATTGGATAAAGCGCTTGGCTTGTAACGCAGAGAGTACGGGTTCGAGCCTCCTCCGTCTCGATTAATGTGCAGGGACCTTGCGCAAGTCGGCTTCATCGATTGATAATAAGTCATTCTATAGTGGCGCCTAATAAATGCAGAAATAATAAAGACCTGAGAGAAGGGGTATAGAAGCTGTTAGGGTGGGTTGTGTTTAAGCACGCCCTCATATGCAACATAATGGATAATGCACCATAGGGATATGTATTATCGATCCGGAGATAATGCATTTCGAACGGCTAAAGTGTTGGGGCATTTTAATCCGTTTTCTGCGTTTCCGATTAGCATAAAATTATCTTCTACATTGGCGCTATAGAAGTTTTTTAGATTAGATCTTGTCTTATTGCAAAACCAGACAGTTGCAAGAGCAACCTTGACCTAACCCGACCCAATTTTGTGCCGCAATAATTGCACCAGAGGTCGGTCTATTTATATAGTATATGCGGTAAAAGCAACAACTGCGCCCAGAGCCTTCAATTATAGTTACCGCGTAAACTATATAAACAGAACAACTGACAGCTTGCAAGAAAAGGACGAATTTAAGCTAGTAGCAGTTAAAGTGCCCTGGGTTCTGGCGTCTTTGTTCCGTTTAGGACGAACTTATTTCGTAAGTATTTGGAAATAAAATGCAACGGATCGTATGGTTTGTAACTATTATAACTTTGGTACTAGGGTAACTGAAAGCCTTTACAGTGTCGGCGTTCGGCATACGTCTACTCCATTTCAGATTACCATTTTATACTATCGTAATATTAAACTCGAGATATCTACAGCGCCCGACGAAAGCTAATTCGGGGGAACCATATTATTCACATCTCGAGATTACGATTTCAAAGAATGCCTGTAACATGTAAAGGGGTTGGTAGACTGGCTGACTGACTCGCCCACAGGTAAGGCTATGGGGTAGACAGGCAGTAGCGCA
The DNA here is from genome assembly GCA_964023275.1 of Norana najaformis. Lineage (NCBI taxonomy): Eukaryota > Metazoa > Annelida > Clitellata > Crassiclitellata > Hormogastridae > Norana > Norana najaformis. Next base: position 22,333,030 of record OZ029919.1, read on the forward strand.
TGGATAACAGAAAGCTGTGCAGAGAATTTCGGGCAAATCAAACACACTGTGTAATCTAGTGGTAAATTTGTTATAATTGGCTTGTTTACTTCGGAGCAATGCCACGGAACCAAACACGTTGCAACAGAGGATCGTCCATTAAGGACGTCTGCAAAGAGGGGGAGGGAAAGATCATCCAAATGCAGATAAAATGCAGACAAGGGGAATGTGTTATGCCCAGCACAGGCATCCACATCTAAAATTAGGTACATAGTTTTTCCATACAGCCTGTGCCTGAAACACCAACTTTAATAGGACAACAGACAGTCGGAACTGCACTGGATCTAATTAGAGTCTTTTGTTTGATGCAGCAGCATTAAAGTACACACTCTGTAGCACAGTTAGCCCTGCAAGATCAACAGTATAGCATAATCTAGGCCTTAGAACTCCATTAGAGTTGGGTGTCCTCAAAGGGGGATGGAGAGGGTATAGCAAATGCCAACAAATGCTGACAGAGGGATGGAGTATTCCAAAGTAGGTGATTAGGCTGCTAAATGATAAACTTTATTATCTTATGACAATTCTGACGTCATTGCGGGTTGTGCAGAGAGAGCCACTGATGAGTTTATCTTGAAGCGGCGCTATACAAATCTTAAAATACAATTACAATTACAAAAATTACAATTACAATTTTGCAGGTGTCCTTTAGGTCAAGCCAGTCAAAGTCCATCATGTCTGACTGTTCTTGAAAACAGAGAGGCAGATTACAATAATCAATATTCATTATTTGAGCTAAAGAGATAAGTTAGGGCTTATCTTCTTAGCTTAATAATTATTCCAGAGGCAAGACCAAGTGGTAAATGAGAAAGCATTGGCTTTTCCTAATAGACCATACACTGCACTTTTACTCACGATCAGTGTATATGGTGAATTAGAAATGCAGCTTTGTGTCAGCATCAGATCTAAATCTTGTTTGCTTCTTGGATTTAGACAAAAAGGATTATTAATTTTTTATGATGGCTGGAATGTTGCAGCATTGAATGACTTTCAATGGTTAAATTTTGATTTCTATCGAATTTTTATTGAATTCATCTCGTTTATTGATCCCAGTTCAAAACGCGATACATGTTACTATCCTATACAATTGACGGGGATGCAAAAGGCATACCCAGAAGGAACAGAAGTTATGCTTACTTAGGGTCACCTGTTGCTTAGTAGCAGTAAGATGGCTATTAACATAGCTATAAAACAATGTATCCTTTGTATTAACAAAAAATCAGTAAATGTCAAAGAACAAAATGAAGAAGACAAATATTCAACTTCAGCTAAGCCGAATTGCCTTAGTAACTAAGGTAAGGTAGAAAACAAAAAATTTAGCTCGCTATTGAACACACAGTCACAAGACACTTTTAAAAACTGTCGCATCTGCTTTTTAAATAACTGTAAATCAGGTATTGAATGTATACTCATAGGGAGTGAGTTCCGCAAGGAGAGACCCACACATTTAATTGCAAATAGCCTTGTGTTTGTACGAGCAAAGGTGCTATAGTAATTACCTTGGGATCTGGTAAAATAGGAGTGGCAGTCAGTGCAATTCTTAAAATAGGTACTAAAGATTGGAGATAGTAATTTACGCTTGTACATGTATATAAAGATGGATATTTGGAACTTATTTATAGAGTCAAGTTTCAAAATGTTAAAGTTTAAAAAGTGATTTTCTATGTTCATAAAGGGCAAATCCTTGGCAACAGTTCTAATTGAACGTCATTGCAAAACAGATAAACCTTTTAGTTGAGAATGATATATATAGTTAGAGGCCCAAACAAGATTACTATATGATAAGTAGGGAATAATAAAACTTCATTAGAACATATTGGGGCAGAGCAGAATGAACATGAAACAATTTTTAGAAAAACATTTTGAGAAAATTTATATGAACATGGATATGTATGGAATTTTATATTCCTTCTTTAATAACCTGTAAATTGGTTCTCATTTAAGTGTCATTTGATTTTAAGTTTCTCTTTAATTCCGAGGATATTTGATTTGCATAGAGACAACACTGAAACATTCGTATTAATTCGTGTGAGGCAGACAACATGATCTGTTGCTTGTGCATCTGCATCTTTCTCTTCATCCTCTACAAAGTTCTGGATCGTCTGATCAGAATTCCGATGATCAGTCACTATGAGGACCGATATATTCTGGTCACAGGCTGCGATACTGGATTTGGAAACCTAATTGCCAGACGGCTTGATGAGCGTGGGTGCCATGTTTTTGCTGGATGCTATACAGAAAAGGGTGAAACAGAGCTGAAGAAAGTCTGTTCTGACCGACTGCATGCAATTCATCTTGATGTCTCCAAACCTGAAAGCGTTCGCAAGGTGTTTGATTACATCCAGTCGAAGCTTCCGACAGGACGAGGCAAGCTTTCTTTAGTATATGCTGTGATCAGGGTTTTCTGGGGTGATTATGGTAAAAACAAGTTTTCAGAGTTGTGGGATGTTGTTTGAGCATTAAAAAATTATTAGGTTACAATTTCTGGATATGAATGTAGAGTGCAACTTTAGTTGAACCTATTATTGTGACTGGTGCAGATTTATTCTCGTGCAGATAGGTGAAGGACTATGCATAAAGCTGCCAGGTTTTCCAGTGGTATCAACAAGATTAATTTGTGCACATGTATTTTAAGCGACCATCATAATCACCATGCTGTTTTTAAGCTATTGTTGTTTTTATGCGTACATTCTCAGGTCCAGTGTGGGTTTTTTGCACATTATTTGTGTCCTGTTACAGTGTAGGTGCTATATTGGTGCATATCTATTTCTATTGACATTTTATGTTGCAGTTAGTGTATAGGTCCTTGCATAAGTGTAGTTTAAGTTGACGACTCTAGAGAGTAGCAATCAAATCATAAGAAGGTTTTCACTATCTAATACTATCTTGCATAAAAGGTTGCAGAATTATATGAAAATTTAGGGTTTTAATTTTGTTTTTCAGGTTTGTGGGGTGTCTTAAACAATGCTGGTATACTTGGAAAACTCGGTCAACCAGACTGGATGACTGTTGACGACTACAAAGACGTGAACTCGGTCAATCTGTTAGGTCTAATTGATGTCACAATGACCTTCCTACCTCTCGTGAAGGCTGAACATGGTCGAATTGTTTGCACTTCAAGCATATATGGTCGGATTTCAGTTGTACTCAGTGTTCCTTACAGCGTTTCGAAGTATGGAGTCGAGGCTTTTACCGATGGCCTGAGGTATGATTCCTGAAAATAACTTGCACCTTTTTAGGTATTTCTAGTTCATGCATTCAAGCTATGTTTTAAATTATCTTAATCTCCTTATCAGGCTGTTTGTTGCAGTGAACAATTTCAGTTTTATATTACTAAATCGAATTTTTACAGCCACATACACACCTTGTGCAAACTTTCCAAAAGTGAGCCATAGTTAAAGATGGTGGCCACTTCAAGTTACAATTTGATATCTCCATAGCCATAGCTGCCCCACCACTCTGGAATAAACTCCGCCCAGAACTGCGACAGTTATCTGACCCATCGTACAAACTCACCTATGCTCCACTGCTTGCAAATTCTGCATTTGCCTTTCACTCAAAACTGAAAACATTCCTCTTTCACAGATCATATCCTGGCTCCCATTCTTCCTCTTATCTCTCTCTCTCTCTTCTTCAATCCCAAACACCAATCACTGATCCTGCCACGCTATCTCTCTGCCTGACTCTTGGATGTTGACCCAGAACCGAACACCTCTGCCTATCGATTTTGTTTTGACTGAGCGCCTGTGAATAAGCTGGTCCCTGTGACATGGCTTTCACTGGGTGCTGTAGACACCTCGGAATTACGATTGTAATAAGTGCATGCCACCAATATTTTATACAGAATTTTTTATTTAATTTGATTGATTTGCATGGATAATGACAAGAAAAGTAATAGGGTTTATGTATATACATATTATATATGTATATACATATATATATATATATATATATATATATATATATATAAAGTTAACAACAAGGCTATTAATTATTATTTTAAAAATGTCATTGATATTTTGTTTTTTATTTTGGTTTACAGGCGTTCTTTAATTGTCTTTGGTTGCAAAGCAATTCTGATTGAACCAGGTATTCACTCTACCCCAATCTGTACACCAGATCATTACTTCGCAATGTACAAGAAGGCATGGGATGAAGCAACTCCAGAAATCAGAGAAGAATATGGAGATGATTACTACAAATATAGTATGTGAATGTTCATATATGCACCTGCCTGGCTTTTGGATCTTGACTTGAAACTGAAGCCTGAGCTTACCTGCCTGTCTGATCTTGTTTTGACTGAGCACCTGTGAATAGCAAGGTGGTTCCTTTGACTTAGCTTTTTTGGATGCTGAAGAAATTGAGATATCATGATTATAGTTCCATGATTGAAATTCAATATCTTTCTAGGGCAGAATGATGACTAAAGATTTCTATCCAACTGGCACCCCATAACAAGTACAATGTAGTTTTGTATACTGAGGATGGGATGATGAGGAGAGGACTTGCTCCCCACACTCATACGCTGAGGCTAAGAAAATTAAGTTGCCACACTTTATACTCATGGCTACTTCATTGTTATTTTTTAGTATTGAATATGCTGTTTGGTAGTTTATATTAATTAATTTAGCTCTTACAGTGTTTACGTAATTTATATCTTGGTTATTCCCAGCATTTATTTGATAGCTTGGTTTTTGAAATATTTAATTTTTGTACTGAGATTTTACAGAATCATTTTGACCATTTCAGTTACTGGAAGGGGAATAGAAAAGCTCTTGGACAGTAGTTCAAAGAAACTTACTGATGTAATCGATGCCTATGAACATGCCCTCTTGGGCCGTTACCCTCGTGCACGCTACGTTGTTGGAAATGATGCCAATTATTTTTGGCTTCCGATCCAGGCGCTTCCAGAATGTCTTGGAGACTGGATTCTGACTAAACTGGATCCCGAACTTCCAGTTCCTCAGGCTGTAAGAAGTAAATAGTTTCTGATGTACCGAAAATGATTCTTGTCACTGAATGTGGGTTGTTATTGTTTTGTTCACGGTTCAGACTTTGATGATAGCGTTGACCTATTTATGAGTGATTCTTTGGCTTCTGTAGTAAGTAGTTGTGAGCCAAAAAGTAAAATTAGTAATAATTTTTTGGAAGATTTGGTTGTGATTTTATGATCGTTTTCATAATTGTAAAAGTTGTTTGCTAATCAGAGTTCTTTCACGAACCTATAATTCTCTGGGTTACTCCCAACTTACTTATCTTCGCAGACTCTTCACTGTCTGATCACCCTGCTCTACCCAATCATCCTTTTTACTTCTCTCTTGCTTGCCGCACAGTAACTCCTCGTCTTAAGTTCTCTAACCGATCCATAAACCACACTGCACCTCGACTCAGGACAATCTCCCTTCTGAATTCCCGCAAATTCTCCAGCCCTTGTGAATAAGCTGGTGCCCTGCGCCTAGCTTTAAAGTAGCACTTCCGAAATTCTCGAGAGTGCAATTACAAATTGTATATTCCTCTTAATCTAGCAGTTTGCCATTCATGCGGTATGGTACTAGACTGCTGAAACATATTTATCTTTCTTTGGCTTCTTTGTCCAAGGTTCGAGTCTTGGAGAACCATTTGAGATTGTCAGTATTTGTTGTCAAACCAAGGAGGGCTAACGTAATGTAATGTAAATCTTCAAAATACATCCATTTTGTTTGGCTGTTTTTACGTCTGTGCATCAGATGAGGTGAAACATGGTGTCGGCTGTCAACTCAAGATAGGAATCCATTGGTTGGGCTGTCTGTGTGTGTGTGTGTGTGTGTGTGTGTGTGTGGGTGTGGGTGTGTGTTTGTTTGTATGTGTGTATGTTTGCACTGCAGGAGTCTACCAGTGGTGACTTTTAATTATCTGAACACTGTTCGCTTACTGTTGAACTTTTTGTTCTTAATGAATCACTTAGGCTAATGTAGGCAGCACTTTTGTTAGACGCCTTGAAGACTATATTACTAAGTGCCTATATACGTATTACATAAGTTATCCTTCAGCCCAGGACCTGAGAACTGATGTTGAAAGAGGCATGTAACCTAATAACTGAATTATTTCCACACTGTCTTTCCTTTGGGTTGATTTGCTATGAGTCCTTGTCAGATTTATGATAACAAATAACTTGCTACCATTTTCACTTGTAAAACTTTGCTTTGCTTTGCTTGTTGGCATTATCTGCATTAATGCAGTTGGTCTTTATCCTGTAATAAAAGGTGTTGCAATATTTTAGTAGTAATTCTTAAAATTAAAAGTGACCAATTTCCCCAGTCATGTTACAGTATGCTATCTACATGCTCATGCATGCATATCTGTTGTGTAAACAAGCTGCATCTATGAGATAAAATATGAAAAATTTATACTATTACTTAAACAAATGCACAATATTTCCTCATGTCTGCATTTTGGCGGCAGCTTGAACCATCGTTACAACAAATACCCTGTCCTCCTTTATTTCAGTCATTCTTTTTTTCTCTCAGTCTGTTCGTCTCTGATTTAAGCTTACCCTCCCTGTCGGTCTTTATGTTGGTTTGCTTTAGTTTGAATTTACATTACCTGGTCTCAGTTATTGGAAGAACAGTTTCTCCCCCAACAGCATGTCATAAGTAGGACATATAAAGCCTACAGGACAATATTTGCTTATGGGCTTGATATGCCCTGCCGCGATTAATTCATTGAAAAATCAGCAGTGTCGAGGTCATAAGGTCGCTATAGAAAAGCAAATTCACATTTTACCATGTTAAGTTGTAGGGAAGATCTGCTCACCTATGTACATGTAATTGGCACATGGCCTTTGACGGTGAATGTGCGAGATGCACATGCTGCCTCGGAAGGAGGTCACGAATGTATCTTTTGGGTTGGATAATACGGGTCTCGGCTGAACGAGACAGGAGAATGTGCTCAGAAAGGTGTTAAATGTAATAAACTCAAATTGGGCTTGCGTAAAATAAGCTGCTTGTAAGGTTATTGCTGCAAGTGAACCTAGACTGTGAATAAGCTGGTGCCCTGCGCTTAGCGTTTAAGTAGCACTTTAGAAATTTCGAGTTTACGATTACGATTATTTTGAGTTTAATTGGTGAAGAGCTTTCAGAACTTGCGACAGGAACATAGGAAGGCTAAAGGTTGGATCTGTGAAATTTTGTCCTGGGGCTCGAAACTTAAGATGTGAAACAACAGAAGGTTCAAAGGTGCTAATTGTCAGTGGGTGAAGGAGTTTTAATCACTGAATTTTTCAACAAGGTTTGGTTAAATGTTCCATAATTTCAAACGTAATATTTAAACAACACTGTTACATTTTTAAGTGACAGATTTTTTCCTGCTAAGGTGCAGCATGCTGCATGTATGAATGCTTGCATTTAAAAGGATCAACCATGGGCTCTTGTGAAAACAAGTTTATTACATTTACGAGGCAGCTACTAAAAAAATTTGTTACATGAATGCACACTTGTCACATTCGTTCACGCGGGTTACATTCAGGTGACTGACACGCACACGTACACACGGCCAAACACAAACAGTGCTAATGAAACTGTTAGTCTAATCTTCCAAATCCATCATAGTTCATTGGGCCGTAGTTGGCCCGCATTGTGCAACTTGTGGCCAGCTATGTTCCCAATATACGCCCAACTACCGTGGCTGTCAGGGTGGGGGTTATGTGCCCCATTTCAAACGGCATTGTCATGTTTGCTGCGCTTCAGATGGCATAGTCTTGACATCAGTCTTGCGCACTTTTCACCCCCACGCTTTCCTTGCAGGCAAAGTTTCTGCTCATCTGCTTTTGAGGTTCGCACTTTATCTCTCAGAGAAACCTGCTCGTCCTTCAAGTCGTTGTCTTTCAAGGAACACTGGTGAGCTTTGGACAAATCCATGACATTTAGGGGACACTGGTTGGCCTTGGACGAGTCCATGTCCTTCAGCGGATACTGAGTGACGCCAAACGTGTCGATGTCCTTTGAAAGAGATTGGCTACCCATGGAGCTGTCTGTGGCTAGAGAATGCATGTTCGTATTTACATATTCTCTGCTCGTGTCAGTTAGGAAGCAAAGGTTGTCTTCCTGGGACCAGTTCATATCCTCTTGAGAGAATAGATTGGTCTTTAACGCTCTGACACCTGTTGAATTTCGATTCCGATCACCTGTACAGTTTTCGTCGGAACTTTGCCCACTCTTACACGGGTCAGGTACGTATCTGTTGTCGATGGCGCTCCTTCTGGCATTAAAGCCGGTGCAAAGGCTGTTGAAAGTCGTCCGCCGCCCTCCCCTTGGGTCTGACAAGGGCCACCTCGACAGAGGGATGACCCGTGCTGCGGCCGAGTGGTTACTGTCCAGGGACGATCTTCTTGGGGTGGACGGAGGAGGTTGTAGCTGCTGCTGCTGGTACTCGATTGGCCACTGTTTCAGCTTGATTGGGTTCCCAGGCTGACTTCCGTTGATCCTTGACCCGCCACCAGAGAGTGATGGATCATTCTGGTGTATCCATACTTCCGGTTGTGATTCGATGGTTGATATGTTGGGTTCAGTCGTTCTGCATCCGCTGGTCCACCTGCCTTTCATCATGCCTCACGATGCCCCTTCCCAACAACCAATTCGTTTTCTTTGTCTGAGAAGTAGTTCCGGTGAGCAAGGTGACTGGCCTGTTCCAGGTGACTGTCCTACTGTCAAAGCTGGAAACGAAGAGCGATACGTGGACGGTATTTCAAAGTCATCAAAGAACGACGACGGTAAGGACGACGGTGAGGGCGACGATTCCCGTCTCACTTCCAATGCGTCTGATCCTCCTCTGAAAGTCTCCAGTAATTCAGACCTGACGATAGCTTACCTAAAGCACAATATATAGTGGGTTAGGAAGCAGCGGAAGCGTGTACAACATTCAGGCCACGTGGAACACGATGGTTCTCTCTACTTAACTATTTCAGGCACTCGAGACAGGATAGGCCCTACCTAGGCCCTGTGCGAACTAATCACGAAGGGTCATTTGTCTGTGGCTATACCCGTGCTTAGTTCATTAAGTGATCTCGAATTGTAACATTTAAACACACAATTAACATTTAAACAATAATTTAACATTTGCACGGTAATTCAATATTCACATATAAATTTGTCAATCACACACTACTTTAATAAATGAGCAGTATTAGTTCCAATGTTTAACGACATCTTATGGCATCAAAGGTCGTTGACGTCGCCCTCCTCCTTCATCCAGGCTTGGGACTGGCACTACCCGAGTACGGCAGTGGCGGCGTTAAATAATTGAGTAGGTGGCAGCCCCCTAATATATGAAAACATGGGCGGACCCAGGAGCAAGAGGACCATGGCTCCCAGTCGGTTGCGGTGTTTTGAAAAAGCTGTCAGGACAGCAGAGAATAGAAAGTCTGTTAAAGTGATACAGTGTGGATTCGCATTTTGATACCTTCCATCCACACAATGTTGGTCCTTAGTAGGCTACACTGACTATGGCCAAACCAGCTTCGTCATTATTTATTTTGCTCGACAAAATCTTAAGATGATAAGATGCTTCCCTTTTGGCTGTGATGTCCGTGCTATCAAGGCTAGTAGCGAAGTTTTCAGCCAACTGACGCAAACCTCTTAACTTCGCTAGAAATTTCTGAACACTTTTTCACAAGTTACGGATGAGAGGATTTAGCATGTATCTACTCTGGACTGTATCAATCTGTCTTAATGAAAAACAAGACTGCTGGACTACCGAGCCTCTTCAAGGAACCTCGGGCCATGAGGTCAGCGACCCCTTGCTGCCCCCACGTTTGTCGGCCTGATTATATAGGCTATGAAAGGTAATTATGTCCGAGTTCCCCAGAAAGTTAGATAAATGAACTCCTGGCAATTCTATAGTTTCTTATTTTAAGCCAAAAAGAATGTAAATAGGCCTACGAATTTGTTATCATATAAAGGCCTACATACATAAATATCACATTGCAGATTTAAGTGAGTAAACAAGCAAGCTGTTGTGATTATCGTACGAGTAGTGTACTTTACAATAGGTAGCCTACTTTCGAAGCTGATATAGGCTTGTAGGCATTTTGACCAATGACGTGTAGGCCTAGATTCAGATTTTACTGATCAGCTTGTCAGTGAAGAAGCACAGGAATGTAAGCCGAGTTTAAGAGAGAGGTGGTGAAGGTAAAGGTTCAGACTGCAGGGTCAGAATTATTTACACACAGAGAGAGACTGGCTCTCGCCATTTATTGAAGGCACACAGATTTGTGTAGGCTGAATAAATTTACTATATAAATCATAGATCGAGCAATGTAAAGAAGAAAGGAGACAGAGAAGAATGTTAGACACTTCTAAGTCGCTGTCGGACTACAGTCAACCAGACTGACCGTTAGGCCTATCTGTAAACTACATTCTGTTGCGCTGAGGGTAGACTAGGAAATGTTTGTAGTCTAGGGGCTCTTTTGTAGTCGTAACGTTCTCGCTAGGTGTAGTGCATTTAGACTGATATTAGATGATACTGATACGAGGTGATATCTCGTTAGGTGTATTGTATTTATGTTTATATATTTAGACATCTAGTATGCAGGCCTACTTGAAATACATTTGCATTCAGACGACCATATAAACAATCTACAAGAAAACAATCCCATTTACACTAATCCTTAATCAATTCCCGATAAAAGTCACTTGATTAAAAGTAAACTTCAAAGTTAATTAATAAGTAGGGCTTACTATTAAGCACGACTAATTAAGCGATCAGTTGTGATGTGTTTGTTTTGTGGAATGCTTCGATTAATGACCATTTTGGATCTGTTATTTGTCAAGCAGGTTCGATGATCTAGTCACTAGTGCATGGTTAGCGCATTGAACTGTCAACCTAGAGGTTGGAGGGTTTCAAATTAATCCCCGCCGCAGCAGAAGATTTCTTCGACATTAGGCCTACTGCTTCACTTGCACTATGTATAGCTAACTCAACTGTAAGCCTAAGGCTATATTAGGCCTACACGGACTACACTGCCGGTGGGAAGACCAGACGGCGAGGTAGAGGGTTGGCCACCCGCTCTCATAGGTTGTCTCGCCGTATAACATTATTCCAGAGTCTGGCGCTATACGCTGTAGTGTAGTTATTGGAGGTTAAGCTATGTGTTGTTTTGGTTTTAAATTCTGCTGGTGAAATTTCCTATTATGCACGTTATAAAATTAGCTTAACTGTTATAAACTGATAGATTTAGTAGTTGGTCTAGTGTTTCATCAAGGAAGTGTTTTAGTTTACCCCATTTGGTCTCAACGACTCCACTCGGTACACTAGTTACTGATACCTCTCTCGATTACCACTTGGACGCTGATGATACTCACCAACTCATCTCTTTGAACTTGCTTATCCACCGTAGCCTATCTTCTGGTTTCTCTGACCTATATTGGAATTCGACCCGTCTTCTCCCGTGGATTGTTATAACGGCGCTATAGAAGTCATTTAGATTATCATTTAGATTTAGAAATCATTTAGTCATTAGATTAGATTTGATTAGCGTCAGAACCTAAAACTAAAGCTTCAAAATCCAAATAGTCGATTATTTGGTAGCAGTAAGATCTGTAGATCTGTTGAGTGCAAATGTCAGCTTTAATTAGGTTGTACAGTAGCTGTACATCACAGTACATCGTGTATAGAACAGTGGAATTTTTAAAGGGGCTTCATTCCTGATCTCCCCTAGATCCAACTGAGAGCCACACCCCAGACCCCAGCTCGTATATGTGGCCGCCTTTGCTGAAATCCTGGATCCACCATTGGATGCAAGATGGGTTTTTCTACATACGAAGTCAAACATATGCAACATGCTATTTTCCATTTTTTTATGATTCGTGTTATTACTAATGGCCAAGTGACTGTTTAATTAAATAGAAAATGATTCTGCTTCATAGGGTAAACGGATTTGCATAACGGCTGCAGGGGGTACATCCACTTAACAATTTCTTTAATCCTACCTTTTGATGCATCCAATACTGTAAAGTTTTCTTTTCTGAATCAGGCGCCTACTGTTTATCCGTCTTTAGATTCGCATTGAGTTCCGCTCGATTTAAGTCCCATTTGGCAATCAACTAGGCTTCCTCTGATCTGCAATTCAAAGCGTTTAACAGGCCTATGCCTGAATAGGCCTCTGTCTACATAGTCACGCGTGCATTTGGCGACAAACACTGACAAGCGTTAATTCAACGCCGATTCGCGTCATGTAAGACCTACTTTAAAACCATAGGTGTAAGTGGTATTGCAAATTTAGGCCTAATGCTACGTAATGTAAGACGCTCGTTCCACTTGGTAAACGTCAGCGCAGCTTAAGAACGACGACATCATTTGACTGTTTCGGAGCACGTGCTGCAGCCATAGGACCTACACTTAGCCACCGCCCAACACTGATTGACTTTCAAAAGATTAATGGCGAGACAGACTTTGAAACCTGCAGTTCATGCTGGCCCTACCAAGCAGCGAAAGTTAAGCGTGTATATGTACACATTCTACACGTGTGTGCATGGATATATGTATATTTATAGGCCTATACATAGACTTATATAGACCTGTGCATACAGACAACTAGAGTCTTTTGGCGCGCAAACGATAAAAACAAACATTTAAAATAGGCGCAGTTTCCGGACCGGAAATTGTCGTGATCCATTCACAACTGCTGAATATTTGCAGATATATATATATACACATACATGCATACATGATGCATACATACACATATACACACATACACGTGCCTGAATATACAAAGCTGTGTGCGTGGTGTGTGTGCGTGTGTGTATGTGTTTTATATCCCGCAGGATATCCTTCCGATAAGAGCCTCAGTCGCGCCCTGCATGAAGAGGTCTGCAGGAGAAATATGCAGAGGCAGGGGCAGAGGCAGACGACAATACCGTGTTGTTATATAGGCCACACCAGCCTGCTGGAATAATGATTTGCAGCCTTGCGATATTTGCCGAAGATAGGCCTTTAGATCCCGCCAACTTGCGTGTGCAGTTAGACTAGTAGGACATTTGGAAACAGCGTTGAAGCCCGTATGTTATATATAGGCCTATACATCTTAATTTCCGCTGTAGAGTAGGCCTTTGTCGATAGGCAATCAGACAAGAGTCATGCTTTCGTCCTGTCCTCCTGAAAGTGACTTAACAGCATTCAGATCATGTCAGCCACTGGCTTATGGTGGTCGTGGGAACGGACAACAAAGGATCGTGGATATTGTTCATATTTTGTAGGCCTATGCCCTAATAACACTTTTAAGAGTAGGCCTGATGTCTGCTGATAAAAGGTACAAGTGTGGCTAAAGAACGCCTGTTCTATACACAACTCAAGACGCACTCATTGTTGTCCGCAGCTCTAGTATCGCTGCAAAGACCACATAATGTCTGGTTATAAGCCACAATGACTTGCTTTATTACTAGGCAGTTGATGTCTATAAACGCTCAGGCTATGTTAGTGTTTGTTGTTTCTAAACCTTACTTTTAAGAGTAAACCCATAATGTGCTTTTTCCACAGGCCTATAGACTATAACGAAGCACGTAGGCCTATACCTTGCATGTGATCTCACCATACCAATTAAGCCCACGTTTGAACAGCCTACATAGGCCTATGCATGATTTTGTAACTAGTGCAAGTTTCAAGGCAACACATACACACCTTTGTCGGCTGAACATCAAATTCTAATTTGCTAAATCCCTCCAGAAATGTACAAAAAAGGTCTACGTTCCCACTATCGCTGTCGAACACCCAAACATGTATGTCTACATGTATGCGTTGGATCTAATTAGAGTAATGTAATATAACACAGCACCTTTCCAGCACCTCCGAAAAACGCTGCTTAAACGGCTGTCTAACTCATCCAAAAAGTGCAACCTAAGTTACGCAGAAAATGTGTGTTGAGCTGAATCAATTCAATCAGTGCATACATGTTTTTTGCATCTATTATGCGCGCATGGGCAGTTGGCCTAAATCTGAAACGAGGTTCGAAGCAGTTGTGAGTGAAGGACTTGCTCAAGGTCCCCGCACGGTAACCATCTAAGGGGAGGCTCGAACTCATATTTTAAAAGGAAGAATGTTCCAGGAGGAAGGTCCGATGGATAAGAAAGTCCAGTGAGCTGGTAATTATGTGCGGAAGTAAGTAACCTGTAGATCCCCACGGGCAGCAGAACGTAGTGATTTGCGACCAAAACTGGAACGCAGAGCTCCCTAAGTATGCGGGAGCAGGGCCGACAATCGCGGATCGCCCAAGTAGGCCTACAGGAGGATCTTGGATCGAATCCATTCCTCCATAGGAACTAATGCAGGGTTTCTAGCATATATTCCATATGCAAGTACTTGGGCTGGTTGGTTTGAAAGAAACGATTGCAGCTGACATATTCTGAACAGTGGCAGTCATGCTAGGATGGAGTTAGAGAGGTGGAGTACCTTAATATTGATAGATGAGGCAATATCAAAGTACCCCAAGCCGTAGCACAGTTAGCCTTGTAAGATCAACAGGGTAGCTAGGTCATACGTATTAGATCTACTCCGCTGTAGTGCAGACGTCCGCAAAGCGATTTGGGAAAGGTAATGACAAATGCGAACAAATGCGGACGAGAGGGGTTTCTCCTCTATGAACGACCCCCATAGAAATTTTAGGGTAAATAAAAATATCAATTTTGGGGCGGGGAAGATGATTATTTCTAAAGGGTGACTTGTCATTGATATTCATACAAAGGTACAGATGTAAGTAGTCGTAAATAACCTGGGAATGAAGGGGTCGTGAGCGAAGAAAAGTCCAAAGTTCTGCCTCGCATTTGGTTAGGCGGAACATTTCCCATTTGTCAAAATATCAGTTGTATATTAAGCCACTGCCAGTGGCGCCACCTTGGGACTAGGTGCGTTTGCACTTACCAGGGTCCAAGAGTCTACTCTAAGATCTTTGACATGGCTAGCTAGTGCGAGTTTCTTCTCTTTTTCGACAAAACATCAGTTTTACTCGCGGTTGTGAAAGGCAGTCATATTATTTTAGAAAGCCACATAGTTGGCCATTAGGTAACCTTGAGCATGGTTGTACCACACGTCAGCGTTCGGACCTGATTTCCTGTTCGATTTTGAGGCGCATTCGGATGACACAATAAAAGTTATTATAATAAATTTTAATATTTACTTTCCCGAACTCCTTAGCCTAATAGCCTCTCCTCTGAAATTTTATAAAAGTGGCTACGCTGTGTCGTAGCCGAATTGTATATCTTGATGAACAGAACTTCAACCAATTTTTTTTTTTTTGACTGAACGCCCATGAATAAGCGACTTAGCTTTCTTTGGGCGCTGTAAAAATCTCGGGATTACGATTACGATTACTTCAAGCCATAGCTAGACCGCGAACAAGTGTAGTAGCGCAACAAATGTTAAATCAGATCTTGCAACGTAGCGCCATCTGGATTTAGCCAGTCGCCAATCTCAATTTTTGTCCGTAATGTGGGGTTCTCTGTGCAAAGGCAGTGTTTGTATATGCGGGGTTTAAGCGTTTTCTATAAACATTTTAGCTCTGATTGTGATTTGCAATTTAAATGGCGACAGGCGCCTGTTCTGTTGCTCAAAGGAAGCCGACGATAGATCGGCCAAATAATTTTGCTCAGCTGACGACGATCTTGAATGGCGATTCGGTTCAGGTGAAGACGCTGAAGGCACACGGTCCCATCGGGGATGGGTGTTCCCCGCTGTTTAGGCTTGGGTTCAGTTTACTCGCTCGAGTGACAGTGATGCTTCCCTTCGGCGCACTTGTCTTCTGCTTTGTGACGGCCATCATATTTCAGTTCGAAGAAGTGAACAAAACTGTGTGTAATGTGAGTATTAGGGGATTAATGCTCTGCATGGTTTAGCGGAAGTAATAATTTCATGGGCTGAAGAGTAAAAGAAGCGTACGTGATGGAGAGCGGTTGCCTAGCAAAGTTTTACGTATGTTATGTAGTGGTTAATATTTACCGAAGAACGTGTTTTGCGTAGCAATTTTTTTTATGCTGTACTGATTATATTTGCTATTGATTTGTGATTGAAATGTTCATGTATTGCTACCATAATAAAGTCCTGCCTTTACTATTTGCTAACTACTTCCTCACAGTTATAACACAAAGAACATGGTATAAATATCGATTTGAGGGAGCACGTACTAAGGTGAAAATGTTTCCATCAGATGTTTTGGACTATAATTTTGGAACTCCCTTCCTACTGCCTTATCAATACATTGTCTTTATTATATTTCGAAATAGAATGAAAGCGTTATCTATTAAATTTGTACGATTATTAATTATACTATGTTATTATAAAAACTTACTGTAACTGTTCAGTGAACTTTAAAACTTGTTAGTTAAGTTTAGTTAATTTTTTCGATTCATTTTCTTGAGGTATATGAATGAAACTTTATTGATTCCAAAAAGAACAAAGAAAGTAACAAATACATTGACCATTTCATAGATTGTTGGGATACAAATGGTAGACCCTAAATGGACCTAAGTCCCGCTAAATTAGGGCTGCCTATTACAGAACGATGCATATGGCGATAAAAAATGTTTAACCGATATTAGGTACAATTGAACTATAAAGAAAGTCTTAACTAAAACTTAACTAAATAGAAACTAAGAAAGTGGATCACCATTGTGATCTCTATGAAACTGAAAAGATCCATAACTGTGACTTCTAGAAACATAAATAAAAAATTTATAGACTAAACAGATATGAGCATTATAATCAACAGTTTAGTGACATTATTAGGAAATTACGCAGATGCTTTTTAAACAAATACAGACTAGGTAGGTTATTCATTCTTATATAATTTAATAGGCATAAATTGTTTGGCCACCTGAAATATTTCTGATGGAAAGGGGACAATCCTGCACCAGGTGGGTTGGTTGACCCTTTTGGGTTGTCCTTTTGACAGCAACAGCAGAAAACATTTCTATAATTTATTGTATTATGCTTGTAGTTTTTCTGTTGTTGTTAAATCAATAAATGCCTTCAAAATGATTGATTGATTGATTGACTCTTTATTGATCCCAAAAATTCAACATATCAGGTTACACATAAAACATACAGTTTGCCAGGATGCAAAAGGCAAACCCAGAAGGGACACAGTCCCGCTTAAATAGGGTCACCTATTAACATCAGTAATGTAGGATGGCAATCGAAATGTAAACAAAGCAAGTATCGTTACATAAGTAAACTAAATAAGTTATGTACAATCCGTACACAAATGAAACTAAAAATAAAAGGATATAGAAGTCCGATGCATTACACAGTCCTATATATAAAAAAAAGAAAATTAGCAGTCAAACAAGTGTTATTAAATAGTGGCGCATCTGCCTTTTAAACAATTTCAAACTTGACAACATACGAATGCTCACTGGTAAAGCGTTCCAAATCGAAGGGCCAGTACATTTAATATTGAATAATCGAGTGTTGGTACGAGCAAAACTGGCATAATAATTACCGTGAATCCTGGTAAAATATGAGTGATGATCGATGATGTTGAAGTAGCCATCAAACTTCGATGGCAATAATTTATGTTGATATTGATACATAAATACAGAGATCTGAAACTTATTAATGGAATTAATTTTTAAAATATTTAGATTGGCAAAACAGGGTTCAATGTCATTCACTTGGAAAGTTTTTGTAATTATCCTAAGAACACGGCGCTGTAAAACAGATAAACATTTTATACGCGAAGGATAATTAGAGGCCCATAAAAGGTTACAGTAGGATAAGTAAGGATAAATCAATGAATAATACAAATTAATTAATAAAATAGAGTCAATTAAGTGCCTAGAATGTTACAGCATGGTCATTTCTGGCAGGGTCAGTGGAAGTTCGCCCACAGGCATTTCTGGCCCCCAGAAGTTAGCTGATATTTTACTTATTGTTTGCATCATAAGTGGCACTAAAGCAACTTTTGATACTTGTGATGTGCTTGTACAGGTGACAAACTTGGTGCCGTCGATTAGTGCCATCACAGGTGTCACTCCTCAGCGCTACGTCTGGCGCATATGCATAGCACTTCACTCTACTCCTCGATTTGGCATAGGATTCATCTACTGGTATTACTACCTGGAGCGAGAGTGCTTTGTCAAGGCAGTGGCTGCAGCTTACTACAGGCGTCTTGTTAACGTGACTTTTGCAATCTACTTGATAGAAAATGCCTGTCTGATTGGCATCACTTACATCGCAAATGTTGAAAACTATCGTAAGTGCTTACTTACTTGAGTGCTTTTTAGAAAATTTTTAAAAGGTCAGGTATTATGTTTTATGTACTGTACCATGATTATCATAATACCATACTTTACCATATCTTACTCTTAATAGTGATCTTACTCTTAATAGTGATCTTACTCTTAATAGTGATCTTACTCTTAAAGTGATCTTACTCTTAATAGTGCTGTCAGACAGTGGATGAGTTTTGCATCTGTGTTTTCAGATTGTGTTAAGACAATGCCTCAGATTCACATTTCGATGTGACTTTTTCACACATTACAGATTTACATAATAAAATATTTTGTAATAGTCAGAGAATTTGGAATGTTGAGCCTTACAAATTTGAATCATGCATTTGAATCACACAATGTCTGCTAGTAAAAAGTGGGTGAAAGACAGACAGACCAAGATGAATAAATGCGTGTTAATGCTATAAACTGATGAATTCACGTATGCAATTATATGCAGTTAGAGTATTTATTTTGCTTATTTATTTAATACACAGTTTTTATGGCGTGCAGCATCAGTTAGTGGCATTATGCTTTTATGCGTTAAGTAGGCTATTTGTTCCTTGTCCAGTGACCATTCAAACGTACGTTTTATTCCCTATCCAATGATGATTTTGGTTTGAACCTCCAGAGTCCATGTTGCAAGGCCTACACTTGAACGTCAGCCACCACGTCACAGGATTGAATCTATTTTGTTGTCTTCAGAATGTGGTAGCTGAGTCCTACTGCAGGAACATTATGAAAATTTGCTAGTGAAAATATGCAGAAGAATGTGCAAACAATAAATGGCTTAAATTTCTGAGGCTTCTGAGTTGCATCGTCATCGTCATCTGTGGTGTGGCCGCTGCTGGAGCACCGCTGTTTCCAGAATACATTGCCAGCGGTCTCTGTTCTGGGCTTATCTCCAGGCCATGTTTAGTTCAAAATTCAGTAGGTACAGGTCAGATTTCACATGTGCACGTGTGGCAAGGGTGTCCTGCTGGTCTCTTCCAACCTCTTGGATGGCCAAATATCATAGTTTGCAGAGCTCTGGCAAGTTACATGACTTAAATAGCCATCATTCCTTCAAGTTTGGTGATTCTTATTTTTTAGTACTTTTAGCTGTTGGGTTTTGGCAAATCCTTCCCTACATTCAACATTATGCATTTTCTTTACAGCTTTTGATGAAAATGGCCAATCACTGATAGCATTAATTGATTATAATTCTTTTCAAGTATGCTAGATGATGATATTATAAGCCTTGACGTTTCAGTCACCTTTATCACTACTTGTTGTTTGTGCATTTTTATTTTATTTCATTTATTACACAGTACTGTTATTATGCACATTTTATTTATTATGCACACTAGGTCAGTAAATCTGAATCTGAGGTGCAAGAGAAGGGACCTTGAGCAAATCCTTCACTCATTATTGCTTTCTGCTTCAAATGTAGATTTACTAACCTTGCATGTGTAGTAAATGCAATAAAATAATAACAACAGACCACCTGTGCTTTGACTCCTGAATATTGTGAAATTAGGACTGCCAACCATCCCGGATTCGCCTGGACAGTCCTGGAATTGGCCTTGTGCATTTCCTGTCCCAGATTATTCCCAAATTGTCCCGGAACTTGGTGTAAATGTCCACTTTTCGCACACTAAACTCGAACAGCCGGCCGTAAATAAATTTTACACAGTGACCATAGAATAGAGGATAGGTAGGTTAAGTTTCAACATTCCTCTATGGAATTATGGCATGGCACCAAGTGTTCAAGTGTTGCCATGTGTAGCATGAATATAATTGTAGCTTTTAGCGGATTGTTTAACCCACCATTAGCCTGGAAGGTTACTGGAATTTAATAAATGTTTTGCTATTGAAGTTGATTCAGATTTTATATTTAGGCCACTTGTCTCTTGATAATTTGAATGAAATCAGTTGACCATAATTTTTAACGGCTATTTGCAGTAGATTCTGCATTAGGCTGACGAATCATTCGTTACATACAGTGATGTGGACAGGGTAAATTGGTATTGGCATATCAAGTGACTCTGCGGGCATCCCGGATTGGCAGAATCAAAAGTTTGCAGCCCTATGTGAAATTGATACAATGATATTTTCAAGCCTCAAGGAAAGGTATTGTTGTTGGGTAGCCGTCATTTTTAAACCTCAGCCAGATTTCTTTTCACTGCAGGACCATGCCTCTTAGGATTTGTTGTTAAAAAAAATATACACATATGTTTAATGATCGAACATTGACTTTATATGCATAATTCTTTATTTTGTGTCTGTTTCAGCTGTACACGAGAAACTCTTCATTCTCTTCATGATTTCATCTCTTGTTTATGAACTGCTCACTATTATTTTATTCCGTTGGTGTCATCCAACCATGAACGATCATGTATGTTATTTTACAGTGCCTTGCAAATTCTACAATTTAGTTAGTAGTTTTCTTGACACTTGATACAGTGCCTTTTAAGTACCTCATACAAGCACTAGGAATTTTACAACATTTAAATTTCTTTCTTAGCCTCCAATCTCCTCATCTCTCAAATTCTGCAACTGCTTCTTGATCTGTGCAGCACCAGCTGTTTGAAACAAACTTCCTAAAGATCTCTGCCAGTTGTCTCATCCCCCTTTCTCGCACATCATTCTGAGCACTTATCCACTTTCCCCCTATCCTGCAGCATTTCATTCAAGACTGAAAACCGAACTTCTTTTAAAGATATATTATGCTTCTGCTCTTGCACCATCCCATGACCACCAGCACCAATGATTTCCACTGTAGCACCATGTTATCTCCCTGGCTTGACCCCAGATTCTGTCTTGGCACCAAAACTGACCTAACAACTTGTCTCAAGTGGACTTGATTTGATATAGCACTTTTGAACAAGCGGGTCTCCTTGATGAAGCTTTTGTGTGCTGCTGAAAAATTTTGAAGAGTTTCATTTTGCATTTTCATATTCATTTACTAGAATACTCAGAGTAGGGCTTATTGCACTATCATGAATCAAGTTTGGATTAACTTAAATAACGTCAGAGATTTGACCGAGAGATCGAAGTAAAAGCATTGTACCAACATTATCCAACCCTCAGAAGATATTCATCATCCGATAGGATACCTTACGGACATCCACAATTATTGTAATGTTAAAGCTGAATGCCGAAATGTAGTGTCACCCATGATGTAATGGCTACAAAAGTACTATGTTTATAAACATGAATATATTGCCAGAAAGAAGTTTTCATTTAATGGGATGGTCTGCCTCATTTGCATTTGAACCTTTCATTGAAACTTGTATACACATGGTTACTTGGTTTAACTACAAAATTTCAATTCAGTTCAACTAATCAATGAGATGTTTTTAATGAAGCACCAGGATCCCAACCTCAGATGCGGAGATTTATGATTTGAATGATCGACTGACTGATTAGCTGATTGATTGAATTGGATTTTTATAGATAAACATCAGTTGAAAAATCAGTACATCAATCAGACCTTTTAAATGATGATTCAAGATTCAGACCCCAGATGCTAAGGTGACGGGCTGTCACTTTAGCAATCAGCCACCTGTTAAAGCGGAATGATGAGAGAAATGGTTACCAGAACAGTTATTGCTTCTGAGTATTTTAATCATGCAAGTCTGCTGAAAAGTTCTCTTTTGTGCATGACAGATTTTGCATTTTGATAGGGGTTTTTTACTTGATTATTTCAGATCATGAAGTCTTACAATCTGAAGCAAATCTGCTTTACACTCATAATAATCTTCACTGCTGGAATGCTGTATTTTTTCTATTATCATCGGTTTCACTGCATTCCTGGAGGTGGGTGTTTATGCTTTTTGTACTTCTGCATCAGTTGTATCTTTGGAAAAAACTAATAGGTTTAATGCTGTTTGTTCAGATTTGAATGGTTTTTGTAAAAACATTATTGATGTTGCTTCTGCTGTGGTTTCTCTTGTCTATGCTGCTTTGTGCTGTATCTGGATTGTAGGCCCGAGAGGAATGCTGTTAAATCCTTGTTTGTATTGCCTAGATTGAAATCTGCATTCATGACTTGTCAAAGAATGCATGTTTTATGCTGTGTCTCTGTGTAGTATGCAAGTTGCTTTGGCTTAACGTGAGAAAACGTGGGCTGTGAAGAATCACAAGGGCACTGCATGTCTATTTTACCTGCATGTTTTTCATGGATACCAGTGTCTACAAAGCTGAGCATTATTTAGTAACCCAAGGCACGCTGGTGAATTAGGGATGCTGGATATGCATCCATTATGGCACATTTTTAAACAGATCTGCTTGAAAACTCAGTTCTTTAGATTAGATTTGCGTCTGCAAGAACACTTTCGGCTGATAATGTTCATGCAGGAGATGGATGATTTGCACTTAGTAGATTGACAATCTGCTAATTGCATATGCATAAATTATAATTAAGCTGGGAGGAAACAAAAAAATTACCTAAAGTACAGGCTTACTTGCATTCCATTGTTCTGTTTAA
The DNA here is from genome assembly GCA_964023275.1 of Norana najaformis. Classification (NCBI taxonomy): domain Eukaryota; kingdom Metazoa; phylum Annelida; class Clitellata; order Crassiclitellata; family Hormogastridae; genus Norana; species Norana najaformis. The sequence continues at coordinate 22,355,770 of OZ029919.1, forward strand.
TTATGAGAATTAAACAGAATTACATTTCTTTTCATGCCTATAGGTTGTATCTGATATTTTTTGAGTTTTCTCTGTCACTTACAAATTAGCTTAGTGATCATATGATAAAAGATTGGATAAAAAATATGAGTATGAAGTATGGGATATCAAGTGTGGGATATCAACCATGGGATATCACATATGGGATATCGTATATGGTCACCATGTAATCAGATCTAAGAGTCGTTAACCATGCATTATCAATTCTTGGTTAAGATAAAACTGGATCATCAGAGGAAGCCAGGAAATAAAAGTTGGGTCATCTAAATATTGGACTTAAGAAATGCACTCATTTCTTTTGCAAATCAAGCAGTGAATCCTAAAGCCATGGACACAAAGGTTAGTGCTTCACCAAACTTGCCATTTACTTCCGAAATGATGCAATACTAAATTCTAGTGACCATTTTATATTTGAGCTAAAACAACTTTGTGTCTTTTCAGCCAGATTGGAAATGGCAAAATCAAAATCACAAGGCAGATAAGGCATTGGGTAGATCACTATATCACACAGCTTTGTGTGGAAGAACTTAGGCTAGTAAGGTCTATAGTGCACTTTTGTTTATAATGTTGATTTCTTAAAATGTTTTGCTGGTACATTCCTAGACAAATCATGCAGTTAAAATCTGGTAACATGCGGTAACTATACGATAACTATGCATTAACTATACGGTTAAAGTCCGGTAACATGTGGATGAAGGAAGTCAAGCCGTCAGAACCACATGGTAATGGAATTTTACGCTACCAAATATACGGAAAACTCTCAGAATTTGCAATATTAAATATTCCTATATTGGTCTATTTTTCTTTATATGCTTTCACAGTATCCTTAATATAGACTTATTGACTTCATTTTTTTAAAATCAGTAGAATTGTGCTTATAACAAAAGTGATAAAGACACAGTAAATCATTAAAAATTTTAAAGTGTAAATTTAAGCTATAAAAGACAGTAAAACTACTGCTTTAAAAGAATATTTTCAAGTAAGATTAAAACAAGTCAGCATGGTTTCATACACCAAAAATCTACATCGTTTGAAGCTGCTTCAAATGGCACATTAATGGCAATGTAGTAGGTGTTTTATCACTTCTTTGTGTACGACTTCTTTAAATGTCAGCCTTATTCAATCGGTTATCTGCTAAAATGACTGAATTTCCGAATGCTTTTACTACTGGTTGAACAGTTGGAAGTGTTTCTTGCCTCTCCTCAGTAAACTTTATTCATATGTCTTTGTCTGCTTTGGGTTTGCTGAATAGCACCTCACATTCTTGATGAAGCCCTGCATTAGAATATATACCAATTTCTTAAAATGATCAGTAGTTTGGCCTAGCAGTTTAGCCATCAGAAATAATCTTTGAGAAACATGATTAGTGGTTTTTCTTCAGTGGAAATGGAACTTTGACCCTTGCCCTCTGCCACTATGATATTAAGCCTAAGCTATCTAAGGTTCTAATAATATATATACATGTGTGTGTGTATGTATGTATCTATACACTTGTCTATAAATACTTACTTGTTCGTGAATTAATGATAGTGTGACGTTACAAATATGCATGGTACATCTTACCATTATTAGCAGTCAGAAAATAGGAGAAGGAAATGCCTGTATGGTGCATTGTTGCTTGCTGTGCTAATACGTGGTGCCAGTCTGTGTACCGAATGTTAATGAATGCTGCATGGTAATTTGGTATTTGTTGGGAGGCATGAAGTTGCCACGTGTTAACAGAATTAGCATATTAATGGAATGTGTATTACTGGACTTCTACTGTATTTATTTCCCCAGTGTTCAAAAGTCATGGGAAGGAAGTGGATCACTAGAAGACAAGCTGCAAGGTGTTTGTTATGCATGTACACCAGAACCTTGTTATAAAATGCCTTCCTAAAATGTGAATTCTGGTATAACGTGGTTGGGATGTGAATCTCGAAATTAATTAATCTTTAGAGACATCATTATGATGTGACTGTGTTGCAACGACATACTATCTATGGCTTCCATAGATATGTATGTATGTATGTGTTTATCTGAGCAATTGTATGGTGCCTTTTTAGAATGTCACAAAGGTACAAGATAGCATTGGTTCTAGAGTATTGCTGAGAAAATGCCACATACAGATAAATACCACATGCATCTGCTTACGTCATGAATTTTTCTAGGGAGATATTACTTTTTTCAGCATTTACAAAGTTTGCCTGCTGTGAATACGTGATAGTTGTGCTGAACATCACGTATCACTACAGCGCCGTACATGACTTTGGTGAGCATGACTGGCACTTCAACAGGAAGACACGACAACGAACTGATACCAATGACAACCACAGAAAACCCAGTGAATAGGCTGCAGAGGTAAGGTCTGTGCCAGGTTTGGTTTTCAAATGGATCCCCCGACTGCATTAATGCTGCATTAAATTCTCGAGTTGTTACGTTGTAGAGTAGCTTTTTTAACTCTTGTGAATATTCATGTTATGTTATTCTTTTCATTAAATTGTTCATAAACCAAATTTAAAATACTTTAATTTAATTTCCTGAGGTGAAGAAATCATTAATCATTTGCAGGTTGATTTTATTGGATCAGCCCTTACATAGGTCAACATGGTAGCTGAATGCTAATGCATCAGCCTTAGAGCACTCTATGCAGGTTTTAAGTTCGGTCACTTACTTTCTGTTATGAAGCCATATAAACTATAACGAAGGAGTCTTCAGTGTTCATCTGCTCCAGCTAGGTCTTGCTGCACACTGGCAGAGATGGGCAGCTTTTAAACAATTACAACAATTTACAAGTAATACTTGTTGCAGTAAAATTAATTCAAATTGTGATTTTTAATTTTAATAATTACCTTAGCCATAATGGTAGCTTATGCCTGACAACTTACTTTGAAGACTATTTCCATGGCTACAGCAAATTAGTGAAGTTGGAGCATTGGGATAGTAATACAGATAGTCAGTACAGAGAGGTTGAATTCTGAGTAATGCATGAATTTTCATGGTCATAATATACTGGAAGCCCTGGAATTCAGACACAGTTCAAGTGAAACGACTTGGAAGCGTAGCATGAATTTTCGTGAACATAATATAGGCCTGTTGATATGCTGTTCATTGCACTTGGCTTCCATATGCAGCCTTGTACCAATTTAGGTGCATCTTTTTTATTTTTTATTGATTTTGGTAGTGTGGTTAATTTAAAACACATTGCTCAGTCGGTTAATTTATCATGCTTACTTTGAGATTATTACCAAAACAACAAAAATAGGATCTGTTTTACATTTTCTCAAAGTGTTGGCTTTAGTGAGTAAGATTGTGAGAGCAGTTTTCGGACGTCATGACTATACGCAGAGTCCTCAGATAATCTGCTTAGTCACATGTCTTGCTTATGGACCAGATTGTCGTAAATAGCCATAGAGATAATACTATAGTGCATATAACTACTAGTACATTGGTGACATTTAGCAGAGTAGTTTCAGCCATTGGCTGAGCACTCCCTTGCAACATTGTAGTGCAAGTTCGGGTTCCCAAGTCAGTCGCTGCATGAAGACCTTATGCAAGTTTAATGCACCATCAAGTAGTGTGTGGTCACTGTATAGCAGTGCTACATAAATACAGACAACTGTATCCCATAAGTGAGTGTTTATATGGTAGCCAGACAGATGTATCAGACTGTAGACCAGAGTGGCTATGCTTCATTACGCAATGGTGTACTGATGATCAGTGTTTATCTGATCTAATCAGAAATCTTCTACAGCACTGTCAGCTAATCTAAATACTATACAATCTTCTGTTGTGCCATTATTATAATGCCCAAAGCATCAGTCGATGGTCGCTTCAAGTGAAAATTGCAATCAAAATCATAATCCGTTGGAGAAACCAAGTCAAATTCAGAAAGTTCAGAGAAACCAGAAGCCAGGCATGGTGGGTAAACAAGTTGAAAGAGATGTGTATTTAGTTTAGACCTGAATGACATCAAAGAATTGACAGAAAGAATTGAACCTGGCATTGAATTCCAAAGCTTTGGACCAGCTACTGAGAAGATGCAAAAGCCCAACACCCTCAATCAAAATCAGTCTCAGTCACAATCAAAACCATAAATCGAACAGATTATGATTTTGATTGCGATTTTTACTTGAAGCGATTTTCACTGATGCCTTGGACATTATGATAGTGGCGCTGTAAAATATTTTAGTCAGATTTAGAGGACAGTGCTGTAGAAGTTTCCCGATTAGATTAGATTAGATATACAGGGGTAGTCATAATGATCATTGTAGTGCATGAGGTATCAATCAATGGTCCCTTCTAAGCAGAACCGCATTCCAAACGCGCAATCCACTGGACAGAACGAGTCGAGGTCTGTGAGGCCCGTAATGCTGGAAAAACAGGCTGCAGAGAACAAACAATCAGAAAAACCTGTGAATTCAGCCCAAACCAGAACAACATCTCAGAATCTGAAGAGTGGACAAAAACAGTGTTTCTTTGAGTATTCTGTCCACATTAGCATCTGCTCTTACCAGATATTACTTTTATTACAATGTTTACAAGTGTTGTTAATATGATGTTGATTCAGTCATATTGTGGAGACTGCTTCACTTCTTCTGATCTATGTTTGGACTTTATGGGACCATAAAATGTCTACCCCACTCAGGTCACATCCTTCCTGGGCACTAGACAACTGCTGACTAGGGAAAAGTAAGCCAAAAGAGGTTGTTCTTGGCCACGGCATCCGGCCATAAAGACCTCTGCTCAAAATCCCCTGGGGTTTTATGAATGGTGGGTGAAGAGGTTGGGTCTGACTTCAGTTTGATTGATTGTGGCTTTTTGTCCTAGGAAACATAAGTGCCTGACTGGAGGTCACAGTCTGCTTTATTACTAGAAACTAAGAGTATTCTGGTCACAGAGAATTATTATCCAGGTTATTTGATGTTCCTGTTGTGAGTGCCAACTGATTCATAATTTTGATGTGAAGTTAGGCATGGTATTCGTGGTGCAAGTGTCTATTGCTTCATCACAGTTGGAGAATGGTCTTTATCATCAGTCTACCATACAATCCCAAAACATGTATGTACCAGTATGCATGTATGTATCTTACCATTTATATAGTGTGAGTCTGAAGAACTTCACAAAGGCGCTGTATTTGTATGAATGTATTACGTATGTATGAATGTATGTATGTATGTATGTATGCATGTACAATATGTGTACTGTATGTATATATGTATGAATGTAAACATATGTATAAACGTATGTATGATTGAACGTGTGTGTATGCTTATATATTAATATATGTATGCATGTATATATGTATGAATGTACAGTGTGTATATATTAATGTATGTATGTGCATATGTATGTTTGTATTATGTATCTGAACAGTTTTGTAGCTCATTTTAAGGTGATGTTTATTGATTCTGTCAAGTTCAGAAAATTATAGATTCCTTGTGTGCTACAATCTCTCGGTCCAGTTACACAGCATCCTGTGGTTCTTCAGTCTGCCATCTTGTAGCTGTTTGCTTAGTGGATAGGATATATCAGCTTTGGGTGAAATTCAATTGTTGAGCTTTCTGAAGCACACAGACCCTAATTCTATCTCTCAGGACAGCTAAACATCCGATGCTGAAAACCTGCCGGTGTTCCAATGAGGGAAAAGTGAGACAGCTGTTTGTGGTGGATTCGTTCCTGATCCAGAGACCGATTAGTTTATTGTCGAAACATATCAAATTTTACTGCAAAACATGTTCAATATTCTAATCAATGTTCTGCTGGTGATTGTGATCTTCAACGACATTGTCATTGGCAGAATTTTTCTGTCATAAATCTTTGAGTGAATTGCACCCAAACATATGCCACCCATCAAAGTTTATGATAAATTTCAAAGAACAGTTGAAATACAAATCGAGTTTAGCTGTTCAGTATGTTGTACCTCTGTATAAATTTTCAATACTAGTTGGCTGAACATAGCATCGGACTTGAGCAAAAATGTCTGCCTATTCCTCAGTCAGCTTAACTTAATAAGAAACCATTTTAACTTTATAAGTAAAGTTATCACTTATTTATTGATTATTTACAGCTCCTCAAAAGTATTATAAATACTACTCTGTGGTTGTCTGAGAGGAGCAAAAATCAAAAAAAAAACACCACACTATGCATAAGGTCCAATAAATATTCCTGTATTTGAAGTTTTTGTTTTGTGTTGGTTCTTTTTCTGTTCTGCAGCATGAAATAGATCGAGGGAAAGGCAGTTTCAGATAGACGGTCTCACAGCTTAAAAGTTTTGATGTTGCATTGTCAAAGTGAATGCAGGGGGGCAACCAATCCCAACCAGTCAAACCTGAGACAGGGTGAAAAAAGCTCTTGCCTTCAGCGGGCATGATAGCCAGTTGACACGGCCAGCTGATACCTATGTTGCCTACCTGTGTGATGACGAGTTTTGTTCAAAGTAATCGTAATCATAATGTCAAAAATTTCTAAAGCACTACTTAGGAGCGAAGCGCAGGACACCAGTTTATTCACGAGTGCTGCATCAAGTCAGAGGGTTTTTCAAAGAGATCATTGAAGAACAAAGTCCGGTTGCCAGAAGGCCAGAGGAAGAAGGTTGATGCATTGGAGCTGTTACGGTGGTTAGTGTTTAGATTGAGAGAAATGGTAATGACTAACAATGGGGCTGTAATTTGGTAGTGCAAATAGTGAACAATAAATGGTTATGGTTGGTTGTGTTTAGGTTGAGAGAAATGGTGATGACTAACAATGGAACTGTAATTTGGTAGTGCAAATAATGAACAACAAATGCCAGGCGAGCAGACACAAAGGAGCTGCAAGATACATAATAGGTTGTGTGTTGAAAGGAATAAAAAACAGATCTAGACTGTACTAATAGACAGAAGTCTATGTTACACCTCTTCTAACAATGTCACGTCACTGTGAGCGTATCATTGCACTATGATCAGTGAAGAACATTGTACATCGAAATTTGCAAGCCTTATTGTCATGGCCTAGTCTTGACATAAATTGGATGTGTGGAAAGGATGGCTTGAAGTTTATGATTAATTCCTGTATAAATTTAAAACAACGTAACATGGGTTTAAGTGGTTCAGAGGACATTTAGTCTGTGCTAGGTTTAGGTCTGTGATTTATGTCTTCATCTCCATGGTATTTATTTACTCATTTGTTGTTTATAACGATTAATTTATCTTCAGCTAATTAATTAGATACCTAGAACTTGATAATAAATTATTATTTGAAAGTTTTGTTGTTGTTTGAAATCAGATCAGTTAACAGAGATATGTATGTATGTATGTATGTATTTATGCATCTAGACAGTATAGCATCTGTAAGCATCTCATAAAAGTGCAGCCTACATTAGACTACATGGTGTCAGAGATCATTAAGAACAGAAAGTTCATCAGCAAGCAGAGTGCTCAGATAACTAGAAGTCGCCATTGACGGGCTCCTGCCCAGATGTGGAGCCCAACCAACAGATGCAGAGTTGATGGTTGAGACTGTATTATAGTATGTGTATTAAGCAAATAGGCTTATGCATGCATTGGACTGTCCTGGATTGATCTTCAGTGTGAGGTTATACTGTTCCTCTTGACACCGTTCAAGAAACATTCATGACCATGGCTGAGAAAACCATCACAAAGTTGGTAAATTTAATTTGCAAGAATGTGCTCAGAAGGCAGATTAGGCGCAAAAATAGTCAAAATGAGTTTGCATATTTATATTCCTTGTTGTGTTAGCATAAAACTGTAAGTACTTATTCATAGTTTTGCTGTCTAAGTATTTTATTTCAGTGTTATTGTAATGCCCTGCAAAAAACTTCATAATTGAAGGCCTATGCCTCAGTTTTTATGCAGATGGCCAAGCCATGTAAATATTCATCTTAACCAGTTTTTATGGAGAAGTCATTGATGGCAACCTGAGAGGTGTATGAATACACTCTAATTTACTATATTCCTAAACATTTACGACCCCTATGCACAGCGACTTAGGTTGGGTCATAGATAAGGCAAACTTTGACTCACAATTTCTTAAAAGTAGCTTCAAAGAGAGATATATCTTTAAAAAATTGTAACTTTTTAAATATTTGTGATTGAAACATGAGGTTTTCACATAATTGTTCAGCAATTCCAGCTCAGTCCAGTGCAACATCATCCACAGTTTTGATTTTTTCGACTTTATGAGGGTTTTCACAGGCAAGGTCACATTTGCAGCTTGTTTTTGAAGATCTTTTTTATATCCTTTAAACAGTCGGTTTTGCAGCCTTAAAGGAATCTAACAGGGGCTGTATAAATGCACATTTCTGTATTTCAAGATTCTGCAATGCCTCTGTTTTTGAATAGACATTTCAAATTGATATGTTAATAATATCTTATTATTTGTGTTGTTATAAATAAAAGGGTTTGTTTGTTATTTCCAGCTGATGTTGAGGTCACTTGGAACTGTCACGACAATCAAGCTAACATTCTGCAGAACATGAATTCAACAAATCTGCGATCTGCTCCTCATTAGTGCTACAGTTCAAAGTTACTCAAAGCTGTTAGGCTTTCTATGTGTCTTGATGTGATTTGCTATGCTGCATGATCTGCTTAATACTAATATCAGTACGCTGAAGAGTCAAGAGTCATCTTTTCTCTACACCTCACAATCAGTGAAAATGCTTGAGCAAATTGTTTATTCAATTACCTGTTTATTGCTTCTTTGAATCCCATACACACAAGGTGTTCTATTTTTGGATTACTCTTATCATGTTTGTGCCTCAGCCTAGAGATCCTTCAAATTGTGGGAACGTCCTATTGAGGAGATTCTACACGTGTTTTACATTTACCTTATTGCAGGCTGTGCAAATTTTAATCATGGCTCTCAATGAATTATCGTTAGAGTTTAATAAGATGTCGACATTTACCAGTGGCATTCATGATTTTAATAATGTTTTGGCATTTATTGCTACAGTAGTCATTAATCTTTCATAAGCTGCTAACATGTTAAGGTGATTTACTATCAAATCATCGAGATAAAAAAATGTCATAATATATCAGGTCAGTCTCACGATAAATAAAACGACTATTAAAACGATGCATCATATTGATTCAGTAAGCTGTCCTTGTAGTTTTAAGGCCATGTCATGGTGCATAAATCATTTGCTTTGATACAACGATGAATTTTAATCAGTTTTCATATGTGACCCACTGGGAGAAAAGGTACTAACACGGGTGAGTATGTGCAAAGAAAATCAAATTTGAATGTGTATGGGATCATTATTGGCAAATTGTTTTTGCTGGTTTGGACTTGTACTGAATATAAATAATTCTGGGAAATCAAAATTTTATTATTTTTGAGTAAGTAAAAGTTACTCATATGGCAAAATTTGTGACTAAGATAGGTACCATATGTGGGGCTCAACTTAATCTGATTTTAACTGATATAACACATCTACAAAGTTTTAGCTGCAACTAAGGATAATTTTCAGAGCTACGGTTGTTTATATCTCTGCAATTTTCTTTACACATTTTCTCAGAAATGCAGTTTTTAGATGGTCATTTTTGGAATTTAAATTTGAAAGGATTTTGAGGACAAATTGAAATCAAATTTGACAGATATGTCCCAAGAACATCAACAAACCTCAGGGCATGTTTTAGTTCAGAAACCACAGCTTTGGTTCCTTTTCTCCCTGCGTGTCGCATTTACTGCTGCTTTTGAAATTTTCTAACAGTTTGCTTGATGATAAGCTGTATTGCTTTCAGACAATACTTGCTTTGATATTTACTAACATGTGACTTGTTTTGACACAGTCGGGATTAATCTTGTTTGTCTTTTTAGTAAATTATTGCCTTCCACAAGTTTTTCTTGTTTCACTTTTTAGAATCTGTTTTATTTTTCATTTCAATGCAATTTATGTTAGTGCATGTCTTTGTCTGAGCCAATTATTGGCTTCCTTTGTATGAATACGGTTGTCTTAGATAAGCTGTCTTTACTGTAACTTTAGTTGGTTCAGCTGCCAGTTCTGTGCTGTAGCAGTGTTGCAGCATACAAAGTTTTTAACATGTACTTTTACAAGCAGCTGTTGAGTGCATGAGTGAGCAATCAGAGCAAAAAATGCCAAATGGCTTCTACAAAAATGAACCATTTTGATCAATGCAGTTTTTAGTGACAGTGCCAAAAAGTGGATGGCAGCATCTGTTGTCTTACTTTGATTTACTCTGATCTGTTACTCTGCGACAGCTGCTAGGTTTTTCTAGACTAATTTTGTCTTCCTTTAAAGTTTATCGCTGAGTGCCATGAGACTTGGTTTTAATGCAAACTAGATCCATTGTTTAAATGTGGGTATCTTGATTTTGTCTATTTAGTAACTGTGTTTTATATATCCTGATATGATTGATTTGTGACTAGAGACTTCAGGATTTGATCTGCAGTAGTTGGTAGATTGGCTGTTGCTTAAATGCACTTTTTGGCTTAATCAAAATGCCTTGGCTGCCAGTGACTTGCCGGTGATTGATATCTGTACAATGGGGTATACATGTATTTGCCTACAAGCGTAAAGAAAGAGCATTGCTTTTTGATGATTTCTGGGGTTACGGGGTCTTCACCTCTTACAGAATTAGTTTATATTTAAAAAATTGCTACTTTTGTGTAACTTTTTAAGGTTATGTTGACTGTCCTTTGTTTGTTTGTTGAGCGGTGTTTAACAACTGTAAAATTTGTGTAAAATGTGGTAGCAACATTCTCTTAAGAAAAAATACAGTTTAGGGTAGAAAATCTCAGAAATCATTGAGACAATGTGGAGAAGTGCTTTTGAAGGCATTATTTGTTTTGATTAATTTATTGTATCAATATAATAGGCTGATTGTTTTCTAGTAATAATGATACAATGAAGAAGAGGTTATGCATTAACTGATTCAGTTGAATTAGGCTTTCATTAAAGTTGGTACTGTTTAAGCATGTTTGAGAAGTCTTATGTGTCGTATCATTCTAAGAGTTTAAACATCCATGAACTGTGCATTCTACTCTAACATTCCGTATGTTTTAAGGTGCTTGACTTGGGGACGTACTTTGTTCAAAGTATTCTTAGCTGTTGTCAAGTCGGATGTGTAACTTATCTAAGACGAGTCAAATGCATCAGATGTACTTTTCTAATAATGGGAGCATCTCTTAATACTTTGTTTCTAACAGAAGCTATATAAATTTACAATTGTGGTACCTGACTACTTTTGTGCTTGCGAAGAAGGCTTTGATTCTGTTCTTGCCCAAAGTGCACGAGACTCTGAATTAACTTATTCTTCAGACATTTTTATTTGCAGACTGTTATTCTTGATATTTACAGAAGTGTTAGTTGGAACATGTTTGATTAGTAACTAATCTCTAATTTAAGAAAATGACTTCTGTGGCCCTATTGTCATAATACACGAGACGCAGTTTATGATAATTTCAATTGAAACTGCAGTCAGGAATCATAATCTGTTGGAGAAGTCAGTCAAAAAAACAGTTTTTTTATGCTATTTTACTGAAATGCACTCTGTGTCTAACTAATACCGTGAAATGAACTTGTCTTATCTAAAACCCATAGCTGGATCAGATTCTACAAATGCGGCTGTATCATGATTCTGTTTTGTGGTAATTGAGAAAAACACTTTCTGAGTTTGATCCATGATCTGGTGTTTCCTTAGTCTAGCAATTTCAAACTGATACTCATAATTTATAAATATTTTGTTTACTTTATATCTTGAATGAGGTCTAAAACTTCAGTAATTTTGTTCTGGTTTTGTTTTATGTCTGAACTTTTGCATACTGGGTACTTGGAACCTGTTGTAAATCAAGAGGAGCTGCAGTCATCTGATGATAGTATTCTGCTCAGAAACCATACTTGCAATTTTTAAAAACTACAAATTTTAAACAATTGAAAATGTCTTTTTCAAATGTTTTGAAATAATTTTGCTAGGATGTTCTTTGGTAATTATTTTGAATTTAGTACTTTTCTTCAATCTGTGACTGTTTGGAATTATTACTCATAGTTTTTAAGGTGCTATAAATGAACGATGCTGCATTTTTATATTATGTTGTAATGTTTTATAATGGTATATTTATATGGCACCTCTTCAACATCGCTCAAGTATTTTACATGTTTCAAAACTTAAAATTTCAGGTTAGGTGTTTGGAAGATATAGTGGCACTTAATGTAACACCGGTACATAAGAAACTGAAATTTGCACATTTACAGATAAAATATAGCTAGTTAAGATTAAATATTTCTGTGTGTATGATATTTCTACATTAACCTGCCTGTTAGGTTACTGTGCATTTAGATATAATGCACCATACAGTGGTTTTATCAAATTAACCATGATATTATTAATTACTGACTAAACAGGTTTTCTAAGTGTGGCATGGTGTGATGAATTAGAGATTTTTTTGTGATTGTTGAAAGTGGTTTTGAAGCAGTTGGTGGATGACCAAGTAGGAAGTTAAGTAAAGCAGTGGTTTTGCTTCTTCTGACATCTTTTTTATGGGAATCTGATTTGCCAAGTTTGTTTTTCTTCTCTTAGTGGCGCTCTTTGTTTTGCACTGTTTTTCTCAAATTCTGCTTATAATTGTGTTTACTGCAGTCATGTGGCTTACAGACGCTGCTTGGATGCAAAATATCTCTAGACGTTTATATGGCACTATAAGAACTTCCAAACAATGCAATTACCATCCTGATGTTGAGGATTCAGAGACACAAGTTGTTTTATGATCAGAAAACTTAGTGAAGGAATTGAATTTGACACAGTCGTTGATTTGATTATTTCCAAGCTAAAATGCAATATATAAGTTAGTTGCGGTGTACTTCAGTGACTGAATTTCATGAAGGAATGTTTACCAGCTTATAGCATTTCCGGTCTTACGTTTGCACTTCTGCCAAGAAATATTGTACAGATTGTGTATGGAAATATGCATTGCCCTGCTGTTGCCACATATTATATTTGTAAATTGTAATTACCATAAACAGAACATTTGCACAGCTTCTTTTGAGGTTCTTTAAAGCTTTGTGCTGTAGTAAATAGTCAGTTACCTACATGTATGTACATACCACCTCGTAAGAACTACTGTATAGCACTCTATACATGCGTGCGATTTTGGTTGAAACCTGTTAACCACTTCGTATGTAGGTCTGTCTGGGCATGCAGTTGATAAATTGTGATGACAACTGTACTTTATAAGTTTGGAGTTTACTACCTGTTGTGCTAACATTATCTGTGATTAGTATTGTTAGTAGTGCTTACAGTAACTATTGTGCTAATGGCGTTATAGTTACTTTTTCCCATGCTTATTTCTAGACTGTACGAACAGTTTGGTGCATTTTGGGGAGAGACATCAATGCATTCTCAGGAGCACTTTCTCAGCATATCGTATGTTCGTGACCAAAAGTGCGATCGTTGCTGCACTTGTTTCAAATCTAACTTAAGGATGAAGATTGCTTGTGCTCACCATTTTCATGTCTGGAAAGGCCGACTACTGATGTCTTAGGAGCACGACTGGCAGTTTGGGCTTCCTTTCTGTTGTGGTTGTATTTTAAAAAAACCCATGTCAATTTGCCATGCAGCCTGGAGATAAACTTGCTGATGTTTGAATCAGCATGGGGAAAGGTGCTTGGGTTACTGAGCAGATAGAAAAGTATGAGTGTGAACATTGTTATGCGGCTTTTTAAGAGTATGTCGTAAGCAAGTAAATTAGAAATAGATCTTGCCTTGACCTGAGAATTAATGTACGGTCTCAAAAACACTGGACTTCTGATGAATCATACTTGTTTGGTTTGACATAACTGTAGTGTAATGTGAAGTTTGTTTTACTGTACTTTTAAGATACTTTTGTAATTGTTGTTATTATAATCAGAAATTTGTATAGCACCGCACTGTTGTATGATGATCATGGTTTACGTTTGAAAATCGGCAGTGTTACAGGATGTTGCTGTTTAGCTGTTAGTTTCTGAACAGAGGAAACCATGGTCGGAATTACAGTTTGTTGTGTGATTTTGATGAGATGGTGCATTAGAAAAGAAGACATGTCAGTTGGAGAAATAGTCAAGACTCAGTTTAAATCCATTAATGTTGTTGCATCTTACTGTAAAAACAATTGTCACACTAGGAATCGTGATTGTTGGTTTATTAGTTATGGAAACTATCGATGTTTTAGCCTGGCAGGTATAAGATGTGCTAAGTGTTTGAGTTTAACAAGCAGTTATACTGTTATTGATGTAACTTTCTGACCACTGAGTCCGTGTAAACTAACTACTTGCTCGTTAGTAAACTATATGTGCATTACATGTCAAAACAACAAACAGCTTTGCTTAAATGTATAAACGTATATTTGACTTTATAGCTGTTGCTTAAATATACTGTGTATGGATACATTTGCCCGTGTAGATATTGCTAAAATGCTCTTGGTACGCACGATGTAAAATGTATGTTGTTGCTGATGCTGCTTTTGCAAAAAGATTTAAGATGCATTTCTCTGCATGCCTTTGCTTGCCCACTGTTGGCACATTAAAACGTCTAGTTAGCAGTAATAATACTGAACTCTGTAACTCTTGGCCCAATAAATCAACTTGCTCTCATCAACAAGTGGAGATGATATGGAAGCTACTTTCGTCCATTCCTCCAGGCGTAAGCGTAGATACAAGTCTGAACATTACAGGCAGTCTGAAATTGTACATATGATACGCATTTAAGCAACATTTGTCCAGTTGCTTGCATGTGCTTTCGCACGCGCGCTTGTGTGTGCAACTGCAGAGTATATATATTCTGTGACATTTTAACTATTGAAATTACACTTGTGCAAAGCTGAATTCATCTTTGAACCATTTCAATGTTTTAAAGTGTCCTGGATATTTTAAAACTTTTTAACATTTTAAAACTGTCCTTGTGTGAATTACTGGTGTCACACGATGTGGCGTTTGATTTTCAGGTGTTGTGCTTATGATCTGAGGTGTGCCAAAGTTTAGTTCCAGTTTTAGTTGCTGGTTACTGTCCTAGACTTGACTTGTTGACCTTGAGTTTTAGTTGTATGGTGTGTTATGGTCTTTATGGTGTTCTTTGTGAAAGTTTGAATCATCTCTCAGACTCAGTACTTCTTGCTCACTGGGCTACAAGTAAATGACGCTGGTACTTGGTTCTCCATGTTGATCTAACCCAAGTTGTGGTTGCTACATTGCTTCCGTGTGTAACGTGTTTCTGTGCATGTCTTTGTTTGCGTTCGTGTTAACTGTGTTTGTAATGGATGTAGTAGAAATACGGGATCACAGGTATTCAAGGGTTGATTAATGGTAGGTGTGGGTGTGTGTGTTTTTAACTGTTTCTAACTGTTGTATTTTTGCCTGACAGCATGACTGTTGCATAGAACATTATACTGCCTGATGTTTACGGCCGAATATATTCGGACCTTTTTCCGTTCGGGATTGGCTTTTCTTATGTACAAATCCTTGTTCTCGACGTGACAGCGCATGTGAGAAATCTTATGGCGCTGTTTTATCACCTCATATATAACCAGGCTGTAGCCAGAGCTGAGGCATAACTCCGCCACTGCCTTGTTTTGGGGTAGTGCCAGTCCCAAACCTGGATAAAGGAGGAGGGCGACGGCAACGGCAACGGCCTTTGATGCCATAAGCTGTCGTTAAACTGAGGAACTACTAGCGCTGAGGCATGTGTGCCCCATCAGCAAAGGTTGTGCCCCATGACATGACAAATTCTGCTCTTTCATTTCCAGGATCATTTCTTGAAAGAGCTTGAGCGCTTGGAATTCGGTCTAAAGCCAGAGTACTTATAAAACAGACATACAGATGGGCATGTAGCTACATAAGTAAGTAGGTACTTGTGCAAACAGACCAGCAGCCAGACCAACAGAGTCGCAGGCAGTCAGACTACACCACACAAGTCATCACGAAGACCAGCGGGCCAATGGTGTACGTTCTAGGTCCGTCGCAAACTTTGACAGAACCCTCTGAACCGAAATGACGTCCAGACACCCTTGCCCCGACGTGACTGTCTGATGACCCCTATGGCAGTACCCAAGCTTTTCTTTCTTCCAAGTTAGAAAGCCACAATATTGGACCACACACACACCCTACGCAAATTCTCAACCATACTCGCGCAGTCACTGATGTGATCTCCAACATACAGGTTTAATTAAACATACAGTATTTTATTTAATAGACATATACATTGGCTTGTTATCTAGCGTATTAAAACATACGCTTTGTGGTCGCATATACTGTCACAGCTATCTGATACCAATCCGTTTTCATAAAAGCTATTCGTGGGCCATGTAAATATGACTTGTTTTTAATATGAGATTATCGAAGAACTTATACTCTGTGGCTCTTATTTCGTTATCAGGGGACCAAGAGATCTGGACTATATGGCTAAGCCGAGTGGATTGCGATTTCGAAATGCGATTTTCCCTTGAAGCGATCATCGATTGTGCAACAGGATAACATCGATATAGAAGCTTCCAGATTAGATCAGATTTAATTTGATCTTTATTTGAATCCCAGACGATGAGGTTTTGAATAAGGTCACCTGTTTCAATTTTAAGTAAGATTTTGTGGCTACATATTTAAGATATTTACAAGTATGGACCAATCGCAATATGCCTATAGTGCTGACTATTCTCTATATATAAAATCAAAATACACAAATACTATGCTTTAGTTCATCAAGGGTTGACTTCATGCTGTTTTAGTTCAAAGTAAACTGATTTATTTGAACAGAATGCAGACGTTTCAAAAAGCGCTTTTTGCCGAATGCTACAATCACAATGTAGTAAAACTACTTTATATGTAATTAGTCAACGCAGCTAACCGCTGAATATAAGCATTATGAGTACGTAAACGACGTTTAAATTGGCCTCTGCTTAAATTAATTAGTCTGTGCTGCAGATTAACGCATATACGACTATACTATCAAGCAAGCAGTTACACTACTTCAATACGATTTCATTACTATTTCTAAAACTTGTGACATCAGCCACTTTCAGTCTTAAGATGTCTTATTTGGCTATTCTTATTGTATGTACTATAGTTTGCGTAATATGATTAGCATAATTAAGCCGTACATTCAAAAGGATGCTTATCGTTTCTGATCGTTGCATGCATTTCTGGTTCTCTTACGTTCCGGTTGGGGCCCCGTCCGTATGAGTTGCCAATGTAGAACTTCATATTCTACTTCGTCTAACTGTCCCTAACTGTGGCAGCTGCATTGGAGTAATAGCCCACCTGGATATCTTCAACGATCTCCACCTTGTTGGAATCTTTGAGGACATCTTCGATAGCAAGAGCATGAAAATGGTGGTCTTTGTACGGAGGGTCGTAGTTGACGGCCGTAATTCATCTCAGATGCGCTTCATAGGTGATTCGGATGCGCATCGTTCCCGAGCTAGCGCTCAACTACACTACCACCGACTCTCCTGGCTTCAGTGGGATAGTCAGCACGGTCTCCTTGCACAAGGAAGTTTCCTTGCTCACCGTTTCACTTTTGCCCCAGGTCTGCTCAAAACCAAACGATGTTTCGCCACCGACTCCGAGGAGAGCGATTCCGTAGTTGATCGATTGTCCTATGGAGACTGTGTTGCTGTTCGACCATTCGGTGGTCATGGAATTAGTGACTTGTTCGGAAATTTTGGCTTCTGCTTTTATCTCCCCGTCTTTATCATTCTTGAAAGTTTTAGTAGCCAAAATGGTTGGTTTAGTGGAGATTTCCAGGATCTCTGCTCTCTTCGGCTCAAGCACTCTCTACTTGCTCCCACCCGTAAGACTTGTAGAGGTCATCTCTCGGGGTTGGGCTGCGTTGGGCTCTTTGCCGAAATAGTTTCCGACGGCTCGCTTGAGGTCTTCGTCGGTTTCAATGCCAAAACTGGCTCTCCGAGTCGGCGATGAAGTTGACTGATTGTCCCTTGGCAGTGACACTTGACTCCTCGACGGTGGCTCCAGCGTTGATATCTATTTCTATACCAGACACCTTCAGGTTGCAATCTATCAAAATCACAACGGTAAACGTTAGATTGAAGCAGATATTAGGCTACTTAATTATTCTATATTTAGGACAAGAATATTTGAAGATATCACTAGAAGAAGGGTTAGAAATTTTGAACTAACGCCAATTAAGGGTCTACATATACAAACTTTTATAAATTGACAGGAGCTTTTAAGATGGAATTTTTCAGTGCAACATTTGTATACTTGTAGAATAGTTTGCATTACTCTACTATGCTATTTGACGCAGCCATGGCTTTTAAGAAGAATATGGCAGTTGGAAAGCATAAATCGCAGATACTGTTTATTTTCTTATCCAATGAATGATAATTTTGGTATGGAGGCATGTGACACATTACGAAAAAAGCGGTTTCGGCTGTTGGATATACGTAGTTATATTTGGACAAAGTATAAGCGTCATTCAACCTTAGACCTAACCTATAAGGAATGACGTTTTGGCAGACTAGTAACAAAGGTAACATTACAGTGGTAACCTTACCTAACTTTACACTTTATCTTGCAGTTTCTTTATAGTTCAACGGATAGTCCACAGACGGTAATGCCGTCTAAACTGTTATAAATTTATTTTATTTATATATTTATTATTAAAGCACTTGTAACGCAAGCAATGTCAGTAACCTGAATGTGAGGCGCGGATGTATGTTCGCTTGGGGCCAAGATGGAATCATGGAAAAGCCATCGAGACATAATCATGAGCCACAAGGTCAAACAGCTCGGTTTGCCTGAATCTCACATTGGTGTTGTTCTAACCATGGGGCATGACGCGCCTTTCGCCGGCCGTATGGCGTTTAAAACCACACGTTCCCGCATAAAGCTTAGCTTCTGGGTTTCTCCAATGGACGAGAGGATTCGTTGTTATTGTACTTCCTGCCAGGTTTGTCAGCTCAACGCACCGGTGAAGGTCGCTTATCGGGTCCCAATCACGTCCATCCCGAGAGGCGACGAACTACCGTTCACTCACCTTATGATGGATTGCATCGGGCCGATCGTAGCGGAAGCTGATCCAATGGTCGCAAAGCCTGAGTATAATTACGCTCTGGTCATTGTAGATAAGTTTTCACGTTGGCCTATGGCCTATCCTCTGCGAGCTCTGAATGCAAAGGCTGTTTGTAACGCTCTTTTACAAGTGTTCGTGACTTTTTCCGTACCTAAGGTTATAAGTTCTGATTGTGGAAGTAACTTTACCGGTAAATTAATGCAGGAATTTCTGAAGCGGTTAGGTTGCTGCCCGAGGTTTAATACACCAGGGAATCCAGAGGCGTCCGGTCCCGTGGAACGTTGCAGCCAAAGCCTGAAGACGATGACCTATAAACTGGCTCAATCGAATCCTCGAGGCTGGTTCCGTTTGTTGCCATTTGTTCTGTGGAGCTTACCTGAGAAACCCTCGTCTACCTCCAACATAAGTCCTTATACTATGGTCTATGGCACTCTTCCTAAGGGTCCACTTAGCATCTTGAAGGAATCATGGGCAGGCGAACGGGAATTACCTTATAGCATCGGTAAGAAACCGGAAGAATATCTAGAGACTCTTAAACAGAACCTAGAGCTAGCTAAATTGTGCAGAGTATTATTCAGAGAAAGAGCAGAAGCGGTACACAGACCATTACAATCTGCGGAGTATGGATCGCCATTATAAATTAGGTGAGAAGGTAGTTGTATTGGCTCTCGATCTGAAGGGTTCTAAATTGTACAGTCGTTGGCAGAGGCCTGGTACGATTGTACAGGTGAAGTCGCCATATTCCTACATAGTCGAGCTTGATGGATAAAGGCGACACGTTCATGCGAACAAGATCAGAAAGTTCCGTGAACGAATAGACCAGGCGATCGTAAACAGCTGTTCTGTGATCTTCGATAAAGACCAGGAGTTTGGTAACGTAGAGATACTGGAATATTAAAATATTAAAAATGGCATCCGGCTGGCCATTAATTATCGACATGTGAACCGACACTCTGCAGGGAATTGTTTTCCAACCCCTGATATAAGCGACATACTGCAGAAGGTTGGCAGAGCGAATTATATAAGTTGTTTCGATGCCAAGGGCGGGTATTGGCAACTTCCTCTGAAGCAGGACTCACGATGGCTTACGGCTTTCTCATGCGACGCAGGAGTATTTGAGTTTGAGAGGATGTCCTTTGGTCTTAAATCTGCGGGTAACACTTTCATGCGCTGCATCTCTAAGGTCCTGCACCCTGTACGGGCTTCTACGGAGCCTTTCGTTGATGACATGTCCGTGTTTTCTGGGAACTGGACAGAGCACATGGGACACCTGGACAGGTTCCTACAGGCCAACCAGGTTTCGGGGCTGACGTTAAATCTGAAGAAGTGCAGTTTTGCACAGGCTAAAACAACCTTTGGAGGTCACGTGCTAGGGTCAGGGGTGATCGAACCTGACCCAATGAAGATCGCTTCTGTAGGGAGTATTCAACCACCGATCATAAAGAACGACGTGAGGCAAATAATTGGTTTCTTTGGCTATTTCAAAAACTTCATACCTTCTCTAGCTAAGACAGCCCGGATCATCACGGACCTAACGCAAAAGGACATGCCGAAGAAGGTGCCTTGTGGCCCAGAACATCAGAAGGCCCTAGATAAACTGAAGAACGATTTATGTAGAGCCACACAAATATACACGATCGACTTCTCAAGAGATTTTGGTCTGATGGTAGACGCAAATGCATCAGCGGTAGGGTGTTGCTTAATCCAGTGAGCTGACGATGGCGACGAAAGACCCATCTCTTTTGCTAGTACTAAACTTTCAGAGACCCAAATGGGGTGCTTTTCTATCGAGGGGTGCTTTACTATGGAGCGAGAAGCCTTTGCGGTTATATGGGCGCTGAAGAAGTTTCGGTCTTGGATCTGTCTGTCTCGAGTTGTAATATTCTCTACCCATAACCCGTTGTCCTTCTTAACGCAGTCAGCGCCTAAAAGCGCGAAGCTAGCTCAGTGGGCACTTGCTTTGCAGGAATTTGATATTGATTTTCGTTATCGCCCTGGGTCTAAAAACGAAGTGGCCGATTTTTTGTCCCGGATGTGATGGAGGAGTAGAGGGAGGCCCAGCCACAGCGATGATCGACCCCTTTATTTGTACAGCTATGTAAATAATGTTTGTCTGCTTATTCTGTTTTGGGAAAACCAACGTCCTTGACGAACGCACCGGAGCCCTGATGATGTCGCCAGTCTACGACCGTCGTTATCATTCGTAAGATTGGAGGTATGTCACGCTCGAGTCCAAGGACATGCCCGTGTCAGCCTGTGATGTATCACCAACAGACCGGAGTGAGGTGGGAAGAAGCGGAAAGATGATCAAGCACGTGGTGGCGACGTCAATTTTCAGGAAGGATGCCACACGCGAAGACCACCCTGGAGCGGACGGCCAACATCAAGGCGCGGAATCCGATCAGGGGAAGCGACAACGCTCCGCAAGGACCTACCACCTCTATCCCTCCGCACGACCACCCGAACCCACGAACTGGGGAAACGACAGGATGACAAATCTCGCGCAACGAGAATGAATCAAACATGGCAGACTCAAAGGGGCTTCATGCCCTGTTAAATGGTAATCTGGCAAGGACCCAGGGATGCAATGTTACTCGGGCCACCCTGGAAGTTAATCGCGTTCGGTTGCCTGTATATAAGCAAGAGGGAACGCTGAAGAAGTGATCGGTTCGGACTCACACGTCAAAGAGAGCGCCAAGTAACATCATTGGCCTACGACGTATTCTCACCCAGATTCAGAGACTGTGACGCTTCGTAGCAGATTCGTTAAAAACTTCGCCATGGCACTCAAGAACGCTAACGCATCTCCTTCCAGCTTGTGGTTAGGAGCTACTTCCGCGCGGTAGTCTCTCAGAAGTTGATTCTCGAGTTCTTTGCGTAATACAAACCGTGGGAGTCCTTCCATGGTGTTATTTTTTTCATATAATAACAACCTTAGTTGAATTTTTAAAAAGTTCGTCAAAGATTTTTTTCTTATAATCACCACCTTTCGTTTCTCTAAATAGGGTTGTTCGAAAAATTTGTCAATTTTTTTCTTATAATAAGATTTTCATCAAAGAATTTTTTATAATCACTAACTTGTTGTTTCTATAAATAGAGTTTTCAGAGATTCGTCAAAGATTTTTTTCTTATATTCACACAAAACTGTTTCTCTAAATGGTTGTTCAGAAACTGCCGAGGAGACCTTCTTATATTTATATTAACTGCTGACGCAGAATTGATAACGCTCGGTGAGTCATCTCAAACCTATGCGACGATCACGCGACGATAGCGTGGCCGCGCTGAAACCGTCGGTGTGCGATGAGTCATCGGCGCTGGGGTCGTCGAAGATTCGTCGTTGGTTTGATCGCGTGACTCGGTCGGTAAAAAATGCTGACGCAGCGGTACGAGTAGATGTAAAATAGCGGCGTTTAAGCCCAGTTTGCAGTTAAATGACCCCGGCCGGTTTGAGCGCAGTCGATGAGTTATAGCCGGCTGCGCTCAAACCTGCCGGGGTCATTTAAGTGCAAACTGGGCTCAAAACGCTATTTTACAACTACTCCTTTACAAAAGAGTAAAAATTACTCTCCGAACATTGGCTGTCTTAAGTAACGGCAAGTTTAAACGGCGGTTGTAATTCATTATCAGACATCTGAAACTGAATAAACTCTTGATCAGACACTATGTTATTAATGTGAGATTCATTTGTCTGAGATTCCCTGAAAATTTTATCCAACATTAAATCATCTGATTGACATCGTTCTGAATCTCGTAGTCTGAAGTCTGCATCTGGGTACTAACATCCTTTCATCCTGACCAGTACAAATGGGCATTACCGACCGAGATTGAGCCCTTGTGAGTCCGATATTAAGGGGGGGTCAGCTAATCCAAGATCATTACCAATCAAAATATAATTGCCTATAGGTATTTGTTCAATAAAAATAGACAGCATTTTACCAGTGCCAAAGTCGTATTGTACCTGAATTTCAACCAGTGGTACTTGTAATGTATCCCCTGTGATTCCCTTAATCAACTGATTTTCTCCGATATCACAGTAATCCGATGGATCTAGCAATTCTTTACTGGCGAGACTGAACAGCACCAGAATCTCGCAGTCATACAACATTGCGTTGTTGACCATCAGAAAGAAGTAAACATGATCAGTGGCGTAGCAAGCCTTCCGAGGGCCCTTGTGCAAACTGAATTTTGGCTACTTTGCTTTAAGTAATTGAGCAACTGGGCCTTGACCCCTTGAGGGCCCATGCGGCCCCTGGCCTCGTGGGCCCTTGTGTTGTGCACAACCTGCACAATCTATTGGCACGCCACTGAACAAGATACTATTTGAAAAGAAAGGCAAATATCGCGCCTCAACTGTACTTTCAGGACCATACCCGACAATCCTTTCAGGGTTTGTCTAAACCAGGTGATCAATTCAACAATTTTGGGGCAGTTTGATCCTCGTTGTTTCCCATTTCGTGCTTTAATTTCAACAAGAGGATGAAAGATGACCCATCATCTCTTTGCAATAGAAAGAACAAATTTGAGTCCCAAATTTCATTTTAAGTTTCCAATCTTGACTACAAGAAAATTAATTTCCATATCCTTATTTTGTGACCGAAATTTTTACCAAACGTTAAAAACTATTGGGTTTTCAAGCCTTACTCCGCAGGAGGAAAAGGAGTTGTACAAAACAGCGTAGGCCTATTTTGCAGCTTTTTAAGGGTTTTCGTCTTTTAGTCAGTCCATCGGTGTAATTCGTTTGGTAAGGAACTGACAAACTGCTGCATCTTAAACTTCTCTAAAACCCTATTCAGTTTAGCTAATATTTTCTCGCCTTCAAACCATAGCTGAAGTGGCAGCATTGACCTAAACGCAAAATTAGAGTTTATCCCCATGCTTCCTTTTACCACAGACCGAAACATTTTGCTATAATATTCCGGGACTGGAGTAAGCAATAAGCAATGTCATAGTCCTTGCACTGCTCTGTGAAAAGTTCTGAAAAACTTTATGGACCTCCCTGGTAATTGTATGTGAAGCAAAGCCTTTAGGAAATTTATGAATCGCCATAGCTTTCTCAAAGGACAGGAGATAATGCTCAATATCCTGCCCCTCAAACTTTGTGGTAGTAGTAATACGGAAAGTTCCTATCTCTGAACCATCTGAGATGTTCCCTCACAGGCAGAGTTGCCCAGTTGCTTCAAAAGTAACTCATGTTGTCGCTGCCATTCTTTATCTTCCCGCTCCAGTTCTAATTTGAAGTTTTTTCTTACAGCTTTAATTGACGTTTCTTCTCAGCTTCTGTCGGTAACCGCAGTTTGATAACTGGAATTAGCAGCGGATTATTCCAAATGTTCGTAATCGTAATAGTAATCTCGACATTTCTAGAGCGCCCAACGAAAGCCACGTCACGAAGGACCAGCTTATTCACAGCTTATTCGCTCAGTCAAACTCAACACGATAGGCAAAAGTTGTTCGGTTCCAGGTCAAGATCCAAACGACAGGCAAAGTGTGAGGGTTAGCCTACGGTGGGTGATGCTTGAAATTGGAGCGGAAAGACAGACAGAAGGGTGTGAAATGTAAACGGTTCGTTATTCATGGAGGCCTGACGAATAAGTTTTTGACTGGCCAATATCATTAGGTACGACACACTTACTGATCACTGTACTTGGACTGCACCCCGTGAAAACAAGTTTCAAGAATTTAGGCTTTCGCCCCGCCGGGCTCCTACCGCCCGAGTATTGTTTGCCAATTAAGTACTCGATGTCCTTAACAGAGTCCATTGTCTGGTTCTTTTAAGTACTCATTTGAATAATCGAGAAAGAAATATGTTGTTCAGGTGTATGCAGTGGCGTAGTTTTCGGTAGCCAATGTGCAGTGACCCCTTTCTCCGCCAGAGACAGAAGATTTCAGGCGAATTTGAACAGAAAATGGATTCAAATAAGGACTACTTGCCTTTCATATCTTCTTATATTTCTTTTATTTGAGAGTTCATAGATTTTGTGATTTCCGATTCGATAATTTCCAATTCCATAAATCCACTAAGTGTTAATAATACTATTTGTTGTTGAATATAACTTTTAATATGGCCAGAATGCATAGAGACACAGAAGCAAGTGAAGAAGCTGACAGTGAAATTGCCTGTAGCTGTTGCTCTGGTTATAATGTTATACTAGCCAGAGACCCAACATTGTTATTCAAATAAGGCTGTCGCTAAAACTCAAAGAATTTTGATTAACGCACAGTACAAGATTATGCCTTCTGCGGGAACATTAGCGCATACTTTTGCCATACATTACATTAAATATTAATTAAATAAAAATACTTTTAAGGAAACATAAATTAAATAACATTTGTCTGTTAATAAATAATAGGTGAAGTCATAATGAAGATCCATTGTTCTATTCTAGAACGCCGTCATCGTAATGGCTAAGACACCAATTGTTTAATTACATCTTATGGCATCAAAGTAAGTAAGTAATGCATTTGTTAACACGCCACATGTCCATCAGCTGAGCGAGAAATAGTAGGCGTGGACAAAAAGCACAGCTGTCTAGGCCGTATAGCACAGCAACAAATGAAGGAAGATGCAAAGCCACAAAGAAAAACACACAGAAAGAAAGGCCTTTGACGTAAGTAGGAATATTTTTTACAATTGTCACTGTAGTACATAGTCTACTACAAGGATTCGGAAGATGCCTGCTACTAGTCATCCAAGTCTGAACATCACCAAACGCTGAAGCACGTAGTTGGAGAGCAAGATTAGACGTGCAACTGTCGAAAGAGTGTCATTATAGCTGAATATCATTATCCCACAAGCGGCAGTCAACAGAGCTATCAGTAAAAAAGTGAAACAAGTGGAGTCGTATACAATGTGAATAGGAGCGGGGTCAAGATTTTGGAAATAAAATTGAGAGTAGAGATGGGGCTATAGTTCGATTGTTCATCAGAAGAAAGAGATGGCCTGGGCACAACCAGAGAGGGGAGGCAGGAATGTAAAATTTGAAGGTGGGAACTTCGAGGATTTTACAAGGGCGGAAACTGATGAAAGAGTATGTAGTAGGTGGCTTATGGTGGAAAGAACCTGAGCAGTAATGGCAGTATGGTCAGACAGTATGACTCAGGCGAGATATTCATAACAACAGAAGAGCTGGATCGGGTTATAAGGAGATCAATTCCATGGTCCATGTCATGAGTTGGGAAGGATACGTCCAGCACGTATCCTTCCCAACTCATGACATGGACCATATACATACTGTCTGACCACACTGTCATTACTGCTCAGGTTCTTTCCACCATAAGCAGAGATCAAAGCCAGCGAGGAGATCCAGGAACGTTCGTGAAGCATAATCCAGAGTATTTATGATGTATATTAAAATGAAACTTATTAAATGTATATTAGAATCACTCGTTATTATAAGTTCTGAGGGAGAAGAGACCAGTAATTCAAGCAGTAATTTAAATTCAGAGAAAAAGTCGGAAAGTGAGAGGCAGGGCGTACGGTAAACATTAACAAATATGAGGCGCCGAGTTTAAGAGCTGATGGAAGCAAAAAAGTTTTCAAATGACTTTGGAGTTGGAATTGGGGAAACAAGTTACAAATGTGATTTTCGAAGAAAGGCTATTCCTTTGTCTTCTAGTAAATAAAATTTGGAAACGTTTGACTCGTTGACTGTCTCCAGACAGACCGCTGAAGGCCTACTCGCGGGGACAGCAGCACCTTTACATTCTGGCTGAATCCTCTACAACTTGTAACATAAGTGGGGTCGGAGACAACTCAAGGCGGTGAACTTTTGTAGCGCAGTTCTTTAACATCAACGCTTTAAAGCACACAAAACGACCCTCTTGTCATCCGGAAGTGGTCGCACACAGCATAAGAAAATCAACATTGAAACTTCTGCAGCGCAGTTAGCCAGAGGCTTTATAAATGTTTTAAAATGTCCGTAATTAAAACCTAAAATTATTAAAGACTGAAATAATTACAATTTTGAAATTATAAAAGTACAAAGGCTTTTTTCGACCTCGGTGATGTTACGGCACTATATAAATTGTCTTATTATTAGTAGTAGTAGTAAAACAAATAGTCTGGGGTGACCATAAGCTAGATGTGCATTGACGTGATGTTAAAGAATTGCGATGTGTCTAATTAATGTTCCTGATTAACTGATTCCGAGAGCGTGCGATACTGACGACGTTTTCTTTTCGCATCTTAATTAATTGTAACCTCATCCAATTTAGAAGCGAACTTCATTCAGTCTTTTATTTGGCTTCGATCTCCGCTTCAGATGCAGTCGATTCGATGGACCAGAGTGGGATTTCTTTAAAAGTCTCACCTTTTCAAGAATCTCACAGCGATTCATCGAATCCGCTGCCTTCCATTTCTCTCAGCCCAACCTAACAGCTCCTCTCCCCTTCTCTCTCTCTGGTCTTCTGTCAACCCGACTTGGTTCTTGACATGACATCTTTGGACAACCTCACTGACTTGACGCAGCGCTCATGAATAAGCTGCTGCCCTGCGTTTAGCTTTTAAGTAGCGCTTTAGAAATTTCGAGTTTACAATTACGATTCAGATGTTGGAGGCGAAAGCGGACTCGTGTGTACAGCTTCTGTGGGAAGACAATAGCAACACACCTATTGTTACGAATATTTCTAATGCACACAGTCGTAACACAATGTGAGTGGCAGATAGTTGAGAAGAGGGGTATTGGTAAAACTTTAAAAGGATGCACGTGTAGGCCTACTAGTCTGATTTCAGAAACACGTCTCCAAAACTAACGTAGTCCAGTTGTTGTGTTTTTGGAGTTATCACTGCCAGTTTATTCCTCAAATGCAAATATATTAGGTCCTACATACATTATAAAACAGTGACAAAATCAAAAGACTCGTTTTTTCTCAGACTCAATCTGGGTAGAATGAGTTTTGAAAATGTGCGCCTCAGCTGGAAATAAAACAATCTATTGAAAAATGAATTAGGCCTACAAAAAGTAAGAAAAAATTAAGTAGACTGCTATCAATGAACTTGGTTATGCAATCAAATTTTTATGAACTTAGAATTAAAGCGAATATACATATATGAACATACATATATGAACATACATACATACATACATACATTATGCATAGGCCTGCATATCGGTTCGGACTCCAGGACCTGCAAACAGCCGTCAGAAAAGCACATGATATTATGGCCTATAATACCACGTTAAGCAAACGAACACTGTCGATCTTTTTCGTAGGCCTATCATGCAGCAACTTAATATGCAGCCTCTGTACCAGCATCTTTAGATTCGTCTGGAAAACGAAATCCAGACAGGCGGTTTGATCTGTCTGCGGGTTTGAAATAGGATTAATCATAAATGTACAAAGCAACTGCCTGTGAGTTACGGACCCCGATCTTCGAATTATTTTGAAAGAAAGCATACAAAAACGAGTTCGATTTCATGTTACTGGAAGTTTCAAATTCAGGGTCATTGTCGGGGAACGTGCAAGAAACTGGTTCTTTTCTATGGAAAACTGAGATATATCAAATTTCCAGTTAAGAAGGAAGGCACTGTATCAAACAGTCAGAATATATTAATAACAATTTTATCAATTTCAGCAAGTTTGGAGAAAGTATTGGCCTCAGTAGGTCAACTACTGTCAGCATTTATCAGAATGCTCAATGCACTTTTATCAGTTTTGTTAAATTTGCTTGGCAAACAAAACGAATTATTGTTATTATGTTAAGGATCTACGGACGATATCAGTGGTACACAATTAATAAATAAGATAGCCAAGGTTGATATATAATTTTCAGAAGGCGTAATCTTCTATAAGATTTACTTAGCGAATACTTTTCGATGTTAAAGAGCTATAGTCCCATGTTTTAACATTCATACAAGCCTAGCTCAAGCTAACATAACTGTTCAAGAATTTAAAATGCAACCAATGGTTAGAGAAGTAAGTTTTATGCCAATGCATAAAGAGAGACAGATGGACTGCAATAAGCACTTGAAGATATGCTATAGATTGTATGCATAAGACTAATTGATAGCTACAAAATTAAAGTATAAGCCGTAGTCATATTTAAACACGCCCACGTGTGTCAAGGGGTTTTAAGGATCAGCAACGTTTGCAGGAGTAGAGAAGGATGTAGGTCGAAGAGGTTTATTGCTTCTAAAGACTGTAATTATATCATAATATGATATAATTATAAGGTAATTATATCATAATATGATATAATTATAAGGTAATTATATCATAATATGATATAATTATACAGTAATTATGTCATAATATGATATAATTACTGTACAAAGCCCACCTGTGTATGTACTCCATAATATTATTGTTGAGTGCTAACATATGTGGGTTTTTGTACAGTTTAATAATGAGCCAAGGGCGGATTGTTTTGTATCATCTACGCAAGCGTATATACTGCACAGCTGTATATGTGTAGGCCTAGAGGGAGCATGCACGCACACACATAAGCAAACACACACAGTTATTAAAATATAGTAATAATTGTGCCTATATATTGGCCTATATATTAATTAAATTTATGTTATGTATATTAATGAGCACATGTACCCTATAAATAGTCTAACTGCTACGTATATGTTCAGGGCCTTAATCACAGTGGCCTCCTTTTTCAAGTCATTTCCTGTAGAGTTGCCGATGTGCAGTATAGGCATATCATGTACACGTGTTTCTACAGCAACCGTAGAACCTCGACCCTGCCTTAGTTTTAATGAAATCATCGAGAGGTCCTTCACCATCGCTGTCCCATCGAATGGGCGCCAATTTGGGCCATTTTCAGCCCAGGTTCTCGTTTATGGATAATGCTGACCCGATACACAACTCTATTTAAAATATTATATTCTCGGTCGGTATGCTTCCTCACATACAGAATTTGCTTATAGGCGTTATGGGAAAATGTCTGCTTTTCTTTTACGAAATCAGCCAACAATTGTATGAGCACTAAGCATGAATAGATAAATACCATCACAAGTCTTGGAGATTTTAATTCTATATTCAGCTCTTCATTCGTAGACCCATATAGGCCTACAGCTGTGAGCACACATTAAATAACGGAACCTACATGATTCGCTTAGGCCTACGAGAGCGGCGCTATAGAAGTTTCTGTATTAGATTAAGTCTGAAGCTGTGACAATCGGCTAAACGGATGAACGGCCAGACGGTGGAGTCTGACATTTTCCCGAAAGTCCGTATTACACATTCATCACCAGCGTCGTGGAAATTGCAACGGTCCGATGAGGTTTATACTCTAAACATGCCCATGACCTCGAGGTCTTCAATCCTGCCTCTGGGATCAATGGCATTATAACGCTGTGTGCAAATTGAAAGGCGCTGAAAAAGATGGATTTTCTCGCGTACAGTTGGTCACCAGAAACAGAAATAGCAGTTAGTCGGCGACCCAATTCAGGAGTAAATTCAAGGCGTGTCAGGCTGATTGATGCCAATGTCTTGAATGCAATTGGACGAAAGCCTGTGATGGAGGAAGACCTGAATATTTTGGCTATTTACGAATTGCAGTTTGTTCAGCTGCGCCTCCTGATAACACTGATGATGTTAGATGAATGAATGTATGACATCGCACAAGTGTGGACATTGGTCACGTCTATGCAAGATATTTGCCAGACGACCAAAGCACAAACATTGCTCCATCCAGTCGTTTTCCGTTATTACGAAAAAGGCCAGATGGCTTCTTAGAGCTAGGGATGTCTGCCTTTTGAAGAGAGCTACAAATAATGTCGTTCGTGGCATAGTATCCACTTGCCATTTTGCACATTAGTCTATGCTGTCCTCCTGGGTCAACTGTCATTATTATTATTGCTGTTGTCGGTTGCTGGTTATTGGTTGTTAACTGTTGTTGTAGTAAAAATGTGAAACGGTCTTCACACTGCGCATTTCTGTTGTCAATATAATTATTATTAGACCTATTATGATTATGACGATGATGATGTTAATTTTTATATTGACTACTACTACTACCTACTACTACTGCTACTTCTTCTTCTTCTTTTTCTTCTTCTTCTACTACTACTACAATTGTTAGGTTGAACTGATTCTCAGGACTGAAAAATTAGATCACGAGCATATAAATTATTAATATAATTGCTATTATAAAATTAAAAGGTCATTGACTATGTCTAATATAGACATGCTATAGTTGTAGTTCCGTAAGCGAACATGCATACACACCGGAATATTTTCTCTTGGATTGTGGACCTATAACGCTACCAGATGTCACTGGCCAATTACATGGCAGTTGCGTGAACCTTTGAAATCGTGGGCTTTAGCCGTAGGCCCACATCCCCTGTGCTAGCTACGACCCATCTGAACACATGCAGCTATCAAATTTGTCATCAAAGGATATAGGCCCTACGTGGAGACACCGTAGGCCTAGGCCTATACGAGGGCCATGAAACGCGCAGTCTATGTGGAGACCTGTAGGCCTACGCTAACAGTTCCGGTCTTAAGGTTCACTATTAAAGTCGCTCGTTCGCAGGCCTGGTTTTTGTTCGGGATTTGTCGGGGAGCTTCTGCGTCAGTTGCCTATCGCGTCTCTCTGTCTTCGAGTGTGAGTATCCGGTTCAGCTTATGCTGCTTGTAAGTGGGAAGGAGCCAGGTCAGTGGCATAGTACAGGCGTTAGAGTAAGAGGTAGTCAGGATGCGGCTTTCACCACATTTCAGTCTGTTCGAATTCCGAAAATCTGCAATAAATATGGCAGTGTTTGGATTTTTGGAAGACCCATGTCTAAAAGCAATATGATCGCAAATTTGTTTATCGCCACTACTGTTGTAGATTTTAACTGCAGATTCCAGTTACTACAGGCGGCGCATTTTAAAGAAAAATTCTTCGGTGTACAATTCATCTAATGTAAAGTGACTGTGAACAAAATTCAAGATCTAACAGACATTGGGCCGCATTGCATAAAATGTGAGACACGGTCTTCACAATTGCACATTTCTGTTGTTTGAACCTATGACTGCACAAAGAGGCCATCAGTGGAAGCTAAAAATGCACTAGTACGCTAATAAGCTGATTTTAGATTCCAGTTGTCTAAACTGATGGCCACCAAATTTTAAAACATTCAGAAGAATTTCAGCATTACAATTAACATTGTGCAGCACTCTGATAAGTAAGTCCTTACATACGATGCAATATAAATTGTCGTTAATGCAATTATAAATCACACAATTCGATTTTCACAGTGTTTGAACCTGACCTATGTAGCAGATTACGAGGATTCATTTAAAAAAATACCCGTCACGAGTCAACATTTTAAATTGTATCCTTATAGCTTTCTCTGGACCACGAACATGCATGGGTCGCTTTCGTTGATCCCATTTATTATGCTTGGTTGGATTGAGCATGTTGACTTTAGGCCATTGTTATTCATGCCCTTTCCCAGCCGTTTCGCTGAATAGAACTGTTGATATGAATGTCGTTAAGGTCGAGGTTAAGAGCAAACGTCTGACCCAGCAATTCATCTATATTGCTGGGAATGTGCCTGTATCCCTGGAAATATGTCTCTCTGATAATGTTCATTGGATTATATCTGCATTTCAAGGCAGTTAAGATACATTCTTGGGATGCAAAACCTCCTTCTTCCTATGGTCTTCTGGCAACCGGAGTTTGTCCTTCAGTGTCGTGATTAAGCTGGTGCCAGGCGCTTAGCTTTTAAGTAGCGCTCTATAAATATTCGAGTTAACTATTGCGATAACGATTACTGCGCCTATAGATAGCCTAACTCTTGCACAGGGACCACTGGCAATGGTGCATGTGTCGGTATAATGCTACTGTGCGTTTATTCCTGCTATGGCCCAGCCATTTGTCTGTCTTCTTCGGAAGAAATGTTTCTACAACATTTAATTGCTTCTTGTTGAAGCCAAGGCATAGTGTTAATTACAATCGCCTTGATTACACTGCTATAGCCTTACACTTCATTTCCTACACTTCATTTCAATAACATGCTAATTCAAGACAAAAACTTCATTAGATGCAGCCGCCTCTTGTGAGGGTTCGGTCTAAACAGCATAGTTTTTCTTTTCATTATCAGCAGTTCCTGCCATGGCTCTAGATTGGTGCGAATGTATGACCTTCCTTTTGTGTTTGTCAAATCCAGCGTTTTCTAATTGTCTGAGAATTGTTGTATCTTCGTTATGCCATCATAGTTTTGGATATAACTGATTCCTTCACTGATGTAACTTAAGATTTCGTCCTCGCCCCAGTTCACTTGCTATACTGGTATCCTTTTTCGCGTAATATAGATGACTGCGTTTCGATTTTTAAGGTTTCTGTTGAAAAATCAAGAAACTTAAGAAATGGCCACCGAAAAGAAAGTTCCGGCAGAGATCGAGAAAGGAATAACTGAGTTCGACTCGACGAAACTGAAGCACGCAGAGACCGTGGAGAAGAATCCTCTACCGGGTCCCGATGGTATGTATGGCGATTGCTTATGAACCTATATGGACATAGAAATAAGAAATTGCAGCATTGACTGTGAAGTTACCACAGCAACCATCATCATCATCATCGTCGTCGTCGTCATCATCATCATCATCATCAAGATCTGATATGCGTAGGTTATTCAAAATTTGAAGTTACCCATAGAAATAGAACTGAATAACAATTGGTAATTTATATAGATAGTAGGCTAGTGCTAGTGCTAATGCTAGTAGCAATAATTATATGTTATATACTTAGCTGTTTTGTAGCTAATTTAGTTGATTAAAATATAACTCGTATTTTTCGGCAGGGGTTCAAAGTTAAAAGCAGATATTAGAAATCTATAGCCAGACTGATATAACCCATAAGGTTATAAAGTGTGAGGTCTATAGTGCAATTACATGATTTGTTTAAATTCCCTCTGATAGGCGAAAAAGATGAGCTAAGTTGGACATAATTATGTTTAAACTTGAACTTAGATAATCATGCACGTATAACCCGGGGTAGGCTGTGTAGGCCTACAGCCTAAAGTGGATTATGCTAGTCTTGTTCTCTCACCTGTATAATGGCAAACAAGCGAACACCTGTTGATGCCTACGGAGCTCTGGTTGCGTTTGCCAACACTCATACGCAATGCACTCGTGGACTCCTTTAGACATGCTGTGAATCTATTTACCTTTACCCTCGCATTTGCATCTCCCCAGCGCAGTAGGGGACAGGTAAGTGCGATAACCTTGGCTATTTTACCGGATGGCTGTGCTCATTCGTTGACTGTCTGCGAGACCGTCTTTCTTTCTGTCTGTTTGTCTGTCTGTTTGTCTTTCTGTCTGTCTTTTTGTCTTTCTGTCTGTTTGTAACTTTGAATTTTTCTTTCGCTGTACCCGTCACGTCTTTTTAAGCAAATTTTTTCCCAATTAAATGAACTCTCATTATATAGGCCCCTATTAATTATAAGCAATTATTCAGATCTGACTTGTGTATGGAGTCGTTGGTTATTCTGCAAAACACTGAAGCACCACAAGGCAGAGTTGTCAGCGCTTTGAAGCCTAACGCCTCCATCCTTTCGTATTTCGTTGAATTAATTAAGATATGCATGTATGTATCTATGGATTTAGGTATGTATTTATGTTTGTATGCATGTATGTGTGTGCATGTATGTATATGTATTTAAGAACCTCACAAAGGCGCTGTGAGTATGGCAAACTAAAATCTAGTGTCCTGGAGTCGACTCCAGGTAACTTATGTTAAAGATTATGTGCACAATGAGATGCTAGTAAAGGCAAAGTAACATCTGAGGGTCATGTGCTGGAGTAATTTATGTTGCTTTTAATTATCTTGCGCATCTATGATCCGCAACAGTTAGAGACGCTGCTAATGACGTTCAACAATGTTTTCGGCTGAAAAGCAAATTTACTCTAGAATGTTTCCTTTCTGAATTGGCCAAAGCTGTTTGGCAACATTAAACTATCAGTTTCACGCGACGGGGGACGACACAAAGTCCTGCATTAACCTTTCACGTCGGCCATTAAGCCACTATCTTGCGTATCAATCCCACCCCGAATCAGATGAAAAAGATATACTGAGTACCGACTGACTGTGTAAAGCGCTGTTCTCTACATGTGTAAGGTGGCCCAATGGGAATGCAATGTTTAATGTGTTGTATTATTTTTGATCTGTTTTGTCCTGTATTGTATTGTATTTTATTCACACTAGGGGTAGTGGTTAGGAAATGTACAGCGTTTTGACAGTAGTTGGCCTGGTTAGCATCAAGATGTGGCTCTGTGCGTGAGGATGCCGGTTCGCCTACCGAAAGCGGTTATATTTCAGAGATTTGAACCTCTAGCACGGTCCGTGCACAGGGACCTGAAATACTGTGGCGCCATTCAAACCGGCAGCGGAGATGAAGGCTCTCACCCAATTAATTCATTGAAAATGATCATGGTCGAGGTTGTACGATCGCTATAGAAAAACGTGTACATTTACATTTATTTTTAAGCAGCCGACATGCCTCTCTCGGTGATTTTCCACTCATTTTACTCAAACCACTACCCTAAACTGATTATCTCATTACTAGTCTCCTCAATCAGAGAATCCGAACGCTAGTTTGGCAAATGTTCCTTCTGAGGAAAGTCCCTTGTTGCTTCCCGTTAACTACGACCCAAGAAAACAATTTCCAAAAACTGTCTCGAGTTTGAGAATTCTTTACCTCAGCATATCGCCATTTCTAAAGAAGGTTTTATGTTGTCATATTATTCGACGCACAGCGCCAGAGTTCACCATCCCGTAATTACCGCCTGTCTACGCAAGCGGCTAATCCGTAGTGCAACTATGGGCCCATAGTGACTGCATCTGTTCGACTCCGAATATGAAAGAGAGGGGGCCTGCTCAGAGCCTGATAAAGCATAAACAGGCCCATTTGAGTAATCTGCAGGGGGAGTTTCAAAGTTTGAAGTTACGCCAGTGCGTCTAAGTAAAAGTAAGTAAAACTTCTATGTCCCATGAGGAACTTAGGGGAGGCGCTCAATTTCCTTTCTTAGGCCCTTGAGCCGACAATGGACGAATCGCACGGTCATGGACACGGGGCCAGAGCATCGCAGGACTTGCCGTTTACTTCCCAGCTTACACCGGTACCAAATTATACTGCTTGGTGACAGAGACACGTGCTCGCAAACAACTACACGGAGTCAAACCCGCAACCGTATGATTATCGACGAAACGTGTTACCGATAGACCACCGTATTTAGTGCGTCTAAGGATATTAATACGTAGGTCTTATGCATGGGGTACCAGCAATAGAACTCAGAAACTATAGAATCCGAATCTGATCAGATTCCGCTATCGGTGAGTCAACTCATTGCTACCAACTCGGCAAACCTACGTAAATAAATAAGCCTTCCAGGATGTACAGTTAAACTCGTGCCTACGTCACTTACAGTATTCGTGCACTGAGCTAGACATTGGACACTTGAGGTCATATCGCGGATATTCATGGCTAGTTATATCCGTGACTTAATATACTCAGCAGAGTACTCAGTTGCAGCCTGACATATTGAATGCCTTACCCTGCTTAGCATCACGGATCTAGCCACTGCTAGCGGCTGGAAATAGTTTCATCGTGGTGATGATGACAACACGCTTTGCTTTTCCCAGTTACTAGCGCTCATTTGTTGGGCCTACGCTCCGGGCCTCTATTGTCCGTATTGTTGGTCCGTTTAGGATCTAAGCGAACAGAGAGTCGTCTTCACAACTTTCTCTTTGCTTTTTACTCACTTTGCAATATGCTGTCCAGCTCTCTAGTCGATCATTTATAAACAGTGTCAAACATATGTTTATATATGTATGCTAGATCTGTGTACAGAATGTGTGAATGTACAATGGTACAGTTGTTGTTGATACAAGTCACGAAACTTTTGCCCTGATACAATTTGTGAAGGTTATGAACCTCTTCCTTTTCCCCAAAATATATTCACGAAATTTGTTCACATGCAATAATTAAGAACAGGAAACTGTTATGCATAGCTAGCTTTTCCCATCGTATCGTCTGGTTTCGATTGTGTGTGTGTGTGCGTGGGTGTGTGTGATAGTCGGACGGTTAGCAAGCTTGTCTGTCAACCCAAAGGCCAGGGGTTCATTTCTTCGCCAAGGAGAGAGATCCCTTGAGATTTATGCTTCACTAGCGCCCTAGCGGACGTGGCTACAAAATGAGTACATCGATTGTTCGTTGTCATACGCCAAGGCCAAGAAAACGAAGTCGCTGACACCTCATATGCATTGCTGTCTCTGAAGGCACTGATCTGTTTACTTGGGCCCTGCATGGGCCTAGCTGTAGGCTGCCATCAACAAATTTCCCAGAATTATTTAACAGTGGTGACGACAAGTTCTGAACATTAGGGGGACACATCTTTCCTCTAGACATCGTAGAGTTTTCACCTTCCCTCACTCATTACTCAAGGAACAAAGCACGTGACCAAAGCCGCGGAGGGTTTTTGGCAACATCTTCACTCATCAGGACTTTGATGGCAACTTAGTGTCGTAAATTTTTTGATGAGCTTTGCGACATTCCTTGATTTCTTGTCTTCAGCAGTTATTCTGATGACATTTCGATTAGTCGTCATCACTTCTTTACGATCTTTATAGACATTTCCTACGATTACAAATTAACTGCGTGACTCATGTTGGTAAAAGTTTAGAAAACGAACAACTCTGAAATTTTGGGGCATAAACATGTTTGTCTCCAAATTAAATATGGGGCATTCGTCTGTCCTCTGCCCCATAAAAATCGACGTCTGTGAGACGTAAAAATAACTATTATTCGTGTCAAGCGGACGTGTTATCTTGGAGTTCAAATGACCAGTAATTGGTAATTCCAGTACCGATTTTTTTAAAGAAAACATGCTGTAGATTTTGTATTGTGCCAAGCAGAACGAAATCATTAAGTAAGCCTATAGTTTGAGTCGTCTTGTTACAGTATAGTCGGCCTAAATATTTGAATAGCTAACGCGTCAGTGCCTCAAGGTCAAAGGTAATGGTAACACACAATTATTAACACGCCTCTGTGGAAACAGTTCAGAAGATCCTTTGAAGGATCATCGTTTAACTGAAGCTCAAACGCGAGCATAATAATCCAACAAAAGACCAGCTTTTAAAACTTGGTGCTCATAAATAATGACCCCAAAACGTTGGAGGGCTGAACTGGCACAGATACCTTGAGACTACATTCTTATAGAGCGCTTTAGAACTATGATATAATAACAGCAGGTGGTTGCGACCTTAAGTGCTTGTTTATTTGAACTGGAATGCAATGTATTAGTAAAGTTATGTAGCGCCTTTTCTGTAATAAAACTGCTCAGTACTATGAAGCAATGTGCATAATATGATTCATTTAATTTGAACTAATGTGATATGTTTGCGATGCGTTGTGAAGCATCTTACCGTTATGTGACTAGGGATTTATACCCTTTTTATGTTTTGAACCTGTCTTAGCAGCTATTCATAGCGTAGTTATGACCTCGTAATCATAAGTGCACGTTTATATAGCGCCCATCAGAGATGTCAGGATTCAGGCTGAATGGCTAGTCTGTTTGTTGTCGCGGCCTGAAGAACAATACTGACACCATGAGAGCGAGGTTCTGCTGCATGATTTGTTAAATTGCATTGACAGAGCGATGGCAGCTGCTTAATCTGTGCTTTGTTTCATGGCTTGTTGCAGTGGTAAAACAGGAGAAGGTGGAGCTGGAGAGACGAGTATCGATAGAAAACTTCAGCAAAGACAAACTGAAAAGAACCAGCACTCAGGAGAAGAACCAACTTCCAGATGCCCAGGGTACATACCCTCTGCACCTACGACAATCGTCTGACCCATCATACGAACTCACCAACACTTTACCCCTTGCAATCTCTGCACAGGTCTTTCACTCAAAACAGAAAACAAATCCTTTTCCACATATCCTATCCTGGTTCTTCCTCTTCCCCTTATCTCACTTTCCGGTACAATTTCAAACGCCATACACCATATCCGTCTGACTGTCCCCTCGCTGAGTCTTGGATCTTGCTTGACCTGAAACCGAACCCTTCCTGCCTATCGATTTTGTTTTGACCGAGCACCTGTGAATAAGCTGGTTCCCGTGACTTAGCTTTCGTTGGGCGCTGTAGAAATCTCGAGATACGATTACAATTACAACTACCTATGTGATTCATATCGTGTAGGCCTACGTAGGAGTGACACATCTGCGAGATTCCCAAAAAGGCACTATATCAATGTCCAGATAGCTTTCTTTGTAACTGTAATCGTAAATTCATATAGCGCCACTTCAAGAGAATCTCCTCAGGGGCTTTCTCGATCTGACAATATGAAACCACGATCGAACATAATGGTTTTTTAATAGGCAGACCGTGTAAGCACATTCAATTGCAAAATACCAAGGCTGCCATGCGCAGCAGAGGGATCGACGACAAGGCCAACATGGCCTGGACCTCAGCTTTCACTATGGACCTCAAAATATCTTGATGGCCTTCGTTTAGATCACCCAGTGTCCTGCGCAAATTTGCCTCTGATTAAAATTGTTTGATGCCTGGCACCTTAATCTCTTAATATTCATTCATAGGGGACCTAATATTCAAAACTGCATTTAGCTGCAGAATACATGTAGCTATGCTGTAATCTATCAGGAAGTTCCTTTGCCTCATTTGCAAATTTCACCCATAAAAAGGGCGACGAAAAACCTCTGAATTTAAAGTAAAAACATCTTTAGTCTACAACATCTGAAGGAGATTTGCTTGAGCCGCCTGTTTCACTTATGTGACCATGCATATGCATTGCGTGTACAAATATATGGTGCTCGTATTCTTACAGTTATAAATCAGGAGAAAACCATTCAGAATATTGAAGAATTCGACAAGGGAAAACTGAAACACGCGGAGACGCAGGAGAAGAATCCACTGCCAGACAAAACCAGTGAGTCAGTCGTTCATTTCAAAGGCTACATAGAAACCCCTGCACTCCAATAGAATTCTATACACATCTATATTCCATCGAATGACGCTATATAAATGCTTAACAGCATTGCCTTACATTACGTCGCAATTTTTTCCAGCTCCTGCAGTGTTTTTGCATAAGTAGGCCTTCATTCACACGCAGGTACAGACATACATATGCGTACTTATATGCAGATACATGTATAAATGCATAGCTTCATATATGCATGCATGCGTACTTAAGTACCTACATACGTATGCAAGTACGTACATACTTACATACCATACATACATGCATAAACACCATACATACATATCATACACACATCCATACAGTTACGATGCAACGTGCTAAAGGTCGTTTAACCTGTATCATGTGATGCATGCGCACATGGCTGTTGCGCCTGACCTGTCTACCGATGTGGGTGCATTAGAGAGGGATGGGGAAGTCTCGAATGTGTGACCCCTCCCAGCGATTATACACTACATAGTGTGAAGTTTTGTCTGATTAGTAGAAGTTGAACTGCAGTCGACAGTCACCGAAAGAATCTGAATTCTAATTAAGATGTAGATTTTAGTGGATGGGACACCGAATACTTTTATATGGGTAAAATACGAGAGCGGTTTTTTTTTGAAGACTGCGATCGAAATACACATCGTTGGCAAAGAACGCAAGCCTCCAACTCATAACACATGATCGCTCATCCGGGCTGTCGCATGATTCGCATCCCGTTCAGTTGTTCCGGCGGCTTCAACGGTCCCCTCGAACTCACAACAATACATACTTACATATATACACACACAGATACATATATGCATACATGCATACATATATGCATGCATAAATGTAAAATGTAAATGTACATGTTTTTCTATAGCGACCGTATGGCCTCGACCCTGCTCATTTTCTATGAATTAATCGGGTGAGATCCTTCGCCCCTGCTGCCCTTTTGAATGGGGATCGCGCCATTTAAGGTCCCCGTGCGCGAACCGTGCTAGCTCGAGATACAAATCCCTGATATAAGCCACGACCGGGACGCGAAACGGCATCCTTGCGCAGCGCACGCGAGCATGCACACATACGCATGCATCCATATAGTCAAGACAGCCATACTTCCATACGTGCACACGTCCATATATCCATACGTACGTCCATCCACATATACATACACGTACGCACATAATAGTCATAATATTCAGTGCGCTGCAAATTACAGCTAACTGAATATCGGTAATACGCTACAGCATTTATGTCGTTTTCGTGATGACTTGGAAACTAACCAGTTATGTGCCTTATGATGACATAAGTCAATCAAGTTGCCTGAGTTAACTATAATCATCTGTTTATCGACTTTTCAGCCATAGAACAAGAAAAGCGCGCAAGTCAGACTTCCTAGACTCCACAGAAGTAGTCAACTCTGTTGAAAGATTCTCGGACGAAACGGATATTCGAAACACCGTGTAGTGCAAGAAAAGAATTTTATATTTTAGTCAGTTGACATCGGAAACACTAATTCTGCTTTGAAAAGATAATTAGTATAGGGCTTAATTTCTTACGAAGTCGCTGTTGGAAAGTAAATGAGCTTTGTGCAAGAAAGGAACTTCATGTTTAGTTACCGAACATCGGAGAAGCTAATTTTGCATTGAAAGGAGACTTAGTTTAGAGCTTAATCTCTTACAAATTCTGCTGTTGGAAAGTAAATCTTTCTGTTGGGATGTCATATCTGTTTAAACAGAAGCGAAGCCATTCGTTGATCTGGCATGTATTTGGAATATTGTCTGAATATTTCGAGGAGTGAAACTTATTGAGTTTCGGTGTAACGGTGTATGCTATCTAATAAAAAATTAACTATTCGTATTAGTGTCCTGTTTGAACAACTGTGGACAGATATATGTGCACAGACGTAATGAATAAATAAGTAATAAGTAATAACTTATTGATGCAGGACACACATAAGCTTCAGAGTTCAGAACTTTTGGGCTAGAATCAGAACTATTGCATCAAAATTTGAGCAAATAAACGTTGCACATGTTCTTAAATATTTGCAATGGCTTCCTGTTCAGCAAAGTTTCGAAGTTTCCTGTTTCAAATTGGGGCTTATAGTTTATAAAACATTTAACACTGGCCTGGTTGGCCATCCTCTATCCCCAAACTTACCATTATTCAACCAAGTATCCAATTGGCTTTCTCTGCTTGGGCCAAAATTAGAACTGTTCTAGGTGAACGAGCTATTTCTGTTCCTACCCCTAGATTTTGGAACACTCCTTGTAGGCCTATCTGTTCGTTCTGCTCAGTCGCTTAGGAGATTAAATTGCTTAGAGTCGAACGGTTCTTCCTGTAACACGATTACACGTTATTAAATAAATTATTTTTGTCTAAAAACCACACTAACCGGTTAGTTATCATTCTTTCATTATTTTACATAAAACTTAGGTGAGATCTGTATGATTGAGGTTTTGACGCATCCTGGTTTCAGAACTTGGTTGGAGTAGGCTACTGTTGCCTCTTCCATTCAGAGACGATTTTACCATTAAGCCAGAGTATGTTATTATTCAGTACATACAAATTGTATTGCTCAACTACTACGGGAGCAGATAAAACTGGCCAAAAAGTAAGGCATTAGAAGCTCTCACTGAGCAATATAATTTGTATGTACTGAACGACAGCAGTTACATCATTGTCGTGTCATGCATATTAAGTGTAACTGTACACGGTTTAAAATAATAGATTTAAAGGTATCGTTGTAGTTTCTATTTAACGACGCTGTGTCATAACAAAGATGATCACCGTCGCCCTCCTCCTTTATCCAGGCTTGGGACTGGCATTTTTCTATTATACATGATCTTTCAAAACAGCAGGCCTATGTGTCATAATGTCTAATAAAGTGTATGCTAAGTTTCTAAACTATTTCATCCAAATTGAGCAGAGTCGAGGCTATATTGTCGCTATAGAAACTTGCGTACATACATACATACGTAAGGCCTATGTCTATAATATCAGAATGTAATGTAAATCTCCGTAAATGCAATAGCGTCATCTTCAGAGTCATTCGCTAGATGGCGAAATCATTGTCATGATTCAAGTTGATTACGGCAGACATGAAATGCTGAGATGCAGTCTGCAGTCTTTATCAATAATCATTTACAGTAAGTGAAGATCTGAGTAGGAAATGATTAACCCAGTTGAAGAGTGAAAAATGCAGTAATTCTGTTAGCAAACAAACTCAAAAATTAGTCTACTGGTTTCGTTCGAATCATACACTTTTGATGGATTGAAAGATATAAATGTGGCAGATTAGTCTATTACAGACTTCTTTGTGCAGAAGTAGTTTCTGTTGATATAGTAATTTATCAAAGAAGCCATAAGCTATAGTTGTAGTTCCAACTTGTTATCGTATCGAATCCTTGTATGCAACAGGGAGTGTAGTCCTGAATAGGTGACGCTTGCGTGAAAGCGGGACTACAATTCTACTTCGGAAGTTTGATTGGATGTTCACCAACAACAATGCGTCATCATTTTATCACTGTTTACCTGCAACAACAGGAGTGCGCAATGGTCTCGTGGTTAACGTGCTGGATTGTCAGCCAAGAGATCGGGGTTCAAATTTCACCAGGGTAGAAATTTGTTTCGAGATTTCTGCTCCACTTGCGCCCTGTAATATAAAGAGTACAATGGACGTGCACTGTCGGTGAGAAGACCAGACGGCGAGGGACCACCCTCCATTATATGTCGAAGCTAAGAAAAATGAAGTCGTTAACACTGCCTCTCGGAGCTAGCTCAAGAAACTGCTCTTGTTCTTACTTGCAGCAGCACAGACCGGAAGTCATATCAATGCACGTTTCAGACAATCTACGCTACCTTGATGTGGCGTCGGGACCGCTTCTGATGAGTTTCCTTTGAAGAGGTGCTATATGAAGCTGTGATAAGAATTACAATTACCACTGCCTAGCGTCACAACATACGACATTCGCATTTAACCGTTCAGAGTCAGTCACAAGCGTTTGACCTTGTGACCGAAGTGCAACAGTCGAATTGAATCTTTTCTCTTTTTAAGTGTCATGTCATGTATCGGTTGAGCTAACACTCTGTTCTTAGAAAGTGGACGCATTTTTCGTGTATGTTCACTTAACTCTTTCAAAATATCGCTTGTTTTCGAAGTATTGATTCTTTGTCACTAACGGCTACAAATTTTCCATCTTCCTAAAACTGTCCGTGTCCTTCAATTTTATGCAAAGATTAGAGCTGATTGGATCAATCTTACACAGTGTGAATCCGTTGAGTTAAATCAGAGACCTAATCCTGTGTATTTCCATTATTTCAAAAGTTGATTGCGATGCCTCATCAGGTTTTTTCTGTCCACCGGAAATTATGGCAACGATTTGACTCTGAATCACAGATTGAAGAGTTTTGAATCCTCAGTGACCCACCACTCGGTCACGTGTTGTATTATTACATAGATCAAGCGTAAATTGCTCATTTCACCTCCAGTTTGCCAATATTTTCAATTATTCAATCAACTATTTAGAAGACTGGACCCATAAAGCCAAGAAAAACACAAGGTACCCAG
Organism: Norana najaformis; assembly: GCA_964023275.1. Classification (NCBI taxonomy): domain Eukaryota; kingdom Metazoa; phylum Annelida; class Clitellata; order Crassiclitellata; family Hormogastridae; genus Norana; species Norana najaformis. Next base: position 22,400,277 of record OZ029919.1, read on the forward strand.
AGATAAAGCCAGATTCCAAGGTTTCATTAAGAAAGTCGAGATCTTGGAGGAAACTCAAGCAGTGATAAAATTATCCGGGTCTGTTACAGTGTAGAATCCACCGTAAACTTAATAGGTCTTATTGTCCTATGTGTGCCTCACAGGTAGCCACGCAAGAAGAGTCTGTAAGCGGAATGAACGGCGCTATATAAGTTGTCTATTGGATTACACAGCATTTTGTGCCTTACTTTATTTGTAGGTTAACTTAAATTTTAGCGCTCACGTTAAATCACGTAGAAAATCTTTGATTTGACTAACGTTTGTGAAGGTTGTCACTGTACAGTAAAAAACAGAATCAAGCAACACTAGCGCCTTTATGAAAGCCTGTTCAGGTGCTACATAAATTTCTGCCTGCCTGCCTGCCTGCTTGCAGGAATTTTGTCGTCCTGTCTCGGGTTTTGCTGGCAGCAGAGTTCGTCGTTCCACGACCCGGGGCGAACTCCCTCTTCCTTCTTCACGCAATTCGGCAACGCAACGTTGTGCTTTCTGAGTGGCTGGGTAATCTACCTTTCCCCAGATTTGGGTCTTTTGGTTAGGGACACTACATGCATCTTTATCAACACTTAACAACTGTTCTCTATCAGCGGGGCTGGACGGGGAGTGTTTCTGAATTTATAACTTTTAAAGACGCTATATAAATGTATCGACTGAATGACTGATTGAGTGACTGACCGACCGAATGAATGAATGAATATATGCATGAATGAATGAACATATCAACACACAACAGATGATTGGGACGAAAGGTGAATTTCAGACAACAAATTGCTCCAATGAGGCCAGAGTTGCAGCTATTTACTCCTCGCCCCGATTGCAACGGAAAATGTCTCATCAAAACTAGACAACATATGCGGCCAGATAAAAACACATTAAACCGCCAACAATTATACATGGCTTAATGACACGATAGTTATATGAGGTCCGAGCTAGAGTCCGCTGAGATCCAAAACAAATGACTAGATACAAATAATTCCACCACGAGCATCCCAGTATTAGCGTCGGGATTCTGGCAAAATCGGTTTCGTATCCAACTCATCAGGGTGCGGTATGTGACAGAGAAAGACAACATTTTCCAGCCCACACTGGTTTAGCATATTTCCAATTGAAGATACATTTTGCCCCCACATTTTGCTCCTGCGCCTATTTGAGTTTTTCTGCCGACTACAGATCGTGCTCCGCAGCAACTCACTGACTGCACAGTGTTGGAACACTATATGTCTAGTGCATGAGATACTACACAACGGTTTACGACAGCCGAACTCAGCTATGGCTGGGAACGTAGGAAGGGAGGGTTAGGAGCGACGATACTGTTGAAAGGAATATTAACGGAGGGGGAGCAGGAAGCGAAAGAACCTTTGAACATTAAACATTGGAAATTTGAAACTTTGAAAGAGGTTAATAAACGTTTAACTGCAGTCGCGGAATTTCAGACTATTGAGGAACCCAGTAACGAAACACTGACCTAAAGACAATATACATCGATACTACTTTATATATATATGACAACTAGTACATATATAAGACACTAATATATAATATATATATATATATACGACACATATATCGGACCATTAATGTGTATATATATATTCATCCTTGTCGACAGTCATGTGCAAGGATGATGACCACATGAACATCTCTTTTTCTTCTGAGCCTTTAACGATAGCAGCAGCATCAGCAGCAGCAGCCGTAGGATCGAAGAAGAAGATGATGAAAGAAGAAGAGATGGCTTCGTGCGCGGGAGTGTTGTTGAATTAGTGATGGTTTTTCCAGTTGCCACGCACTCCCGGTGGGGGCACTGGAGGTGGTCCGTTGGATGCTGATGCACCACAGTCCGTGAGATGAAGATGATGGTGATGATGGTGATGCTGATGCCTCGGCTGCTGAGGACAACATCCGCCCGTTGCAGAACTTCTGCGATTCTCGTGTTCTTGTTTACATTCCGCCATTTCTTTAGCGAAAGGGTGATCTCTGTGGATGTAATTATTATATAAGGGTTTAATGCGACTACAATAAGAAACAAGGCGACACTTAAGAGGGAGGTGGGGAAAATGGAGGGATGCAGGCAGAGAGGCAAAGAGGCAGACACAGAGGTAGCTGGGGAAAGAGAGAGAGAGAGAAACAGAGGAGAGAGACAGAGACAAGAGAAATGGAAAGAGCAAGAGGAGAGAGGGTAGAGAAAAAAGAGAGAGGGCAGAGACATAAAGGAGAGAAAGAGCGAGAAGAAACAGAGAGCAGAGAGAGCAGAGAAAGAGAGAGGAAGTAGAGAAAGAGGAGAGGAGAAAAAGAGAGAGAGAGAGGAGAAAGAACAGAGAAATCTCGAGCTTACGATTACGTTTACGATTACGAGAGAGGAGAAAAAGAAAGGAGAGAAAGATAAAGAGAGTGAGGAGAGAAAGAGAGAAGAGAGAAATAGAAGAGACAGAGGAGAGAAAGAGAAAGAGAGCGAGGAGAGAGAAAAGAAAGAAAGGAAGAAAGAAAGAAAGGCAGAGAGAGCGAGCGGTGAGTAAGAGACTGAGACAGGTGAATATTTCCAGCTGAGAATATAAACCAAATGCCCTCCTCTGTCGATGGCCACTAAATCGCCGAACTGGTGCCGCTCAGTTCGTCTGCGGCACTTGCTTTGTCCTGGATAGAATAACACAGACCAGGAATGCCACGGATCGATGGATAGAAGAACGCAGATGGGCACGAAAGAGATGCGGGCAAGGAGAGGCAGGCAAGCGGCGAGTCAAAAGCGATGGACAAATGGATGGATGGATGTACAGTATGTATGTATGTATGTATGTATGTATGTATGTATGTATGTATGTATGTATGTATGTATGTATGTATGTATGTATGTATGTATGTATGTATGTATGTATGTATGTATGTATGTATGTATGTATGTATGTATGTATGTATGTATGTATGTATGTATGTATGTATGTATGTATGTATGTATGTATGTATGTATGTATGTATGTATGTATGTATGTATGTATGTATGTATGTATGTATGTATGTATGTATGTATGTATGTATGTATGTATGTATGTATGTATGTATGTATGTATGTATGTATGTATGTATGTATGTATGTATGTATGTATGTATGTATGTATGTATGTATGTATGTATGTATGTATGTATGTATGTATGTATGTATGTATGTATGTATGTATGTATGTATGTATGTATGTATGTATGTATGTATGTAATATGTATGTA
>OZ029919.1:22403538-22538538 GCA_964023275.1 Norana najaformis
CCGGCGGAATTTCGGGCCATTCCAAGCAGACATCAGTATTGCGTAAATGTTTGTTGTTGTGCTGTGAGAATTTCTTAAAAAGCGCAAACACATTTGACCAATAAATGTCCAGGTAAAGGTACGGTTGTTCATATACTGGTGCTCTTGGTCTATAATACAACGATTGTGGGTTCGAACCTTCTGAGCGGACACCGTGCAACGATCTTGGACAAATTGTTTGTGCACGCGAGTCTCTCGTCGCCTCACATTTAGATTTACTGACTTTACACGCATAAGTGAAATATATAAATAAATAAATAAAAATTCGGGTCTGATCATAATGGTCTATTCTGCTGATGCAGAGTGTAATATACTGAGACCGTAGGCCCTATATACAGCGGAAGGAAACTGACCTCTTCCAAAGACAACCTGGATGTTCTGAGTCGTAAACTTTTCTTCGCATCTCTCTCCGACGAAGTCTTTGGAGCACCTAGGACGAAATTAAATTAAAGGTCGCAGTTAACTTCGTACTCAAATCCATTCTGGTCAACGCCCCTGACTCGCCGTAAGACAACCGAAGTATAGCAGTTGACAGTTAGAAAGTATAGATGTAACAATTACAAAGACTCAGCGTCGACAGTTATTGCAAAAATAAGTCCCTTGTACACATGCCGCAGTTGGGTGATCATCGTGTATTTTTCTCAGACCCGGCAGCGGTGGAAATCCAAAGTTCTAAAGCAAGTGGCCAGCAGGCTACATAGTAATTGCCGTTTTGCTTGTAAACACATGCTGATATCGTAACCATAACTTTAGTAATTCCTTAGCGCCCAGAAAAAACAAAGTCTCGGGCAACCAGATGATTTATGGAACTCGATAAAAAATCGACAAGACATGTTGAAGGAAGTTGGAAGCTAAGTAGTCCACCGGCGATCAGTGCAGCTTGAAAATTAGTATAGAAAAACTGGATTTTGTTGCAACGGAAAGAGTTGTTAATTCTTTTCAACTTCTGCAGACGACCAAGAGAAGAAGAAATAATGGGCCCTAATAATAATAATAACTACATTTCTGTATCAGCGCTTATCTATAGCCATCCAGCTCGTCAATGCAGTTGCTTTTCACAGACTTTTGCCACCAAGCACATCAACGAATAACAACAACAACAACAACAACAGTAATAATAATAATAATCTCTTTTTCTCCGGAAATTTTTGAACAACTAAGGGATTATACTTACCTTGGTAAAAAAATAATAATAATGACGCCTTTCTGTAGCGATTCAGCGCTTTTAACATTACTTTGCACGTCACTTTCAGCAAACCAGGCATAAGCAACGATTAGCCATTCCAAATGTAGGAAGTCTGTCAAACATAATCTTTTTATTTTATCCTTGGGACATAATCCTTTGGGCTTAAGTAATAATAATAATAATAATAATAATAATAATATTATTATTATTATTATTAGTAGTAGTAGTAGTAGTAGTTGAGAACTTCTATAGCGCTACTGTAATAATGCTCGAGGCGTCAGTCGATGGTCGCTACCAAGCACAATCGTTGTGCATGGCAAATTCCAGGGTGAGATCATTAATGACTAACTACTCAGAGGCAGGGCGCAGGACACTACCGATGCAGAAAACAATAAGCCAAAAGGCCTGTCAAGTTACAACAGTTCAGAGGTCAGACTGCGAGCGTTGTCTTTGATTGGTCGGTTGCAAATAAAAGTATTAGCGCCGCCTTCTGTCGTAGCAAAATCCAGTTTTGCTTTGACGTCATCGTTTGATATGGCGTCATTCTTTTGTCCCTGATTTTGGCAAATGTCCAGAAGAGGCGGGGATTGGGCGAGACTTTGAGCACTGGCCTCCCAACCACGAACATCAGCGTATCGTGTCAGAGATAATCCGAGAAAACACGAAATCTGTCTCTCACATTCAAAGATCAAGAAATGTCAGACTTCAAGTATGGCAACAGACACTTTGATTAATCTCCACAGCACGGAGACTGATCAGTTTTATCAAAAGCGATAGCTAGACCCACGGCAGGCCTAACTATTCTAGGCACAAGAAGATAAACGGTAATTCGTCAAACTCCGGTACAGCCCTAACTTGAATAACCCCTGCGGCTTATCTATAATTCCATCACCATCTTTTATTATCGCTCAGCGTTAGCTTTTCCATGCACGAGACCATCAAACTGCATGAAACTTGTTTATACGGCATATACCACGCACACCGGCTACACGCGCGCACATAAACACTTAATATATAACTTTTCTAATAGATATTTTATTACGTACAACACTGCGTATATACATACTCGCAGTAGTTCTTCTTGAGTGACGTCATAACGTAGCAGGTGCCCCCATTGAGGCAGTAGTCTTGGCGTGGACATCGTCTCGAGAATGGCTTCACAGATTCTGGCCAACGAACATAAAACATCGATATGAGACTTTATTCCGGATTTATTGGACCTTTCGCCTCCAGCCGCGGCTGCTTCTTAAGCCGACAGCTTCCGAAGGGCCGGCGTACTCCCGCGTCGGGTACGGATGAATTTTATGCGCATTAAATAGGCGCCAAATATGGTGGTCGCTTCAGACAGATGTGCACGAACTTTTATTAAACACGAGGTTTCCATTAAACGAATACTTGCACGAAGACGCATTTAAGCTTATGAAAGGCTTACATTTATTATACACATATAGGCTGGATAAAGAAATGGATGGATGGATGGATGGATGGATTGACGGACGGACGGACGGACGGACGGACGGAAGGACAGACGGACGGACGGACGGACAGGCAGACAGACAGACAGACAGACAGACAGATAGATAGATAGATAAACAGACACGGACGTAACCAGACTCAGATGAGTGAAAGGCAAGAATTCTGCGAAAAATAGGCAACAAACTCTAAATACCCATTTCACTCGACTCAGCTGTTGAGGTGCAGAACAAAGCAGTGTATCTTTACGGTTGCGAAGTGTTAGACTATAAATTTGATAATTTATCTGGAGCCACGTAAATAAGTATAAGTCCATAATACTGAGACGATGCATTCTGCTTGTGGCAGAGTGAGACATGTCGAGACAGAGAAAGTGCCTTTTATTATATATATATATATATTAGTTAGTTAGTTAGTTAGTTGGAAAAGGCAGAAAGTGATTGCCTATGGAACTATATATAATCTAGAAACGTAATTCTTGGAAGCATAAGCCTATATTATTTATCGACCGAATTATGTATGCATAGTGTAATTATGTGCGTATAATGTTTATGACCCACTTATAATTATTACTGGCTGTGGTGAATATCTCTTCCTTATGTATGCTTTGCTGCCAAATGCGATAATCATGAGCCACTCTGCAGTGTAAATAAGTTAGAAACTGTCATACTTCAAATTTAAGGATGCATTGACGTCATCTTGTCCGACACCGGATATCCGGTTCTCAGCGGGAGGCGGGCTTCGGCTGATCTTAGTGTCGGCTTCGTTTGATGGAGTATTCACTTATCCCAAGCAATGGATTGTTAGTGGGACCCCAATTAGTTTCCGTGGAGCTCGGTTTGGGCTGCTTTCGCAGAAACCATGTTCCCGGGATCAAATGTCGGCCGCTTTTGTTTACAACAGATGAATGAATGACCTGTTGTCATCACTTGTACCATTTCCAAACGGGACTTCATAGTGCATTCAACAGATCACCTTTAGAGTCAAAGGTACGTTTAGGTCGGCGTCAACGACCTATGCATCTAAATAATGGCCTTAAATACTACCAACGCTCAGTAATGTAGCTCTAAATGTACATGTTATTATATAGTATTTAAGCATACAACTGCGTTTCTCAGTTACACACACGAATAAAAAGGGACAAACAGATAGAGTAATAGATAGACAGATAGACACAGACGCAACCAGACTCAAATGAGATTAAAGAAGATTGCAGGTCGCTTAGAAATTTACCACTACCACTGCCATTATATCTAGGTGTGGTAGTGTTTAAGCAAGCTGTTCTAAAGGTTTTCCCACACAGCAGACTAAGAGGATGTCTAAAAACGAATTACTCTTTGAGGTGCTCTGTCGTCAAGGAATGCATTCTAATTCCTTCGCTTTAGCTGTTTGCGAATGATAACGAATGTCACGGAAGATGACGCCTAACTTTTTTATGCAAACTAAATTCCGCTCGACTGAAAACGATTCTTGATCAACCAAGCATGTCGGTCAGTTTCCCGGGGGAAATCAGAACACATCTGTGGACATTCCATGAAGATTGCTATTCATGGATGAACAGATTAGCTTCTGAACGGCTGTAAATATTCCGCAGCTCCCATGGGGTCGTTTTCCGGGGTGGCGCGCAACGATTTTCCAGCTGTTCCAGGTATACATCGGCTGGATTATACAAAAGATTCGTTGACAGGGTTTGCTACAGGGATGCTTTTTGGAATATCATTTGCGACCGAGACCAATTCTCAATGCCTGCATGCTTCATGTGACTGCGTTTCTCGCTTATGATACACGCCAGAGAATGATTAAAGGAATAAATAATAGAAAGCAAGTAAAAGACAGAAGGAAGGAAAGAAAGAAAGATAGATAGAAAAGAAAGAGATGAAGGCAGACATAGGCCTACAGACTGAAACAAAAAAGATAGCAAGAAAAGATAGATAGCAAGAAAAGATAGATAGAAAGAACGAACGAACGAAAGAACTAGAACTAGAAAACACGAAATCACACACTAGTTTAAATATTCTTACCGCAAAGCATGTGCACGTACAATAACGAAAACGGCATCTAAATTTAAATAGGTCAGAACATGACCTCTTTACCTTAACCTCCGCGTCACTGAACTGGAAACATAGACTCAGATCAACAAACATATATGTAAAGTAAAATATTTAGCGCCGGATTTACCTCACAAAGCGCTATATAAATTACATGACTGTTATGAACGAAGTCGATTAGTTCAGAGCGTCGGATGGGAGGGCGGAGGAGTCACTGGGCGTGATGGGGAGGGTCTGGTGGATTCTTGGATTATTATTAGAGCGCATGCCGGGCAGGCCCCACAGACTTAAGAGTAATGTCTAGTTAGGGCAGATACTAAAGTGATCATGCTAGCAATAAAGCACATTACTTGTAGTCTACAGCCAGACACTTTTGTCTGGTCAATATGTGATGACATACTGATTGTGGGTCGCATTTTGGTCTGTCTCTATATTTATTATTTTATTTATTGTTTAATGCACTTATTACACGCGCAAGGTTAGTAACTCTGAATCGGAGGCATTGTCCAGGGTGTCCGTTCAGCAAGTTCGAATCCGTAATCGTGAGATTACAGATCCAGCGCGCTACCGAACAGACCATATAGTTATATTTTAGCATGTAATGGAAGTCAGTCTGTCTGCGAGCAACATCAGTGTCTGGTGGAGCGAGACATTGCTTCTAGTGGCGCAGCATCTGAGAGGAATGCAACATAATAGGTGATGCCAAGAAGCGCCGATTCCGAGCAATGGCGGCGTCCAAGATTCTCTGATCAAAATCAGGTGCAGAGAGAATTCAATTGCCATCCACAACAACAACAGCAGCAGCAGCAGCAACAGCAGCAGCAGCAACAGCATCCCAAACAGGAACAACGCATAACACACACGCGCGCCAATGCATTCATCCAACGCTCCTCCATTCCGCGTTAAATATACAGATGTACATTGTAATGTATAATACATATTCATGTATGATATGAATATATGCATATATATATTGATATACGTATATATGTATAATATATATAAGTATATTGAGTGACATAAATATGTGTTTCTGTATATATATATACAGATGTAATATGCATATATGTATAAATATATGTATATAATTTGTATACAGTATGTATATAAGCATACTGATATGTAAATGTATATATGTGTAATATATGTTCTATGTATGTGCATATATATGTCTATACGTTGTATGTACTTTGATATACTTATACATGTATATATTCTGACGTGCATTCGGCATAATGCCGTCTGCTTTTCAGCCGGCACTAACGAGCTTTGAAAGAGACCTCGAATTACACCGCGGTAGAACCGACAACGAAGTCGTATGGCAAATACATACTTACGTGTGCATATTTATATTCATTTATATATACCAATCGTGTGCGGATTTGCGTATATGTATATTTTATCTGTGTATAGATGTGTTTGTGTGCGTGTGTGAATATATATAACGTATATATATATATTCATCTTGAATATATAGTCGTAAATACACCGCTGTTCCTCATAATTATACATAGATATATGAGTAGTCTGTTCTGGTTAAAGGCTCTCTCTCACTATCTCTCTATATATATACACACACATATATACATATATATATATGCATATGTATGCAGTATAGTGTAGTATGTAGTGTAATACACTTTATATGTGCATGTATTTCAAGAGACGCTTCGGCGCTTGTTTGCATTGAATGCATCACCAAGTGCTTTAAATCGTAGGATTGAAGCAGAGTTGTCACAGTTTTGAGACTACAAAAGCATTGACAGAGATTGAGATATTCAAAGACAGAGACATTCAGAGATAGTGACAGTGAGAGACAGAGATAGTGACAGTGAGAGACAGAGATATTGACAGTGAGAGACAGAGTTAGTGACAGTGAGAGACAGAGTTAGTGACAGTGAGAGACAAAGATAGTGACAGTGAGAGACAGAGATAGTGACAGTGAGAGACAGAGATATATTGACAGTGAGAGACAGAGATAGTGACAGTGAGAGACAGAGTTAGTGACAGTGAGAGACAGAGTTAGTGACAGTGAGAGACAGAGTTAGTGACAGTGAGAGACAGAGATATATTGACAGTGAGAGACAGAGATAGTGACAGTGAGAGACAGAGATAGTGACAGTGAGAGACAGAGTTAGTGACAGTGAGAGACATAGATAGTGACAGTGAGAGACAGAGATAGTGACAGGGAGAGACAGAGATATATTGACAGTGAGAGACAGAGTTAGTGACAGTGACAGATACCATCGAGCTATATACAAAGACGAATAAATACAAATACAAATAAAGAGGCAAACTCGTATATATGCGATATGTCTCCCTGTGTCTTGTTCAGCTTCCTTATACAGAAACAGTCGCAGTTCGCATGCGCATGTACAGAGGCAGAGAGAAAGAAAGAAGTTTATAGAGACACAGACAGGAAGAAGAAATAGATATGAAGAGAAAGAGAGTGAGAGAGAGTGAGTGAGAGAGGCACACAGACATACACATAAGCAGAGACATTGACGCAAATTGAAGCTGCGGGAACATCTGCCGGACATGTGCGGATTATAGTAAAAACTGTTCATCAATCACTTTTCTTTTCTATATCCATGCATGCATGCATGCATCCATCCATCCATCCATTCCCATCTATCCATCCTGCATCCATCCATGCATCGATCGATCCACGCATCCATCGATCCATTCAGCCATTCATCCATCTATCCGTCCATCCACTTATCCATCCGTGCATGAGTGCGTGCGTCCGTCTGTCCATCCATCCAGATTCGAACGAATACCATAAGAGTGAAATCTCATGTTATGTCGATTCAAAAACTCTTCCGCCAAACAAATGCATGTGTGTACGAATATATATATAATATGTGTGTGCGTGCAGTTTGCATATATATAAGTATATATATATATCTTGTGCTATGATTACATTTTGAATAGCTCGTATACCTTTAATAGCACTCAGATGTTTCAAGTCTTTTAGCACATTAAGTATGGGGCAGGCGATACATATATATATATATTATATATATATATATATATATATATATATTTCGCCTATATATATATCTCGCCTATATATATATAGGGGGTTGGTACATGCTGTCGGTGGCTTTGAATGAGGTCCAGCGTACCTTCTTTGACGATGAGCGTCGTTCCAATTCGGTCTGTTCGTCCGAGAACGTTGGCAGCTTCACATTGATAGAGTCCAGAGTCATCTGGTTTAGTTGTGACAATCTGCAGCTGTGAACTCTGTCTGCAAGCCAACACAATGCACATATGCACGCATATATCATAAGTAGTAGAATAAGGGTTGGTTTCAGATGACCTCTGTAAGTAGGGTTGGTTTCAGACCACCCCTTAAAGTAGGGTTGGTTTCAGGCCACCCCTAAAAGTAGGGTTGGTTTCAGGCCACCCCAAAAGTAGGGTTGGTTTCAGGCCACCCCTAAAAGTAGGGTTGGTTTCAGGCCACCCCTAAAAGTAGGATTGGTTTCAGACCACTCCTTAAAGTAGGGTTGGTTTCAGATGACCCCTGTAAGTAGGGTTGGTTTCAGGCCACCCCAAAAGTAGGGTTGGTTTCAGGCCACCCCTAAAAGTAGGGTTGGTTTCAGACCACCCCTTAAAGTAGGGTTGGTTTCAGACCACCCCTTAAAGTAGGGTTGGTTTCAGGCCACCCCTAAAAGTAGGGTTGGTTTCAGATGACCCCTAAAAGTAGGGTTGGTTTCAGACCACCCCTAAAAGTAGGGTTGGTTTCAGGCCACCCCTAAAAGTAGGGTTGGTTTCAGGCCACCCCTAAAAGTAGGGTTGGTTTCAGGCCACCCCAAAAGTAGGGTGGGTTTCAGGCCACCCCTAAAAGTAGGATTGGTTTCAGACCACTCCTTAAAGTAGGCTTGGCTTCAGATGACCCCTGTAAGTAGGGTTGGTTTCAGGCCACCCCTAAAAGTAGGGTTGGTTTCAGGCCACCCCTAAAAGTAGGGTTGGTTTCAGGCCACCCCTAAAAGTAGGGTTGGTTTCAGGCCACCCCTAAAAGTAGGGTTGGTTTCAGGCCACCCCTAAAAGTAGGGTTGGTTTCAGACCACCCCTTAAAGTAGGGTTGGTTTCAGGCCACCCCTAAAAGTAGGGTTGGTTTCAGATGACCCCTGTAAGTAGGGTTGGTTTCAGGCCACCCCTTAAAGTAGGGTTGGTTTCAGGCCACCCCTAAAAGTAGGGTTGGTTTCAGGCCACCCCAAAAGTAGGGTTGGTTTCAGGCCACCCCAAAAGTAGGGTTGGTTTCAGGCCACCCCTAAAAGTAGGGTTGGTTTCAGACCACACGTTTCAGATCACCATAAACATAAAGTCATTTTTTTAAAGGGCCGCTGAAGGCATGTGAGGGCGGATGGCCAGTATAAAGGCAGGCTGACCTTTCAACCGACACTGTACAGTCGTTGTACTCATTTTATACAGGTTTTGCTAGGGGCATTAGTAGAACAGAAATATTTAAATCTATTAGGATGATCATGTGAACCCCGACCTCTCTACCAACAGATCTAGTGCGGTAGCCACTAGGCTACTGATGTCCACACTTCTCCATTCGGTCACGCCACGAATAACTAAGTTGTGTAATTCTGCCCTTTCAACCTGCCATACTCCACATAACTCTGCTCCAGCCTTGTTCCAGCGGCATGCCGACATGCAGATGCTCCGTTCTGTGGCTTAGAGCCAGCTGCCGCATCTTCTCTACGCATGAAACCTCTGCTGATGACAAGTTACTACTCAACAGATTCTTTCGTGTACGGACCACCTACGGTGTATGACAGTTCCTGAACTGCAAAACTTGAGCCTGGAGGAGCTGGTGAAGTACTTGAAAGGCGCTATATTAAGTGTCTAGATACACACAAACATTTAAGCACAACAAGCATACATTGTTGCAGGTTGTCTAGCGCAACGTAGAGAAACAAGATGTCGGTCTCAGACGGAGACAACACCAACGAAAAACCTCGCGAAGAGAAAACAACATTACGTCGGATAATAAATCAAAACGTCTAGCAAAAGATGGTGACGAAAGAGGCTCAAAAAGAACATAAACAGCGCAGAAGAACCAAACAAGTCATCAGTGCAAGGAGACTAAACACTACTAGTCGAGATACTGGCAACAAAATGGCGGCTCTGGACCAACAACTAAATCCAGTCTCAGCCAACGTTTTATAAGGTCGGCCTTCCCGCGAAAAAGAGCACGGAAGGCATACAAAATACAACAACTCAAACCACTCGGTCCTATCCTGTTCGCCACATGTAACAACGTACATACTACATGTACATGCATTATGCATACATACAATCATAAATACATGCATAAATGCATACATGTATACATACATATACATGCATACATACAACTCTCAACTTTCGATGACAAGCGCATCTCTTATTCCGAGTATAAGTATAAAACGTGTTTCTTACACGGCGTAATGTTGCCTTACATAATCTACTGTGGGCCGATTCAAACAATAACCATAATCTTTAGTTCATCGTTGTTTTGTTACGTTTCAATGTAGCTTTCTGCCTCTTTAGCGAAAGTAAAAGCTGGTCATAATTCATGGTGAACCGCAGTTTGGGTTCTACACCCGAACGAGATCAAACGACTATTTATATCTGGCACCAGAACCAATTACTCACTCTTGGAACTATTTATACCTGGAACCAGAAACTGTTGAAACAGGTTTTAATACACAGCGATAATTCACAGCGGGCCACAAACAGGCCATATGTACCCGCTGCTGTCTGGAAATAGGTCGTGTGCAATTCGTGGAGGTCCTCAACTCGAAGTCTGGAAGCAGACAAGTCATTCCGGATGCGTGGAGTCTGAAGTATTTTTGCACCACCTCGCACAACATCATATGACCTCGCAGCTGTTTAAATTACAGGGATTGTTTGTCCCGGTCTTTCATCTCACTGAGTCAGCAACAGCAGCACCACCACCACCGCCACCGCCATCATCATTTTCATCACCACCGGTAACCACACCACCACCACCTCCAAGACCGCCCCACGCTCCACCACCAACACCAACAACACCATGATCACCACTACCAACACCAACAACACCACCATCACTACCACCTCAACTACCTGTGGCATACCCATCCGGAGGGTCCTGGAATCGCCACTCCCTGAGGCCAAGACCATGAACTATGGGATTCATGTAGAACCGATCATATTGTTAGGCGTAGGCCATCCCCGCATCCTCCAGCAATCGGGGTCTCGACTGTGCTCTGTTTATGGATACGATTGGCATACAACAAAGAGTATTTTCGAGGCCGATTTCACGTGTTCGATTCCTGACCAGAGCCACACTGGGGTAGTTTACGACGCTTCTCAGACCCTTATTCGTTATAAGGGGATTCGCGTCATCGGCATTCGCTGTCTCAGAGCCCCTCAATCTTCACCCAGGTAATGGACCCCCTGGCTGAAAAGTCGCACGAACACATCGCTCCAATGTGCTCAATTTCAGACTAAATGCTTCAGATTTTTTTGGGTTTCGGGACTCCGCCTCGGAACCGCTGTGGAACTTACGACGCGCCCTGGACCCCGTAGTCGGTAATGGGCTCTCTATACTCTAGACCCCCTCAAATTTCATCCAGATAGCGAACCCCCTAGCTAAAAACTCGGGTACGCCACTGTCAGCCACCATCGCCTAAGCCACCATTACCACCACCGCCATAACCCCGTATCCACCTTCTCCTCCTTAACTACCACCACCTCAACCTCCACCCCGACCACCACCACTACCATCAACACCACCTGCTAGCTTGGATGTGGCGGCGATCGCCTTTGAAATGTGATACTGTTTTCATTGGATGCTTATCTATTGTTGCGGACTTCCGTCACGTTCCAGTTACATGCCAGGCAAATATTTGGGTCTCCTACTCTGAGATCTTTCCCTCTCCGAAGAACCTCTTACACGCATCGTTAATAGTCAGACACTTATCCTGTCGGGGAAAGGCCCTGGATCGCTTCTTTAAACGGCACTAAGGCTTCAGACATCATTAGCCGACCTGTAAAGGGGCTGGACCCCGTCCTCTTAAACTCTCTTACCCTCCAGCCTACCATACATCTGCCCCTAATGAGCGTCTTTTAACCTCGTTATTGAGGCCCAAACGACCTATCAAGGCCAAACCATGATTAAAGTTAAACCTAGGTCCATTTACCGGTTGCTATGGAGATGGCCTCTGCTGCAGAAGCCAGGCCCAGAGAAGAGGTCAACCGGATGTAGACGAACGAACCCTGAGAGAAAACTGTTCGTTAATATTCAAATATTTTATTTAGTTCTCAGTAGATGCATGCAAATAAGCAGCAGACGTGTTTACCTAATGCAGCTGTAGGTAATGGCCCGATTCAACCACTTCTTCTGGCAGGGTGAGAAGTAACCCCACGCAAGGTGGTGAAAAGGTACCTACCCCACACACAGCCTTATTTTATGTCATACGTACCCACGACCTGTTCGTAGTTTCATATCCGTATGCCTAAAACATTAAGTCTATAGATATCTATCTATAATATCGGTTATAGGCCTATGTCTGCCTGTCTGTCTGTCTGTCTGTCTGCCTGTCTGTCTGTCTGTCTGTCTGTATGTATGTCTGTCTGTCTGTCTGTCTGTCTGTCTGTCTGTCTGTCTGTCTGTCTGTCTGTCTGTCTGTCTGTCTGTCTGTCTGTCTGTCTGTCTGTTTGTCTGTCTCATTATCCATCGCATCAGGGCTGGACCTTTGAACTGCTTGCTCCGTTTACGACGACCTTTGATCTAGGCCGACGATCGTTATGAATTGCCTCTGGCCAAATAATGGTATACTGGGTTATAGTTTAGGAGCGCTTTCGACATCCATCCTGCTTAATTACTTGATTCCTTCTTTACTTACTGCCTTACCGATAAACTTACTTCGGGTATCAATCACCTAAAAGCTCATTGCCAAAATCTTGATTCTTGATATTTGCTTGAATCTGTATTTTCCTTAATTAGACGTTCACGAAGTGCATTCGCTCAATTTCCTATTTTCTTACTTACTTTAAATACAAGTATGTTGTAGGAAAGCAAGTAAGTACTTCGCTCTGTTTCGCATACTTTGCTTCCGAGGTACAAATAATATGACAAGAGCAACTAATTGGTCCGATTCAAAAGTCGTCCTGGAAATTGTATCGAAGTCACATGTGATTATTATGGCTGAACCAGACAAGAGCGCTTTGAGCTGAAATGCCATCCAGCTGAGAGTACGTATACATACATACATACATACATACATACATACATACATACATACATACATACATACATACATACATACATACATACATACATACATACATACATACATACATACATACATACATACATACATACATACATACATACATACATACATACATACATACATACATACATACATACATACATACATACATACATACATACATACATACATACATACATACATACATACATACATACATACATACATACATACATACATACATACATACATACATACATACATACATACATACATACATACATACATACATACATACATACATACATACATACATACATACATACATACATACATACATACATACATACATACATACATACATACATACATACATACATACATACATACATACATACATACATACATACATACATACATACATACATACATACATACATACATACATACATACATACATACATACATACATACATACATACATACATACATACATACATACATACTTACAAATTACATGCATACATACATACATTCATATATACATACATACACACATACTACATACATACATACATATTCATAAATTCATACATACATACCTACATACATACTGTATGTTTAGCATAGTCTTGGCATCTCTTGACTTCAAATCTTTGAAGCTATAAGTTTAGAACGTGTGTATGTATGTATGCATGTATGTATGTACGCATGTATGCTTTGTGTTTTCGTGTACATATGCAGGTATATGTGTATGTATGTATGTATGTGTGTGTAAGTATCTGAACATTTATATAGCGCCTTTCAAGAACCTCATAAAGGTACCTATACAGATGATGCACGTCATTCCAATTTTATCGAATTAAATTGAATACCGACGTTAACCCTATTCATTACCACCATGTTCTCCTCTTCTTCCTCCTCCTCCTCCTGCTCCTGCTCCTCCTCCTCCTCCTCCTCCTCTTCCTCATCTGCCTCCTCTTAGTCGGTCTTGATTTTTCTCTTCCTCATCCGGCGCTGAGTCCACATGGCCACTCCTTGGTTCAGAAGTATCGTTTCTTATTCGACCGGCGCCAATGCGTGTGCCTGAGAGGGAATGGGACTGAAGGCAATTGGACCAATTACGGCAACTACTGGGTTGGGTTTCGTGCCGCCAGAGAAAACAAATTAAATGCTCAGAGGAGACGGAGAAGGAGGAGTTTCGGGATTGGGAAGATGGTGGATGGAGAGAGTTATAAAGTGGAAGAGCGGAAGAGAAGAACACTTATTTAGATTGCTTCTTTCCTTTGTTCGTTCGGTCTTTCATTCATTCTTTGTTTTCTTCCTGTCTTTCTCTTTTCCTTTAATTCTTATCTCTTTTCTTCCTTTTTCTTTCTTCTTTTCCTTTCTTCTTTCCTCTCTTCCTTCGTTAATTCGTTTCTTCTTTCATTTCTTTGATCAATTCTTTCCATTTTCTGTCCGTCCTTCCAGCATTCCGTCCTTCTTCTCTTCCTTTCTTCCTCTCTTCCATCTGCCTGTTCTTTCTTTCTTCTTCTTCTTTTTCTTCCTTCCTTCCTCCCTTCCCTCCTTTCAGAATTCCTTCATTTCTTCTTTCTTGTTTTAGTTTCTTTATTCCTATATTTCTTGTATAAGTCAGCTTCTGAACCGCCTCAAGCGACAACCGTCTGACGGAACAGAGTATCGGCTTTCATCGCTGCCTCATAGGCTGTTAGCATCGTCATGGCATGCATCCAGCTGCCGTTCACGGCGCATCTCTACCATGGGTGGATCACGGTACTTGTGGCGATGAAGACGGCCTGGATCCAATGATCCAACGCCGCTCGGAATGTCTTGCCGAAATAATGAAGACATCTAAGAGGTCTAGGCGGCGTCATGACTGGAAAAAGGCTCAGAGTAAATATACTGTAGTAGGGCGGTTTCTTTGGATCCTGGTGGGTGGTCTGACGATTTAGAAAGGCTTGTTAGAAATGTTGATGTTTTGGTTCATCTTGTCTCGACCTTTTTGCCAGCTTTAAAAACACCCAATAAGCGCGAA
This sequence comes from Norana najaformis, assembly GCA_964023275.1. Classification (NCBI taxonomy): domain Eukaryota; kingdom Metazoa; phylum Annelida; class Clitellata; order Crassiclitellata; family Hormogastridae; genus Norana; species Norana najaformis. The sequence continues at coordinate 22,418,575 of OZ029919.1, forward strand.
GCGAGTCACGCACTTGGCTGTCTAACAACTACTCTTGTTTAGGGACACGAAGATGAGTACAGAATATGTCAGCCGAGATTTTGTTGGGTTAGCCGGAGATTTCCAGAAATTTTGTCAGAGATATGTTAACACTTATTTATCTCCCACAGATATGTTAACACTTATTTGTATGGAGACTTTGCAGTTAAAATCCTGTCAACTGGAGACTATATTACTTGGATAATTTATTAACAGAGTAATTCATTAACTATATTTAAAAGTGCTGGCAAGTCGCCAATTTTGCCAAAATAATATTTCAACACAGAGCAGGAAGACCTAAATGAGAATACAGGTTTCAATTATATTATTTAAAGTGCACAATACATGAGTCTGCTTTGAACTCTATATTAGACGACAATCTTAAACCCATCCATTGCAATGTATATTACATTTAATCTCTGTATTTTTATTATAGCAATTGCGCCATAACAAAATGCATTTGCATTGAAAGTCTGGGCGCTAGTTCGGAAAAATATCCCTTCTGGGGAAAATCACCTGTTTGTTCCGCGTTAGCTTCATACCACGAAAGCAATTGCCAAAGGCTGTCCCGATTTTTAGAACTTTACCGCACCATATCACCTTTTATAAACAACTTTTTTGTTCTCAGATTATTCCCCAGATAGCGCCAGCGGAGACCATCACGTATACACAAACGGACCAAGTGCATACGAGCCTAAAGCTATACTATTCGACTAATGGTTTACCTGTGCTGCTTAAATGATATGCGATCGTTCTGTTTGATGCGGGTGCCATCTTTATACCACGTGATTTTCGGACGGGGTTTCCCGGATGTCCGGCAGTGAAGTCGCACCTTTTCTCCGGATAAGACTTCCTTTCCTCCAGATAATTTTCGTACTCGAGCCCTTTGCCCTACAACAGTAATCCATCTTCATCTGTCGAAACTTTCCATTTCTAAAATGACCAGAAATTAATTAATATACTCAGTCAAAAATCCGCCTTGTAGATTGGCCTATAGACCTACAACGTTCCTAAGTCGGAGTAAATCATTCTGGCCATTTTTATACGAGTAATCCGCGAAAGTTCTTTAGACACTGAAAACAGAATATTATTAATGGTTAGGGCGTATATATCGCCATACGCTTCTGGCTACAATGGGCATTGTGACGTCATGGTGATGTCATCCAGCCTTTAAGAGAACTGTGACCTCATGGTGATGAAATCCAGCCAGGTAACATCGGCTGTCACCGTGACGTCATTAAGCCAATCTCCGTTGACTACATTCACAGGCTTTCTCACCAGGTACACATACGCATGTATACATATAGCTGAACATTTCTATAGCGCCATTTAGGTAGGCTACCTCTGAAAGACGCTCTTCGAAAGCCTAAATGATGTTAGAGTTCGTTAAGGACAACAAGTTCACTTACAAACAAGTGAAGCTAGAACAGCTGGAAAAGTCATCACTGACGAGCTCTCGCCCTTACAAAGAATCAAACCAAACGAAGTTCCGTCTATGGTTGACAGCTAACACCGTGCTCGGAGTTTCAGAGTTTCTAGTATTGGCTAATAGTGTCTGGTAGCAGGTCGTGTGCTTTTACTACTAGAATCTAGTGTTTCTGTCTTGGATTTGAAGAAACGTCATGACCACCAATATTTCTTACAGTTAGACAATGCGATCAGTATATTCATCATGACATATTAATAGGGTGCGTTTTTGTACCTCTCAAAAACGCTGCGACTACACATCAGTCTCACATGACGGGCCCGGATTCGAACTTAGGCCGCAGTGATAAATAAGCCGATGCGGTAAATTTAGCTAATGGTTATTAGTTGTGTGCCTCTGTCAGTGAAAGTCGTCACAGTCACAGTTCTTGATCGAGAGGTCTTTCGTTTGGAGTGCAAACACTACAATGACCTAACAACCCGGCAACCTCTGCTTTTCGGTCGTGTGGTCTATCAGACCCCCCCCCAGGGGGGCTAAAGTGCAGCTGGCGACGTCTGTTCTGCGAGAAGAAGAGGTCGAGAGCAGAGGGAATACGTCTGTGAGTACATTGTCAGATCCTCCGACTCCTGTGGATGACATCTCAAGCCGATCAGATGTCAGACACCGAGTGCGAGGCAAATACGTCTGGGTAGGTGCTGCTATCGTCTGAGTGTTTTTCTGTTCCTGGGCTATATAAATTTCATCATTTGCAAATAGCATTTTATACAAGCAAAACTTTGTGAGGAAGGGATTGGTCAACTGCGATATTAATTTTAGGAATTAATTCAAGCGGAATCAGGCCCATAATGCTTTGCTGGATGGTTAAGTACTTGCCTGGCAACGACCAGTGTTCAGATTTGAGTCTTCTATGTGAAGGGTGATCTGTGGGGACCTTGAGCTAACGAAAAATGGTATATTTCTGAGGTAGCCTACCTAAATGGCGCTATAGAAATGTTAACTGGTGCTTAAGAAACATCTAGATTTTGGTACTTTCTGAAAAATCTTGAAATTTCCAGTTAAAATTTCAAAAACGTTGGGTATTTTTTTATCAGCTAACTATCAATTCCTCTACTAGTTTTTTATATAAAAGCAGAATACAGCAACAAAGGAAAATGGTAAAAACTTAAGATCCGGTAATTATTTAACTAGATATCTAGACATTCTTTAGTGAGAAAAATTGACCATTCATATCCAGGAAGAAATTCCTTCTCTGAGACGAGAAAATGGCCTGCAGGCTGTTTGCGGAGCCCAGTTGAGATAGAAATCAAGAAGCAGGGGCGGTTTGCGAACAGAAAAATCACCTGAGGCAAAAACATGAGCAGATTGTAGCAGTGTGTCGGAATTCGTATCACAGAAAACGTCATGCAATCAAATTCTGACTGATGGTTTTGCTAAGGTGTAGCCTACGTTCTGGAAACCGTGAAGCCGAAACACTCGCTCGCCGCTGAGGGGCGCTCTTGACCTTATTAAGAGTGCCCCACAGCGATTACCGGGTTTCCATAAACCAACTTTGCAGCAGACAATGAAGATTTTGGCTTTTCTGTTGCCTAACCGATAACAAAATGGAAAGAAGAACAGAGAGAGACTGAGAGGCGGGTTGAGAATAATAGCGAAAACCACAAAAGAGAAGGAAAGCGCTATATAATAGTCAGATACACACACGCCTACATACATAAATACATATATACTGTACAAAGATACTTAAGTACAGATAACGAGAAAGAGACAAAGATGTAACACGAGTAGAATAGACTGATTAAATTTAGTTTCTGAAAAGTTCAGTCTTAAAAGTAAGGGTTGTTAGCAATCAAACATTACTCTGTCTAGAACAATCAAATCATAAACTGGGCCGATCTCAAAACACATTCACAGTTGCCTACTGTCAGGCATGCTTGATTTTTGCTTAAATAATATTAATTAATTACAGAAAGCAGCGATGTTGTGTTGCCACATACTGTTTTTAGGGACTGCGTTTTATTGCCATTTGCTGTAACGAACACTATGGCTACAATAGTTTCTTATTCCTCAGTTTGTCTCTTCCGCAGTTTCGCAAGCGTCTGAAATCTGTATTATTTGCCAGTGGTCTCACTGGTTCGGGCCGGGAGCGCCTCTGATGAGTCTATTCTTGAAGTGGCGCTTTATAAATGTCAGATTGCAATTACAATACTTTTAACCTGAGAGTAACGGGTGTTCTTACATTTTATACAGATGCAAGCTATTCAAACACTCATACACACGCACACACAAATCAACATTCATTCGTATATATATATACATTGTTCTTGTTTATGTAAAAATGTTTATAGGCCCTATAGGCATTTACTTGTACATGTAGGCCTCTACTTTGGCCCATTTTATAATGCGGCAAGACGCCGTATCTGATTCATTAATTAACTTAGTTGAGCAGTTCACAAGTTCGTAGAAATTTTGAATTGCAGCCAAGTGCATTCTAGTTATATAAGGCAACGAACTTTGATGATGGATGGCGAGATTGGGACGAGACAGACGGACAGACACAGACAGACAGACGCACAGACTGAGACAGTTACAGAGAAGAAAAGTAGAGATAGCACGGAATCTGCAAGAACAGTCTGGCATCAAGCGAGAGCAGATGTGCGTCGATCGTTGTGGAAGCATGTGGAAGCAGTGAGTGTGTTGCGACGCCTGCACTGCCCGGTTGAATTCAGTTGGACTGATGGCCAGGGTCCAGCAGCAGGTAATGGGTGATGAATGCACAGCAGGTGGTCCAAGCGTCTACATGAAATAACGGACAACACACCTTTCCCACCTCCCACCCTCTTCCGTCTCATTCACCTCTCTTCATCCTCCTCCTCTTCCACGTCCTCTTCTTCACCACTTCCTTCAGTCATTCTCCATCTCTACTCACTCCTCTTCCTCCTCCTCATCTTCCTCCTCCTCCTATTCGTGTCTTTTCCTCTGTTTGCGTCTTCCTCTGTGTTTAATGCCCCTCCTCCTCGTCTTACCTCTTCTCCTGTTCTCCTATAGATTCGCTCTGCTCCAGACGATGGACATTGGCGCTGGTACTGAGGCTGGTACTCCTAATCTGCTACTTAACGGCCGGGCGGGAAGTACTCCGCCTCGCGTGATGCTGGACGAGAGGGAGGGAGGGGAGGGAGGGAGGGGAGGGAGGGAAACCGCAGATGGATCTGGCTGACCAGGTCAGCAGTCTAAACAGGGTCTCTCGTTCTGCTAGTCGACCTCAGGGAAAGGGCTCTGCATGGTCAGCCTCTTCACGAGAGGTTCTTTGTATACAGACCACCATCTCTCTCTGTCTCTCTGTCTCTGTCTCTCTGTCTCTGTCTCTGTCTACCTAAATGTGTCTCACTGTGCCTGTTCAATCGCATTATCATACGCGAAGCGCATATGTATATATTCATGAAAAATATACGCACATACGACTATTCTATACATATGTGTTACTCGTACGGTGTATATATATATATACATAACATTTATGTGACTTGTGTATTAGCAATCATACATAGTCTATGTATATGTGTATATGAGCATGTATATATATATGCCATCATATGTGTAACTTATGAATGTGGTTTCATATATATAAGCCATATATATATATATGTACGGTATATATATGTATGTATGTAGATGTGTTCTTATATGTGATATAACTTATCAAAGGAAGGAGAACTTCGTACAAGCGATAGAGCATGGCTGACTCGAGTTGAGGATATTTACTAAATGAATTGGTGAACGACTGTGCGACCGAAACTTCTTATCAAATGACTAAGTGCCCTATACATTTGTGCTCACGTATTCTATATGAATATAAATAGAGGTATTTGTTTATGTAAATAATGGCTTTGAATTGCCATCTTTAACTGTAAACAAAGATTGGTGGCACGCATACACTAGGACTTCTTAAATTCAAGAGGCTGATTTAGCCTGCTGTTGAGGAATAACTTGTAGGACACATGGACCCTAATGAACGTCATTTTTCATACAAAACCACATCAACAGATAATCGTTATCACGAATTCGTATAGCGCCGCTTCAAAAGAAAGTACTCAGAGGCGCAGTTGACCTGACAACGCAGACTGCAATCAAAGAGAACGGTTCTTAAGTTCCTAAGGAAAAGAGACAGAGTAAGTAAGTAAGTAAGTATATTCTTTATTAACCAGTAGCTAATTGCACAGTTTACAAGTATTTAAGAACACAAGAAAACTTAATATGCATACAACATCCTAGTAATAGTAGTTCAAGTAACAACTGGCTTTCGGAGTAAAATTTGTAATGATTAAGACGAATGACATTTTATTTACATTTTAGGCCTAGGCCTGAAAAGTAACTGCCACGTGGGTCCCTGAACATTTCGTTCTGGTCACCTGGAATGTTAAAGTATGTAATGACAACAAGTAATATAACAGCAGACGGCTCTATAGTTCTTTATTGTTACTGAAGAACAGAATTACGATGCGTAGACAACCCTGAAACGCGATACGATTAGGAACACGGCATTTATATCTGTAGGTTTAGAAATTGTATCAATTCATGACATATGTATCTGAACATTTATATAGCGTCTTTGAGAATCCCATAAATGCGCTAATGTACAGAAACCCTTCAGAAGCGTCCTCGTACAAAGAAATGCAAAGGCCTGTGTCTTCCAAATTCTTCAGATATATGTGTATATAGACTGTGTGTGTGTATGTATGTGCGTGTGTGTGCATATACTTATAGGCTACATGTAGGCTATTTTTACGGCAAATTGCATCATCAATCTGAAGACTACAGAAAATTATGAAGGAAGAAAGAAGTTGTTGTATGTGACGAATCTGTAGAAGAAAGGCATTCAACGAAGTCTCCGTTGCTTCGTCCATGGGAATTTTCGTTCGATGAATACGAAATGAGGCAGTGAATGCAAGAGTTGAATGAAAGAGAAGCGAATGAAGACTGATACGACGACGACGACGACGACGACGACGACGGACAGACAACGCAAAGACACGACGAGGCTCCGACTGAACTAACCGACGGAAGCATTGAAATTGACAAACGATTGAGGGAATTCAAGCAATTCATTTTTGCCATTATCGATAAACTACTGGAATTGACGATGATGATTGATGGTGGTGGTGATGATGATGATGATGGTGATGATGATGATGACGATAATGGTGATGCTGATGCTGATGATGATGGTGATAATGATGATAATGGTGATGATGATGGTGATGATGATGATGGTGATGCTGATGATGATGACGATAATGGTGATGCTGATGCTGACGATGATGATGGTGGTGGTGATGATGATGATAATGGTGATGATGATGATGACGATAATGGTGATGCTGATGCTGATGATGATGGTGATAATGATGATAATGGTGATGATGATGGTGATGATGATGATGGTGATGCTGATGATGATGACGATAATGGTGATGCTGATGCTGACGATGATGATGGTGGTGGTGATGATGATGATAATGGTGATGATGGTGATGATGATGATGATGGTGGTGGTGGTGATGATGATGACGATAATGATGATGATGGTGGTGATGATGATGATAATGGTGATGCTGATGCAGATGATGACGACGATGATGTTGATGATGATGACTATTGTGATGGTGATGGTGATAATGATGATGCTGATGCTGCTGATGGCTGCTGCTGCTGCTGATGATGATGATGATGACGACGACGATGATGCTGATGACGCTAGATGATGTCGTTGAGCACTTGAACTACTGCAATAGGGGCAGTTGCAGAGCAGATAGGTCAGGGACAGTCGAACTTCTGGGTTGAGCAGTTTGTGTTCTGAACTATTTGGTTTCTACTAAAGCAGTTCAAATTCCCAACCCTGTAAGCCATCTGCCTTTCAACTCGTAGAAGTTAACCTGACGTTTGAACGAAGTGAAAATTATAATAGCGTAGGTCGAAAGCGTTTTAAAGGCTTCTGTTAACAGAGCATTACATTTGATGATAAATCTACCATTATCTTCAATATGCCAATTGCTATATTACTGTTATTACACATCTCTACACTCCTCTGTGTTTCCAGCTGACGTAATAAGAAGTCGAGTTTTAATAATTGGACTGAGGAATGAGTGGAAGGATGAATGGATGGATGGATGGATGGACGAATGAATGAAAGGATGGATGGACGAATGAATGGAAGGATGAATGGATGGGTGGATGGATTAAGGGATGGATGGATGCATGGACTGATGGATAAATGACACAGATTTTAGTTTCTTCATATTAATTTAATGTATATTTCTTCATAATTATTTTAATATATATGTTGCGCTTTGCTTCTTGATTTTGTGCGAAACTTTAAGCGACATTGGAGTTCCAGTTGATTGGCGAGGATAAAGCTAGTTGGAACTGTCTGCATCTAACAAGAAACCTGAGTTCTTTAATCTCTTGCGCATCTTTTAAAATCATGCAATAATGATAACATTCAACATTAATTAAAACTAATTGTTCAATAATCATAATAATAACGACAACAATTGCAGCAGAACATCTTGATTGTGGCTCTCGAGAACCCACCATCACCTGTCGCAATTTCATTGCAATGCATTGCTTCCATTAAGTCTACTTTTCAGTCTAGGTTCTTTCTTTCATGTCGGCAACGAAAGGCCCAGATATACGTAGATTTGTGAACGTGTCGCCACATACAAAAATCATGTGACACGATTGCCATTACAGTATACATTAGACCACATTACTATGTGACCCTGTGCACCGTTTCCCATTCAGCCATGGAGACAAGCACATAATTACCAATCCGTCATTATGTCCATTGTCACAGAGGGATATTGGTTTAAGGACTTCCTCGTGATGTTTCAAAGTCCGTAGCTGCAAACAACAGAGATCGTCTCAGCCAAGGACTGTATGTATGTATGTACGTATGTATGTAGGCTTGTATGTGTGTATGTAGGTATTTATGTATGTATCAGGACATTTAATATAGGGCCTTTTAAGTATCTCGCAATGGAGCTGCCTACGCTAAGCTGAGTGGCGTTATTTAATCAGTAAGCAAGCATTGCTCAGATAGCTAGAAAAGTCAACACTGCCGTTCTCCCAAAATCACATACAGCCCAACGAACGCCTTACGTGCATCACATGCAAATCAGTCGCTCACCCCAGCAGGCACCGTTTCATAGTCTACAGTTATCCATGACCTACAGTAACCCACGTGCTCAAGGACGGTGGAAAGCACGAGACCGGAATTGTGGCAATCCACTGCAGGCCACATAAAGATACACGGTCCCGTCCTAGTTCAAACCCTAGGATAAATCTAAATGCCATAAATCTATATGCGTTGTATTAACCACTAGACGAAAGCAAGTGATTAAGTAAGAGGCTAAGGATCGGCACACACACACTAGGCGAACTAGGCGGCCAGCACAGTTTCGTGGGCGGCAAAAGGCAGCCCATACGTTACAAAAACTTATGCGATTTAATACTCTAGCTGTCAGATAATATGTTCTTTATTTGGTGGCTATTTCAGTCAACTAAATGTAATCCAGCTAAGTAAGAGGCTCAAGCGAATGCTTTAAATATGCCATATGCCTCTCAGTTTCACATGAGGGACCCGGGATTTGAACCCAGGTCAGAGGTCAAAAGGCGATGAATATTGGCTGCTCTGCCAGTGCCACCCAGCCAACTCTGTATATTAAGGGTTTATATCAACACTACGCCTCGCTGTCCTCCTTCCCATCTTAAAATTTAAAAAATTCTGAATCTGTTCTTTCCCAGCCAGTTAACTGTATCTGACAGTATCGTAGAGGAATACCAGGTCACTTGGACTTCGAACACTACGGCGAGTAAGATCTAAGTCATCACCACACACTGGACATGAAACACCCCAGCGTACCAGATATCCCGTCCAACTCGCCATAATCGGTTATTCCAAACGGCTTGACAGAGTGGCATTCATCATTGTAGTTTGTCAATGGCATGCTCCAACTGGTTCCAGTTTCATCTGTCGTTTTCCCTTAAAACAGTTGCCATAGCAATAACGCATTGGTTTAAGATAGAGGGTTGTAAGTCTAGAAGATGATCAGCTTGAATGTAGGCATGCCGCAGTTTGTTGACTAACTCAGTCATGTTTGAGAAGAAAGGTGTATGGGCAGCTGCTAATCGACTTTCTGATTGTATTCACAAGTAAGTTTTAAATATTATTGTTAAAGAGTCGCCTAGAATAAGTCCTGGCTTTGGCACACTAATGGAAATCAGTATTCTTCTGGATTGCTCCAGTAATGACAGTGTGAATTAAATAAGCTATGGTCCGATTATATAAGGCACTCAGTATACACGCGAGTAACGCAAGGCTTGACTAGGATGCAAAACACCCTGGCACGGGCTCTGAAGCAGCTTTGTGGTCGTAGTCCAGGAATCAGGTCTTAACTTAGTTACTGTATCTTGGATTTCGCTCTGGTTAGGTTTTGAATTAATCAATGATGATCCAATGAAGAAAAGATTAGGTTGCGCTTAACAGATCTCTCTTTTGACAGTAACATCATTCTTCGTGCTCCAGCCTCAACACCAACAATTGTGATATTTGGCCTTTCGATAACCGGAAGTTGCATCTCGTTTGCCCATTTGAACTCTCTCCTCTCTCTCTCTCTCTTCCTTCCTCCATCCCTCTTTTCCTCTATTTCTCTACCGTCTCTCTCCCTCCCTCCATCTCCCTCTCTCACTCTATACTTCTCTCTCTTTTCCCTCCCTGCCTCTCCTCCTGCGCTCTATCCCTCTCCACCCCTCTCTCCCCTCTCTCGCTGGTAACTAATAGCTTTCGCTCGTTATGTTGATGATATTTCCACATGTCTCTTTGCCTGTGCCTCTCGTTCTTGCAAATGCATTTTGGATTACTTACATTTTTTTAATCTTTTCTGCTTGTCTCGATTTTTGACAACTCGTTCGCGTTCTTTCTTCCACTGCCAGTTTATCCACTTCTGTAGTTGTAATTTTCAACTTCTCTACCAGCGCTATCTAATGCAGAAGGCGTCAACCGATGGCGCATCAAATCAAGCAGCAGTTTTTTTCAATATCCAGAAAATCAATCCGCTGAAACAGAACGGCAGCCTACAGTGGATAACCCAAATGAAAACTGCGAGTCTTTAGTTAAGACCGAATTGACACAAGAGACTGGACAGAACGAACAGATGCAAGAAGAGAGTTCCATATTTATGTCCAGTAATTGAAAAAGCTCGTCCATCAAGAACAATTTTAGTTTTTGGCACAACCAGAGAAAGACAATGCCTTGGTCTGTTTAATAATTATATGTCTGGGGAATGAGGACTGATTTTAATTATTTTATTGTGGTTAGCCAGAGTTTAATATCTTATAAACTATAAGCTCCAATCGGAAAAACTATAACCCCGTGTATCTCTGCTTATACGCTTGTCTCTACTGACTGTGTGTCTGACTGTTTGCCTCGATTTGTGTCTTAAAACTCATCCATCTTCGCATAGTTAAGTTTATCGTTCCGTTTGACCCAATTCTTTGTCGCTTTCTGTATTTGTGCCTCTGTCTTATTTGCTTTGCTCGTCTCCGTCTGACTGTCTCCTTCTGTGTGTCTGTCAAACGCTCTCACACTCCTTCTCTCCGTTCACATTCTGTGCCACCCGACAACTGTCTGTCTGTTTGTATCTTTCCCTTTATCGGTTAGTATGTGTTTTAGTTTGCACGTCTCCGTTTTTGTTCGGCTCCTGGCGTCGCTCCATCTCTTCCTATCTTTCCGGCATCATTATCCGCAGCCTGTCGTGTCCCTACATTTGCCGCCGTCTGCTGGCCAGTCTGCAGGTGCGAGGTCGTCTGCTGGAATGCAGAATCACCTGCTCCCCCGTCCGTTCGTACCTGGCACGGCCTGGTACAGACACGCAATCCTTCCACGCCCGCTAATCCAAGCCATCCGTGGACGCATTGGTGAGAAGTCTCTGCAACATCATCACCACCACCACCAGCAGCAGCAGCATCAGCAGAGACAGCTGCAAAAGGCAGCTGCACGGGCCAAGTGCAGCCCGATCAGCAGTGCGGAGAGTGAGAGGATGCAGGCGGCTAATGACACGCTTGAGTAGACACGTAATGGCTGCTAATACGACTCCGGTTATAGCAGGCGGCAAATTCTGCTAAGCGCTCTCCAGGCAGTGCTAAGTGTACAATTTGTCTGAAGGAATATGCAGACATCTTCACAGAATGCAAACATGTAATCAGCATTATCTGTAGCAGCGGTTCTCGAAGTTTTTGGTCTCCGAACCTCTTTACACTCTTAAAAATTATCGACGACCGCAAAAAGCTTTTGTCTATGTAGGTCATATCTATAGATACTTACCGTATTAGAAATTAAAACAGAAATCGTTGGAATAGTTCATAACAAAGTAATAATAATAAACCCATTACATGTTAACATAATTATTATTTTTTCTTAAAAGTAACTATATTTTTCAAAACAAAAGAAATAACGTCTTAGTATTTTACGAAAATAGTTTAGACCTCGGGGACCCCTGAAATGGTCTCACCAACCCACCCACCCAAACCCCACACACCCACCCAAACCCAACACACCCACCACCCACCCAAACCCCACACACCCACCCAAACCCAACACACCCACCACCCACCCAAACCCCACACACCCACCCACCCGCCCACCCGCCCGGCTTTAGCTACCGTCTGCGTTGTCCCTCATGCCTGTCCTTGCCTTGTCGTAGGGTCACTGCAGCCAGTCTCACTACCTGGAAATGTCTATTTTCTGTTCGTGTTCGCAATCGTCTCATGGAGCTCCAAGCTTCTTTCACTCTGTCCATGGTCATCAGCGATGTCACTTGTTGCCAAAACACACCTCTGAGCTGATTTACGGAGCCATTTTCGGATTTAAGTTGAACTGCTTTCCTTCTTGTCATGCTTCGATTAGGAAGAGCAGCTGCGAAAAGGTTAAGTTACAAAAAGGACGGTAATTGGAGGGGGCACTAGGGTCAAAGCCCTTGGCGCCTCAAAGAGGGAGAAACAACTGCACGCTTGTGGGAAGGCGGGGATGTCCTTGATTCAAACCAATTTTCGATGTTGTAGCTGCCTATAGCAACAGAAATCGTGCTAGTAAGTCACGCGCTCACTTTCAGGTCCAACGCTTGCGCTTCTTCTCGCCACAGGCACAATGTAAATGTTTATTTGTAAATATTAAATGAAATTACTGTGTGCATCAATTAGGTTGCATTACTTTGTATACAACAAATGACAATATTTTGCATACATTAGATGACATTATTTTTCATACATTAGATTACATTACTTTGTATACATTACTCTGTTTACAAATGTATCACTTTTGCTAGATTCTCGACAGGCGCAATAAGTCTGCAATTTGTTCAGTACTACTTTAAACTACTATAAATAAACATTTTATTCAGCATTACTTGTAAACCGCTATAGATGTATACCTCGCTCATCGCTATTTTTGAACAGCTACAGTATATGGTTCGTTCGTCACTAGTGTTCGATTTATTATCGGCCAGTGTTTCTGCCTCAGTTTTAAATTATCGGACGTCAGATAGCCGTAAACTGTGAGTGTTTAGCTGGGCAGATAAGATGGAGAGAGAGTATCGTATCTTTGGCCAGTCAATTGCAAATTTCCGTGGCTGCTCTCTGTCCGTTTGTTTGGTCTGCGGAGCATCAGATAACAGCTGGACGGAAACTCCGGTGCTGACACAACTACCCGAAAACACACACACATACATACACGCACTTAAGCACACATGTACAGAGGCACAAATACGAACACGCACGCAGACACATACGAACATACATATACACATGAAGACACACCCACAGACATATACCCACACACGAATCCAAACACACACAGACATATAATGCTCCTAAGGTATAATCAGTCGAAATCTCCTGTCGTGTGAACATCGCCTCCGGCGACTTAGACCCGTATACACACGAGTGCATATGCAGCCGGTGAAGCTGCCTTCCTCTGCTTCTCCCTGGCATGATGGATGGACTGCTTAATTCCCTCTTCCAGACCAACATCGTCCGGTGTCGAGCAAAATCTGACCCTGGCAGAAACAGTTCCGAAAAATTGTGTGATTCTTTCACCTGACCAGGACCCAGAAATTTGTTCCTAAAATAGAACTATTTGTCCATACTATTAATTGGTGAATTTTCCACTAAGTAAAACATTTTCCCCTTATAATATTTGCTATCAAAGCAATATGATACTTTAAAATGCGCCTCATAACGCAGTGCCAAAAGTGGGCTAAGTCTTCGCTGCTCATGAACCGATTTGGCACCACACCGGATGGAAATTCCCTCTTGTCGTATGCACCACTGGCTATTTTTGGGAAACCGACACTTCTGACTCTTCTCTTAAATGCGTTCACCAATGATCAAGCACCATCAACTAACTAAACACAATTTATATATATATATATATATATATATAAATTCATCGCTGTGGTCGGCCACTCCTTCTGGAATAAGTTACCTAGCAACGTGCGACATGTATTGCTTGGTCTTTCTTTGCCTCTATAGCGTAAATAGTTGAAACCATTTTGTTCGATTCTGGTTTTCTGTCGTCAGGTCGGGAATGCGTCTCGTGAATCTCTCTTGAAGATGCGCTATATAAAACTGATTACAATTACATATATACATACACTATATGAATATGTGAATTACATTTACTTTAACAATTACGATCAACTTTGTGGTTGTCGTTTGCGGTCTGCGATGACGTCATGGCAACAGAGGCTGTCAACTGCGAGGCTTCAGTTTGTGTATACACGGAGCTCGGTTGGGAGAATCAGAGGACGTCCGACCGTCTGGTCGGTGAGAAGGGGTTCTGTGGGCCAGGATGCTTCACTACCGGCAAATATTGGCCGAGCTAAATAAAGATCGCAATCGAGGATGAAACTTTCCGTAAGACATCGAGGCCTCGATTGGAGCGACGCTTGAGACGACGCGAAACCAGGAGCAAGCAGGAGGAGCAAGCAGAAGGAGGAGGACAAGGAGGAGGAGGACAAGGAGAAGGAGGACAAGGAGGAGGACGAAGAGGAGGACGAAGATGAGGAGAATGAGGACAAAGAAGATGAAAAAGATACGCCTAAACATGACAGAAGAGGAAGTAAACGACAGATGAGTAAAAGGAAGAGGAGAAATGTGATGCAGGACGAGAATCTTGAGCAAGAATAGAAAAAATGCGTCTGCGAAGAACAGATTTCCAGCATAAGTAACTAAGTCTTGTGTGATTAACAATTCTCTGACTACCTTATTATGCATACGACTTTTATATATATAAACACTGTGAACGAAAAATGAAACTCTAGAAGTTTGATCTAGAAGAATTACGCTATAGAATCAAACTAGTATCAAACCAGAAGAATTTTAGTCCAATTAATACAGATCTAATTTGATTATATTTTACCTCTTCGAAAATAATGTCCTTGGGCCTAAGCACAAGCTCAAGGCGGGAACATCACTGACTTAAGGTAACAGGGATTACCAGCTCATCTCCATTCTGCAAGGGTAACTGTTTACAAATGAATCAAATTACCTTACTGCGGAGTTACTTTTAAGCAGGGACTGTTCATAATTTAAAATCTATGCGCTATTATAGTTAGGACTAAAACAGTCTAAGTTTTATTGAAATTCTTGTATAATTTTGCATATAGATAAAGCACTGTCTGTCTGTCTGTCTGACTGTCTTCTGTCTGTCTGTCTGTCTGACTGTCTGTCTGTCTGTCTGTCTGTCTGCCATATTCTTTATAGCGTTAAGAGGAAGCGCAACCTAATGTCTGCCTTGCGATTATTACGTCATTTCTAGACACGTGGATCTGTGCTATCAGTTAATTTGAAACAGCCGATGCTGCTTTGATTGAAAGGTATTTACGGCGTACCGCGAACAGCACAATGTGTTGAACATGGAGCTACGTACTTCGTACAATTCACACAACCCGGGAACAGAGGCTTTCTGAAGATCATTGATTCAACCAAAGAAGTCAGTGAAGGCGGCGTCGGTGACAATATCCAAAGCACCATCACCATAGCACTAAATTGAATCCTTGCTCACACGTTTCACACACTGCTAGGCACGTCTGGTCTGGTTCGCACTCAGTATCGCAGCGTATAATTTTCGAAACGGTTCAAGTATCCACTGAAGAACCGCTGACCAAACTGATGTTGTTCTTGTATTAAAGGGTCGATGCAGCGGTACTTTAAAAAGCGTGATGATGGGAATTATGGACGGAAATGGGAGACGAGGAAGACCTAACAGGGAGTGGAGAGATGATATAAGGGATTGGTGTAAGCAAGATTTGCACGCCTTGATAAGAACAGCACAAGATCGGGAACTGTGGAGACAAGTGACAATGCATGCAGTGGACACCTACGGGCTCTCGGCCTCTGGATCATGATGATGATGATGATGATGATGCAGTGGTACTTACACACGTCTGCCCCATGACTGACGGACTAATACGTAGATGTGTTCGATAAAGCCTTAACTGCCGCGCACGTAAACGATATGCGATAGTCCTGCACTTTGTGTCGTCTTCGTTTTTATGAGCACCCTGTCGCTGGAGACAGCACTTTAGAATGGCACCAGTACCTTTGGGGTTTTAGGGCTAATGATGCTTTAGCGGTTGCGAAGAGTATTTAGAAACTTCTCTAGCGCCAGTGTTTAATGAACAAGGTATCAACCGATGGTGCAGAATGAAAAGTGAAGAGTTGAGCGTATGTAGACATGGAGATCTAAATATAGATTGGAGCGTCAGGCCAGCCGTCGTACTATGGCCTGGTTATATTTGTAGACCAAAGTGGTGAAGCACAGATTGGTCATTCAGTCTACATTTGAATGTGGTTGGGTAGGTTACGGCTGTCTTGTGTTTAAGGAGTGTTTTTTGTCCAGAATAAAATTTGCATCGGTTGTTCATTAGAACTTCACGTTGATAATTTAGTTTAGTACAGCTAGTTCGCTAGCTAGCTGGGGTGGAAATCGTTATCGTAATTCCGAGATTTCTACAGCGCCCAACGAAACCCACGCTGCGGGAACCAGCTTATTCACAGGCGCTCAGTCGAAACAAAATCGATAGGCAAAATGGTTCGGTTCCAGGTCAAGATCCAAAAGTGGGGACAGCAAGCGTCTCAAAAGCTTCTGCTGCCCAAATGCCCACCACACCCCCTTCAAGAGGTTCCTCTGTTAAAAAAATTGTAAATTGTACACGTTTTTCTATAGCGGCCACATGGCCTCCACCCGCGCACGGGTGAGATCCTTCACCACCGTTACACGCCATTTAAGGTCCCCGCGCACGGACCGTACTAGCCCGAGATTCAAATCTCTGAAATAAGCCACGACCTGGACTCGAACCTGGGATCCTCACGCACCGAGGCTTCCTTGGCGTACGCGCTTACTGATGTAGCTATTTAGAACAGAGTGCGTGGGGGGACGACCAAGTACTCGCCGGTATAAGCGATCTCCTCCCAGAGACAAAGAGTCTGAAGGACAGACGATGGAAAACATCGACGCAGGAGATAGTGTCTCAGTAAAAACACCAGGAGGAAGGCAACGGGAAACCACCTCTCTAAAACTTCCCGAGTACACGGACAGTGGCAATAGTAAAGAAGCAACACAATAACGTGAAGTATAGCGATGGGAAAAGACGCTTTTATGAAGTGGAAAGAATTAATGAAAGGAGGAGTGAACAGGAACCTAAAGATGAGAATGGTCAAAACATTGATATGGAGCGTGGTCTTATATGGATCGGAAACACGGACCATCAGAAAAGAAGACATCAGATGAAGACTGGAGGGTCTTGGGTAATGGGTATGGCGCAGGATGGAGGTTAGCTGGACAGAGCGCAAAACAAACGAAGAGATGCTTCAACAGGTGGAAGAGAAGAGATTCTGATGGCTACAATAAGAACGAAACAGAGGAAATGGATTGGACACATACTGAGAGGTGATTCCCTTCTGAGAAATATCATAGACGGAAGAATGGAAGGAAAGAAAAGAACAGGAAGACCTAGCCAACTGCTACTAGATTGGATGATGGAGATCGGATGCAGTAAACTGAAGAGGCAGAGAACTTGAAGGAGAAAAAGCTAGTTCGAGTGACATTTAAATCAAGGTTATGCATCGTTAAAGGGAGTTTGTTAAGAGACTTTTGTCTGAACTTTTCTTACTGTTCAAACAATGTGAATTAACACAAAGACAAGATGGATTATCAATGACATTAGACCAAGTGGATCGCCGTATCAATATTTAACAATAGTAGTATTTAATGGATTTAGGCCTATCTTGGAAAAGAGGAGATATAGGCCTATATGCCTGTGAAAGGGAAATAAATACGTGTAGGCCGGAGTAAGACTATTTTGTTATGCAGTAAAAGACAAAGGACCGCGTGAGAAGTGGATGTGAATAAATCCACTTGTGGTAACATCTGGTTGTGTTGTTCATAATGTTCAAACAACGTATAATAACATCAAGACAATGTGGATTATAATTAAATGCGCAGAACAGAAGACCACACTACATTGTTATCTTGGAAATCATCTTAGCTTATGTGACTGCTTGAAGAAAAAAGGATTCTAAGCGTCACTGAGAAGCTTCCTTGAACCCATGTAATATTACAGGATATATGTTACACAACTTGTTTCTAATATCACGATGTATGGAGCCTTTTCAGTCTTGGCGCAATCTACGCTACACAAAATCTACGTTAGAATACAGTGACACGTATATGCAACTCTCCGAAATTTCACAGCGTCAGACAAAAGCAGTATTAAAGAGACCACTTAAATACTAGCGCTATATCAAATCAAGTTCGCAAGAGGCAGGTTAGGCTCTGGATGGGTCAAGCCAAGGGAGACAGCGTGATGAATTATTTTACATCAGGAGTGTAGGTTTTGTTTAAGACCATAGTGTAGAATCTGTGGCATGGAATGCTATCAGCTGTTGCCATAGAATTCCATTAGTTGCGACATAAGTTGTTCTCCGCATCTGTGTAGGGAAACAGGGCTAACTAATGACGCCGGAAGAAAGGTCACATGATAGGGGAGTGGTCGGTGCGTTACGTTCTCAAACGTTTCGATAAATCACTGCTGACAGTAACCGTCAGTAATCGTTAACTCGTTAATGCAAAATGCTTTTAAAAGGAGACGAAGACCGACACCCAGACAGACAGACAGACAGACAGACACAGCAAATAAGAGATTTAAAAGTAGGAGAAACGAAGGCAGAACTACTATATTACATAATCACACAGACACCGAAATAAAAACTTGACTAAAACTAATAATACATAAAGGCGCTAAGTAAAATTCATGCATACATGCATAGATACATGCATAGATACATCCTTACATACACATGCATGCTACATACTTACATACATACATACACACATGCATAGATGCATACACACATACATAGATACATACATAGATACATTCTCACATACATAGATACATACATACATAGATAATACACGCATACATAGATACATACATACATAGATACATACATACATAGATACATACATACATAGATACATACACACATACATAGATACATACACACTTACATAGGTACATACATAGATACATACATACATAGATACATACATACATAGATACATACACACTTACATAGGTACATACACACATACATAAATACACACATACATAGGTACATACATAGATACATACACACATACATAAATACACACATACATAGGTAGTTAAACGAATACTCTTTTATACAAAACATCCTAGTATTTAACAATTTGCTGAAGTGCCTCGTGTTGTTTTACAATACATTTACAAGTAGCAATACATAATCAACAAATCGTAACGTACTGTAGTTAATAACACCACAGGCTGTAATGTCATAGTGCATCACAGAATTTACAGTACATCGTAGTCTAAAATGCATTGAATGTCCTGTAATACGCTGCAACATCATGTAATTATCTCTAAACGGCAGAATAAATAAAATTATAACAGAAATTTAATATTGGCTTTATTTTTCATTTCAAACGTTTACAGCGCTCGCATATATGTGTGTTCGTGCTGCATACATGCATCTGCATTTATAATTATGTTAATTTATGTAATTTATGTAATTTATGAAGAGCGTAAGGTTAGCTGATTTATGTAATTATTAAAGCTATGTGTTTTATATCAGGATTTACAACTCTGCAGCCACAACTATAGATAGCTCTTCTTCCGTGTATGCACACCGTTTGTGTACTCACGTGTATGTATGTAAGTATGTATGTATGTATGTATGTATGCATGCATGTATGTATGTATGTAATCCATACATTCATACTTATGTGTGTGTATACGTATATGGTGTATCTGGGTATTCATATTTATAATTATTATTGACTCATTGTCAGCAGATAAGATTAGCAGAATACAGGCCATGCACACCATTGTATAAGATACCAATATATAAATATATCATGTGTGTGTGTGTTTGTGTGTGTTTGTGGAGCAGAGAGCAGAACACTGTTGTCTGTAAGATGTAAGACAGTTCCTAAGGAAAGAAGACAATGTCCTCAAAGTCAAAGGTCGCCTGACTTTGCTGTCGACTGCGGCATAAACATAGATTCTCAAAAACAGCACATCTGCTAAACAATTGAAGTTTCATATCGATACCGATTGTCTTAGAATGTTAGCTATGAACCAAAAGACAGCTCTTTTCTTCCTGGAATTGCTGTTGTTTCGATTGAAGTGCAAGAATGAAACAGTAATTGAAAAAATCGAACAGCATTTCGTAGAGACCGCCTCTGTTTATATTCTCTTGAAGAGGCGCTATACAAATTTGCGATTACAATTGCAATTGTAATTACAGTTTCTTTATGCGTTCCATGTCTCTGTAACGAATAGCAAATGGTAAATGGCAAATGGTAAATAGCGTAGCACAGCGAGAACGTTTGCCTAGCAGCTACCAGGTACATAATTTCAGTGGCGCTATAGAAGTTTCTGAAAGGGACTGTTGTCTATGTACAACTAGATACTACTGTTGCTTGTCAGTAACTATGGACAGCAGACATGTAGGACGGCCATTTAAGTGATGGACAACTGATGAGTGAAAGTGTTTCATTAGTGATAACACGTTGCACTTTAAATTTCACCAACTAGGGTCTGAATCCAGAACCATCGTGTAGGCATAAATTTGAACATTCACTGGGTATAAAGCTATTCAAGAAGTATAAGTAATCGTAAAAGTTTCTCCGCTAGTTTGAATAAAAGTCTGTCAACCTCAGAATCTCGCCTTTGAGGATTAGCATACACATTTGACCACTGACCGAAAAGAACGGAGATGCATCTAGTCAAACATTACGGCGCCTTTAAAGTACCTCGCAAAAGCGCTGCCTACGCTAGTAAAAGTGATGTTAAAGTTCATTAAGAACAAATAGTTCACCAGTAGTTAAGCAAACAATGCTCAGATGACTAGAAAAGTCACCGCTGGCGAGCTCCCACATGCACGTAGAACCCAACCAGCGGATTTCCAGGTATCAGTTATTCACACCCAATGCTGTCAAATGACTGCCGTCAGGAACTGATGATGAAGACGACGACGATGATGATGATGATGACGATGATGTTGTTGTTGATGATGATGATGATGTTGATGATGATGACGGCGACAACTAGGATGACTATACCTCCGAACAGCGTGTATAAATGCAGTACCTCCGAACAGCGTGTATAAATGCAGTACCTCCGAACAGCGTGTATAAATGCAGTACCTCCGAACAGCGTATATAAATGCAGTACCTCCGAACAGCGTGTATAAATGCAGTACCTCCGAACAGCGTGTATAAATGCAGTACCTCCGAACAGCGTGTATAAATGCAGTACCTCCGAACAGCGTGTATAAATGCAGTACCTCCGAACAGCGTGTATAAATGCAGTCTACCATTGGCTTGCCACTGGCCAGATCTCCAAAAGACTGTCCTCTTTCATTTCGGACGCATTCTAAGGCGATATTTGTGTTGTAAGACTTCTACTTACTTACCACAAGTAGCGCAGGCGTACTTCCGTACTTCCCGACTGACTTCCTTCGAGACGGGTTCGGGACAACCGGAAATCCTATAGAAGGAGTCTGTCCTCGCAGATTCCGTGGACGTATTAGAGGTTCCTGCGCCACTGGAGGCGCCAGTGGTCAGGTTGGTTTCTCTGACGAAGTCCATGATTTCGAAGAGAAACACTATATATCGAGATTTCATCGTAACACGGGGAGCCAAGTGGCTGCAGTTTTCGCGGCTGTCCGTTCGCCCGAAAACCCCGACGGAGACCACAGCCGCAGGGTCCGTTCCTCGGTCGCTGGCGCCCCCCGGCAGGCGCCCCTTGTACATCTGCAGGACCTTGAAACGAACACTGAAATGGCCCGCGGTGTTTGGTATCCGCGGTTCACGGTGTGCCAGACCCTCGAAGACGATGTCGGCGCGGACGGTGCGCGATGCGACGTCGTTGAATTCGAGGGATACGGAAGATGGAGATGAAGAGGACGAGGAGGAATCGCGACTCCTCCTCGCAACGCTGAACGCGCTCTGGATGTAGATGAGGAGACCGAGCGCAGTGTAGCGTAACCGGAACATATGCATCGTTGCGGTCTATTGCCGACGATGATCGTGTGGCCGATGCTAGAGAGGGTGGCCTCGAGGCTACATGCTACGACGCCGGGTGCTGACAACGTGCCATGAGATCGCGCCGAACGACGACTACTAGGCGAATGAAGATGGCAGAGATAGATGGCGCTTCACCCGTCCGTCGGTCGGTCGGTCGGTCGGGCCGAGCACCCGACTCCTGCGGCCGCCGCCTGGAGTGTGTGCCTCAGTGAGGGAAGGCAGCCACACTCTCGCTTGCCCCTACATCATACCTCCTCCTTCTCGTTCTCCTCCTCCTCCTTCTCCTTCTCCTCCTTCCCCTTTTAATCCTCACCCATACTTCTTCTCCAGTTCCTCTTCCTCCTCGTGCTCTTCTTCTGTCCCTTTCTTTTTCTAGCCTTCTTCCTCTTCCATTTCTTCATCCTCCCTCTCTTTCTTCTTTGTCTCCATGTCTTCCTTCTCCTCTTCTTTCCTGCTGCTTTTACTCTTCTTCTTTTCCTTCTACTCCTTCTCTTCATCCTACTTCTATTCCTCGTCCTCATCCTCTTCCTCCGCCTCCTCCTCCTTCTCCTCCTCCCCCCTCTCCTCCGCTCTGTTACTTATCGGAGCGCGGCGTTTAGTGTGCACCAGCGTCGTGTGGTGGAGAGTAGTGAGAGGATCGCTCTCTTCCTGCTGCGTCAGCGTTATTAAGGGCTGCAGATTTCTGGAAAATTACCCCGTAAAACAATTCCATGAAATCTTGATCGGGTTCCATATGTCCAATCACATCGTCCTCAATCAATTTCTCTTCCGGCTTCTTCAGTCCTTCTTTTGTCATATCTTTTTCTCCTATCTTCCCACCTTGTTTGACTTCCTTGTCATCATTTATTTATTTATTTATTTATTTATTTATTTATTTATTATAATTTCTATCGCGTCAGTGTCTATTGCACAAGGCATCAACCGATGGCGCACCAAAGCCGTAGAAATTCCGATTCATTCTTTTCTCCATCTAAAACCATCGCCTCTTAATTTTCTTTCTTTAATCTCTCATCTTCTCCTCTGTCGCTTGGTGTCGCGAATGGTTGCAGCTGCTGTCGTAAGACGTAGCCAGGTACAGTGAAGTTACGCACCATCAAACCTGGTTATTAGTAGTTAGATGGGTGACAGTCCATGCAATACAACGACCCTATTGCCCTCTCAGCTTCGTACTTGTGAAGTCGGTAGCTGAGTCTACCCTCGTCAGCTGGAAGACGAACAATATGTCCTGCCGCTGGATAGCGGTGGTTGAGTTTGCGCCTCAGCCAAATTATCCTTCGACATCGGGAACACTTGTCTGGCGGTAACGAGAATAGGGGAAAGGGCAAATATTTGCCATTGTCGACCTGTTCTCAGGTAAAATATTTCTGGATTGACTGAAGTAGTACAATCCGTTTCTGGTTCTCCATGATTATTACAAGAAATATCAAATCTTGTTTGGCTCGCATGCGTATAGATAGTATGGCGCCCCAGATTGCGAGAGAAGAATGCTGTAAGCTCCGCAAAGTGATTTTCCAATAAATAAATAAGTGATCAATGTATAACGAAAAGGGTACAAAACGTTTCTGGAAAACTTTTATTGGTCGAAATAAATTACGAAACCTGGTGAGCCTCTGTGTTACATAAAAGAATGTTCGAGAATATGTTTTAAATATGAAATACGTCAGGCGAACTTCTTCAGATACGTCGGAAACAAATCGCGACTTAAGTCACGATTGTCTTTCCAGTTTTAAGTTTGGCAAACATCCACACTTTCTCAACAGTTTGTGCGTGTGCCTCGCCATCATCTTCCGGAGCTACGAAGTTCCGTTCTTTCAGAGCAGCAGAATGCATAAAATGCAATTTTCCAAGTTTTCTAGATTGAAATAAGCTCGCCATCCTCGCCATCCATTTGTCACGATGCCGAGTCTCATCGGATAGAAGTCTTTTATTATTATTTAACTGAGACGTTACTTCGACCGAAAATAAAAGTTTAACAGCAGTTCAGCAGTTCTGCACGTCAAACATCGCCTGACAATTCGGCTCAATTTTTCTTTCTGTCGCTCTCAAAGAGTCACTTTCCCCCCTGTTTAACGAGTCTGACAATCCCTCGACAATCCCTGGTTAATCTGTCTGGCACTCTGTCGCATCAGGTGAGTGTCCAAATTTCCCGCTGATGGCGCACCTCCAGCTACCATCAGTGAACACCAGAGGTACCACCGGACGCACATGCTGACGACGACGACACGTGAGGCGAGGAACGTGACACCATTGCATGTCGAGGTTTGATCACTTAATTACTAATTTATTGGAGAATCTCTATGCAGCTTACAGCGCCCTATTCTCTCAATATCTGGGCGACCATATTGCTAATATGCAAGGAGGCAAAATGTAATTCAATCTCATTCAAAGGACGTCCTTTAGCTGATAAACATAACACACTCAGTTCTACAACTGCTGCTGACCCCCATTTGGACTGGTTCGTTTAAGCAAATTGAAACGATTAGGTTTCTATCAATTTATAATCTAGGCTCGATTTTAGACAGAATTCATCCGCAAAGAATTTGACACTAGCTGGTGCCTACTGGTTTGTTAAACCAGTAGACAATAGACTTCAAATCGATGTGTAGTGGTTTGTTAAACCAGTAGACAATAGACTTCAAATCGATGTGTAGTGGTTTGTTAAACCAGTAGACAATAGACTTCAAATCGATGTGTAGTGGTTTGTTAAACCAGTAGACAATAGACTTCAAATCGATGTGTAGTGGTTTGTTAAACCAGTAGACAATGGACTTCAAATCGATGTGTAGTGTTTTGTTAAACTAGTAGACAATAGACTTCAAATCGATGTGTAGTGGTTTGTTAAACCAGTAGACAATAGACTTCAAATCGATGTGTAGTGGTTTGTTAAACCAGTAGATGTCAATTTGACGTCTATTTCATGTGGCTGTAAGTCAATGTGTAAGCTAGGTTGACATCTGTTTGACGCTTTCTAGATGCATAGCGGTTACTGCAATATTATATTTCTATCGCTAGA
Organism: Norana najaformis; assembly: GCA_964023275.1. Classification (NCBI taxonomy): domain Eukaryota; kingdom Metazoa; phylum Annelida; class Clitellata; order Crassiclitellata; family Hormogastridae; genus Norana; species Norana najaformis. The sequence continues at coordinate 22,443,718 of OZ029919.1, forward strand.
CGTCGCAGGTGTAAGTCGCTAGATGTCGCATGGGAAGCGATTGTGAAGTTCTGCTGGTTTCGTTATGATTGTCGCGGAATAGAACTTTTAGTTTTAAGGTGAAATTCGTTCTTAAAATTCCTAACTCTGTATCACAGCATATGACATTCTGACGTCGATAATCCCATTTCGTATCAAAACAATATTTAAAGTTATTTCAGACGTTTCGCCCGATGTCCGGTGAGACGACGCAGTCAGATCTCGACTAAAAGTTCATCTCTTCCTTGACTCATTTCCTCCGTAGGCCGTCTCTGTGACTTCTCTGAGCCCCTTGGCTTTTCAACTGGACTCACCATGGAATTTGGCTTGGACAATGATTTTACTTAGTAGAGACCATCAAGTGATGCTTTGAGCATTATTGCAGTGGCGCTATAGAAATTCTTAGATTAGATTAGATTAGAGAGCAGACAATTACTATTAACCAGTGTCGAATTTGAACAAATCAGTACACATCAATTTGACGTCTATTTTGACTGCTGCTGCAATCCACTCTACTGGCATGCAGCAGCCGCAAGGTGTCTCGAAGGCTCGAACATGTCAAATAAAAGTGCTGATTAGATGTTAACTTTATTTTGACATATAACTACACCAGTTAGACGTCAAATTGACGTGTACTTGTTTACAGGGTTCTTACTCCTTCTCTTCCATTCGCTTTAATTTGCTTGTCATACACATGTTGCTACTTCTGTTGTTCTTCGTTTTCCTGGTTCTATTTCATCTTCTTTTGAAACCCATTACCTTCATCTCCTTCCGCTTTTTCTTTGTTGTGAAAAGGAAATCGAGAATGTAATAGGAAAAGAAATGCGCACTTCCTAATTCAACTCATCATTCTTCCTTAATGCTTCCTTTGCCACGTAACAGTTCTCTCCATCATTTTATTCCTCCTCCACCACTTGCTTGTCGTCCAACTATTCTTATACTTCCTCTTCTTGGCTGTCTTCATTTTCTTCCTCAACTTCCTCCTCCTGTTTCTCCTCCTCCTCTTCCTTCCTTCCCCTTTTCCTCTTCTTCCTTCTCTTTTACTTTCACCTCTTGCTTGTCATCCATCTCTTATTCTTTCTCCTCAGTCTCTTCCTCACCTTACTCGCGTTTCTTCTCTTCCTCCTTATTCTTTTCTTCTTCCTCTTCCTCCTTATTTTCCTTCTGTTCCTCATCATTCTTCTACTCTTCCTTCTCCTGTTCCACCAATATTTCTTCTGCATCCCATGTTTGACTCGTCACGAACGAGCGCCGTTGATCTCGTCACGTAGGCAGAAGAATAAAGAAATCCCTTTTGGAAATCCAATGAAAAACACAGATTTCCTGCAGATTCCCGCCCACATTTCCCGTCTTCCCGAGAACGCCGTTTTTTGACCAGTAACCCGCAGTGGAATTCTGCGCAGTCGAGGGACAGACAACGCGTGTTCTGTTAACATTTGTTGCATACATGATCTTGATCAACAGCCAGAGGCTATGCGGATGATGTCATGTGAAAAACCCGAGACCTATCGACGTCACAGATAAGCCTCTGTGAAGTTCTAAAAGTCGCTATGTAGGACTATATATTGTAGCCAGATGCTTACACTGCATTTGCTTCTGGTACCAATTCGTGTTTCGGTTTTTTGGCACCGGGTTCGACACCTAAGGGATACGTATTATACAGTAGTAGTAGTAGTTCCAATGTTTAACGACAGCTTATGGCATCAAAGGCCGTTGCCCTTGCCCTCCTTCTTTATCCAGGGTTGGGACTGGCACTAGCCCAAACAAGCCAGTGGCGGAGTTGTATTATACAGTAAAATATTATGTGGTTATAGCAATACGATTTACCAATAAAATGTGGTAATCAGTGTTATATGGGTCCCTTTCGGTTGTCTTAGCCTGGTTTTAGGAAGTTGGGCGGATTTACTCCACAAAACTGCTGTTCAGCGCTCCTTGTGACTTGGTTCTAGTGATAAAGCCGCATTCCTTAACATGGCTCTGTGTGAAGAAAAAAAAATTAATGCAATATTTTAAAGTATGTTACTTAGCACTGGAGAAAGTTTATTGCACCGCCATCTGGCGAATGCATCAAATCAAAGCATCTGCAAACAAAACTACAAACGGTGAGACGGTTCGGGTGAGTTTTGAAGCAGCTAGGTTTAAGACCCCTCTCCATATGTTCAAGTGCTCTCCCTATAGCCACACTCGGTGGGTTTGTAGCTCTCCACACTTGCCACAGTTTGAAACTCCGAGAACTTCACTATGAGGACTAATGCTTAAACAAATGAAGGTTTTTATGCATGTATTTGGACACTCAGCGTGGGAAAGCGAGCGTCAGGAACTGTGGAGCCAACCCAGGGGCGGATTGTGATTCTGACCATAATCTGCTGGTGACCAAGATCAAGGTTAGATCGGCTAAAAAAGACATATTGGACATGTGTACCGCGCCTTTGTAGTTCTCACAAAGCACTTAATCATATCTTACATCAGAATGTCCATTATCATTTTCATTACGTCATCATCAGTGAGCCATATTTAGCACACACAGATGCATACAATATTTTAGTCACACCAGTCACTGTAGGCTAGTTCCGCTCCGTTGGAGCAAGAACTTGTCTGAGATATTTTTAGACAACCGATAACATCTACTTCCGCCGAACAGTTTAAGTGACGTCATACGATGAAACATCCAAACCAATTATAGGCTGATGCAACCGGAACATAATTATCCCAGTGGGAAATTAGTTCTATATCAGCTTACTAATCTAAACTGCTAGATTAGTAAGGGCTCTGGCTATTGTTGTGATTTGCTTATTTGATGATCAGTCATTGTTTGCTAATCGCCGATGCAGGATGAACGATGACGTGGACAAACGGTGGCCAAGCGGTAAACGATAAGGATTTTCACCTCTGCTGCCTGGGTTCGAAATTTCGAATCCCGAGGCCACTATCGTAACATCGTAACATCGTAACATCGTAACATCGTAACATCGTAACATCGTAACATCGTAACATCGTAACATCGTAACATCGTAACATCGTAACATCGTAACATCGTAACATCGTAACATCGTAACATCGTAACATCGTAACATCGTAACATCGTAACATCGTAACATCGTAACATCGTAACATCGTAACATCGTAACATCGTAACATCGTAACATCGTAACATCGTAACATCGTAACATCGTAACATCGTAACATCGTAACATCGTAACATCGTAACATCGTAACATCGTAACATCGTAACATCGTAACATCGTAACATCGTAACATCGTAACATCGTAATATCGGAGGCCATCGTCATCGAAATGAGTGACTCCTTAAATCCAACATATAGGGTGTTAAGCTGCGGGCTAAAGTCATACTCTTTCGCCTGTAATTCAACATTATCATCATCATCATCATCATCATCATTTGTGGCATGCCCCTCTCTGGAGCGTTGTCTTCTCCACAACATGTTGCCACACGTCTCTACTCTGCAGCTCGTCTCCAGGCAGTGTGTAGTCCGAAGTTCAGTGGGCGCAGGTCAGACTCCACCATTCGTGTCCCTGTGTGGCGAGGGCATCCAATCGGTCTGTTCCAGCCTCTTTGGGGCCAGATATCATAGCTCGCAGAGCTCTGGTATTGTCTTGTTCCCTGTCGCAACTCGCGATGTGTCCAAACAGCCTGAGCCTCTAAGTTGGACCATCTTCGGCACTGGGATGTGCCTGAACGTCCAGCTTGCTGACGAGAACCGTATAGGAAATGCGCCATATTCTCCTCAGGCACCACGGTTGAAAGGCATGAAGCTTCGCTTCCAGGTCCTTGGTTAGCGTACAGGTCTTGACTCCATACAGGAAGACAGGCAGTTGGCCTTAAATAGGCAGAGTTTGGTATTCAGCTGGTACTCCAGATTCCTCGATGTAGGTTATTGGCAATGGCCACGCGCGGCCGTACCTCACGTCCGGTACCAACATCTGGCTCAACGTAAGAACTCCAGGTCGGGGACTCCATGAACCAGCTACATCTGGAAAGCTGCCACCTGTACATAATCCAGAGTTTGGCATGGGTCCACTATCGTCTGGATTTTTGTCTTGGTTCAGTTGATTTCTAGCACAGATTTATGTGCCTCCTGGTCCATTATTTCCACTGACGGATCTCCAGGATCCCCAGAATTTTGGCAAAAAGAGCCACTTCATCAGCATAGTCCAGGTCAGTGAACTGCTCAGACCCAATATATGCCCATGCTCAACAGTGACAGACTCTTCATGAAATAATAATTATAATCGTATGTATTTATGTATTCCTTCACTTAAAATTGCTCAGCGCCATCGGTTAATGCTTAGTCATTAGATAATGCCGCTTGAAAATGCAGAAATAATTATATATATGTATGTATATATGTATGCATATATATATGTACAGTATATATGTATGTATGTACTATGTATGTATTTAAGTACAGTAAGTATGCATGTTTGTACGTATGTATGTATTTATATATATATATATATACACACTACAGTATGTAGGTATGTGTAGGTATGTATGTACGCTTGTGTGTATGTATATATGTTTGTATGTATGTGTGTACGTATGTATGTATGCATGCATGCATGTATGTATGTATGTAAGTTTACGTGTGTATGTGTGATGTATGAAGGCGATATATCGCCTTTTGAGTCGCTCACAAAAGCGGTACAATAGCTGTTTACTGATTATTTTTGCCTATGAGTAATTTCTCAAAATCTTTTTCGAACTGTTAGAAATTTCAACTTCCGTTTTGATAACTTATATAGTTTCGCTTTAGTACAGCAAAAGACTTTTTGCAAACTTTTAAATGGACTCCCTTCTAATGCATTTAAAAATTGAGACCTATCGCTGCATTCTAAATAGGTCACGACTGTGAAATAACGCCGGTAAACCGATCAAAGTACTTATTTCGACGCCTTCAACGCTCTTTCTTGGCCAGATGGTTATGGATCTGAGCTGATGAAGGGTATTTTGATGACAAGAAAAATCCCAATTCTTTATCATAACCACGACAGAAGTTAGACTGAGCAAAGAAATTACGTCGGCCTCTTTAGGCTTTTACGAGAAAGTTAGATTACATCAGGGTAAAGGAAGCAGTGAATTTCCAACAGCCTGATACTGTAGACTGATAACAGAGTCATAATAGATTACATTAAATTCATAATAGATTACAACTAACATATGGATGTATGCTTAAAGTAAATAAGCGGAGCCGGTACTATAGTGGAACGTAGACGAGGAGCCTATTTCCCTCTGAGCCGCCTAGGGTCGAATCTTAAGGCCCTGGACATGGGGCTAGTTAATCATAGGAATTGCCGTTTACTTCCCAGCTCATGCTGGTACCCGTATAATAATACTGCTTGGTGATAGACATGTGAGTAAACAACTTGTCCACAGCCGCAACACGGAGTCCTTTCGGCAAGGGTCGAACCTGCAATGTTAAATTAGGCTATAGCTAAAGCACCATGTATACATATTTTATGACAATCATTTAGGGCCTTTAAAGAAATCCCCAAAATCGCTGAATACGTCGCTATATAGCTGGTCTAAAACCATGAGACTCAAGTTAGATTACTGTTGAGCACATAGCCTATAGTTAAATGAAATAGTGCAGATATGCAAGGGAAGACTGTTCCAGGAGGAAGATCCGACTGAGAAGAGGGTACGATTAGCTGGATTTGATATGCGGACTTTAGAACCTGGATACCTCCGCGGGCAGCAGAGCGCTAGTAAAGCAGCTTCGTTATTGTGGTCTAGCAACTGCAACCTTAACCTCCATCTGTGTCTTCTGCCTCAGTTCAGTGAGGTAACGATTTAGACACTTGGGCAAAAGTGTAATTGTAATCGCAAATTTGTATAGCGCTTCTTCAGGTGAAATTCATGAGAGGCATTCCCGACCTGACAACACAAAACCACGAGGGAAGCTGACGGTAAAGAGGTAAAGAAAACAAGTATAGGTCCTACACTAAACTAATGCAAGAAGTTCTTTTGAACTTCCCTCTGCTGATGCTGTTTCAGTAAATCTGCCTAACAGATGAATAAATCGTATAATTTTTCATTGTAATCATTCAATTAACTAAATTAGGTTTGAGATTTGTTGGAATTATAATCAGAAATGTATATAAAGAAGCTAATCGGTGCCGATCTCGACGCCTGTCCAAATGATGCTTGAGTTTATTAAGAACAAAAACCTCACCAATGAGCAAACAAGGCTCAGATAACTTGAAACTTCACCAGTGGCGGGCTTCCACACACACGTAGAGCACAATCAGCGGATTTTCATCCAGAGTTGATGGTTTGCACTTGATGTATGTATATACCTAGGCAGTTTATATGCTTCATAAGATGCTTCTCGCTGGCGTAACTGTTGCTCTAGAGTTCAAAAAGAACGACACAATCGTCTGCATGCAAATAATGCTACTGTAACTGGAGACAGTCTTCACTGGCAGTTTCACGCAGACACCTAGAGATTAACCAACGAACTCTTACCCACAGCTGACAATTGACAGATATGTAAGTTAACACCTCAATTCTGAACGATCATAGCGTATTCCGGGTAAACAGTTAAGTGCAGCGATGAGTGTAGGATTTTAAATTAGGATAAAGCAGAGATGATGGGACATATTGCTTAAACGGCAGGATGAAATGACAGCTTGTCGAGTTTAAGGGAGCGTACGTACGCAATGCCCCACGAATCGACTAACGACGTGGTCTGGCTTTAAAGTGGCTGCTTCCAACAGACACCACAAATCACTGTGACAACCGAAAAGACCATCGAAACCTTCGTGTTGACCTCCGCTGTACAGTTGCCAGAAATCCACTCACATGATAATTGACCCCAATGAACTTAGTAAGGCTGCTCTGGGCGTCTAAATGGGGCATTAACTTAATGGGTGCATTCTAGTTACTGCTTGGAATTACCGGGTTAGAAGACGCCAACTGTTGGCAATTAATTATGGGCTTTTGCTGCTTAGAGAACAGGGACACATGTACCCTTTGCTTGTTGCATAGGCCTTTGTATAATCATTCAAATTGAATAATGATTTATTAGAAGGGCATGATTGTATTATAATTGACTGAATTCTCACCAGATATGCATCCATTACATGGAAATCAATTATGGGCTTATCCTGCTTAGAGAACAGAGGCACAGTTATTCTTTGTTGCATAGGCCTTTGTACAATCATTCAAATTGAGTAATAATTTATTAAAAGGGCATGATTGTATTATAATTGACTGAAATCTCGCCAGATATGCATCCATTACATGTTAAAGCCAGTGGCAAATTCGATGGAGCTGTAGATGATGCACCCTTAAATTTGGACGGTTAACCATTCATTTCACCCCAACTTGTAATCACGCATCCTGCCACATACTCAGTGTTTGGGTTGAGCACGAATGAGAAGCTAACGGTTGCCATAACTGTCATGCTAAGAGCCCCTTCATCACCTTTAACTGTTATATGACTTTGTTTACCATAATCTTCAGTTTGTGGCCTAACTCTCAGACCTCCACCCTTCAGAGCAATGCTGCCACAAAGTTCTCAATTCATCAAGTGTTTTTGACATTGGGCCGGGATCATAATTCACAGAAAATTATTATTTACGTCAAAGGACACACTAGTTACTCTCGTTGTTCTGTTTTTAAATCCACCTGTATGTTTGACTGAGCTGCTGTTTTTCGCGCTTCTCTGATGGACCCCAGACCAAAATTTTCGCAACCCAGACCAGGGTTTCCAAAAGTTTCGCTTGTTATTTCCTTCGACTGTCGGCTGCTATGCTTCCTAATGCGCCTACATAAAAGGACAAGCATTCAAGGCGCCACCAATTCGCATATCACGCGAGCCTTGTATGTCTGGCGACAAACATGTAGGCGATACGTACTTCCATTTACGCAGCCAACAGAAATTCTTAGACTAGGCCAAGTTACATTACATCAGATGAGATCACATCATTCGATGAAATCGGGTAATCCCCTGTAAACATCTTGTTTCTAGTACTTTCTCGTCGAACTGTGAAGCAAGCTCGAGGGCACCGTTTTTAGTCGACATAAATCTTACAATAGAACAGGGCCTTATATTGTGTCATAGGTCCATGCAAGCGTCACGACACACACGTTACAGATCGTACATAGATATTATTATTAATTAATAACTTCTATCGCGCCGGTGTCTAATCTAAGTTAATCTAATATAAAAACTTCTATAGCGCAGTTTATATTAAAATGCCCGATGGTCGCTTCAAGTCAAAATCGCAGTCAAACATGATAAACCGTTGGAGAAGCCGGGTCGAATTCCGATAGGTCAGAAGCCAGGCTACGGTGGAAGAGATGTGTCTTAAGTTCAGGCCTGTCTAATGCGCAAGGCATAAACCGATGGCGCAACAAAACCAAGCCGCAATCAGGCCAATATCCAGAAGATCAGTATATGTTGGATAAGCAGTTTGTAAAGGAGAGTTTGTCTTAAGGAGAGAACGAAACTGTAGATCATGCTATCTTGATAAAGAAGCTTGAATTTTATGGAGTACGAGGACTTCCACTCTGTTGGTTTAAGAGCTACTTCCATGACAGGCAACAGCAAGTTTTGTGTAATGGGGTCCTGTCTAGCATCAGATCCATCCGTTGTGGAGTTCCGCAATGCTCTATTCTAGGCCCACTTTTGTTTCTGTTGTACATAAACGACCTTCCGACCTCATCTAAGTCACTTCATTTTATATTGTTTGCCGACGATACGAATGTTTTTTTTATCTAATAAATCGTTGGATGCTCTGATTGAGTCTGTCAATAACGAACTTGTATCAGTTGCTGTCTGGTTTCGTGCTAATAGGCTATCCTTGAATTTACATAAGACTAATTTTATATTATTTAGATCGCATCGGAAGGTTCTTTGTAAATCAGCTATTAATATTTTTATCGATAACCAACTGATTACTCAAGTGAATTCATGTAAATTTATTGGAGTTTATATTGACTCTCATTTAATGTGGAAAGAGCATATATCTCATATATCAAGTAAAATTGCTAAATGTTCTGGTATATTGTCACGCATTCGCTATATCCTACCTCAACAGATATTAATTAATTTGTATTATTCATTGATTCATCCTTACTTATCCTACTGTAACCTTTTATGGGCCTCTAATTATCCTTCGCGTATAAAATGTTTATCTGTTTTGCAGCGCCGTGTTCTTAGAATTATTACAAAAACTTTCCAAGTGAACGATATTGAACCCTGTTTTGTCAATCTAAATATTTTAAAAATTAATTCCATTAATAAGTTTCAGATCTCGGTGTTTATGTTTCAATATCAACATAAATTATTGGCATCGAAGTTTGATGGCTATTTCAACATCATCGATCATCACTCATATTTTATTAGAATTCACGGTAATTATTATGCCAGTTTTACTCGCACCAACACTCGATTATTCAACATTAAATGTGCTGGTCCTTCAATTTGGAACCCTTTACCAACGAGCATTCGTATGTTGTCAAGTTTGAAATTGTTCAAAAGGCAGATGCGTCACTATTTAATAACATCTGTTTGACTGCCAACTGAATTGTTCGTACAAACCATTAGTTTTTTGCTTCTTTTTTTCTGAGTTTTTTGTTATATAGGACTGTGTAATGCAGCGGACTTCTATATAGTTTTATTTTTAGTTTCATTTGTGTAGGGATTGTACATAACTTGTTTAGTTTGCTTATATAATGACGATTGCTTTGTTTACATTTCGATTGCCATCTTACGTCACTGATGTTAATAGGTGACCCTATTTAAGCGGGACCCTGGTCCCTTCTGGGTTTGCCTTTTGTATCCTGGTAAAAAAACTGTACGTTTTATGTGTAACCTGATATGTTGAATTTGGGATCAACAAAGAGTCAATCAATCAAAAAAACGACACAAACGACTGAGCAGAACGAACAGCTGCAGGAAGAAGATATTCCCAAAATTTAAATCATGCATTTGTAACAGCTCGTTCATCAAGAACAGTTCTAGCCTTAGGTTTAACCAGAGAAAGGCAATAAGATGACCTGGTTGAAAAATATTTGATGTATAATAGACTACATTAAACGATTTACGATGTATAATAGACTACATTAAACGATTTACGGCACGTTTCAAAACTAAGCCGACTGACTGAACTACTGGCTAACATTTTGCAATTTCCCAGCAACACTTCGCTCTCTACTATATTTATACCCTGGATCTGCCTCTAAAATACGAATGACGAGAGCCGAATGAGTTCACCGCTGGCAATCCCTCTCACGTGATTGCAGACACACCATCCGAATATCCTTCGGTCCACGGAGTCTGTGCGGGGCAGGCATTCGTCAATACATTGGTCGTAGGACCCTTCGTGATTGACGGTTGGCGCCACTCCAAAGACTGCCTCGCCATTTTAGTGCTACATAATTATATAGGCCAGTATACGGAAAAAACCTGGTATTAACATAACTATTTATCCTATAGTTAGGCCTATATAATTTTTCTATATCATGCTATTAATTACATTTATGTAAGCTTAAGTTATCAAAATACCATTATCAAGTTTCATTGTATTATAGTATGTTGTTTTGGCCAAAGTATTTGATGTTTATGTAATAATAATGCTGGCCTGCTACATTTAATGGCCTGGCGCCCATTCAAACGGGCAGCGATGGTGAAGGATCTCACCCGATAAATTCATTAAAAATGATCAGTGTCGCGGTCATACGGTCGCTATAAAAGAAAATAAACATTTACATTTTTAAGAGTTAATGATTTAAAATTAAGTTAAATGGAACGGGAAGCCTATTAGGTCAAGGTTACGGGAAGTGTAAGCGGGACAAACCTTTTGTACCGTTAAATTCACGAGCTGCTATTTGCTCCTGATGACGTCTTAACATTATGGGGATTTTATTGCTCATTTCCCGTTCGTTCTAAAAATAATATCATGTCATCTGTGACAGCCTTTGTTGTAAGGGCCGTGAAGCTAAAAATAACCACGACGTAATTCCTAAACGAGGGGTGTTGGGTATTATCTACTTAGGCCTCTTGCGGTTGCAGCAGACGATAAGGTGAAAGTTCAGAGTGCACCAGTGACGTATTTCGATGCTATAAAACATGGTACACTCGAGTATGGTGGAGTCATTAGCAGTCGTCTGTGAGACAGTGTATGTTTATCTCAACGAGATACACGTCACGGCATGCAACGGCGCTTCATAGGTCACTGACTTGAACTAGCTACTGGACCATCGAGTAATGCCTTGTGCTTTATTATAACGGCGCTACAGAAGTTATAAGATAAGACCGAATCGCTTATATGTCGCCGATATCACATGACCCGAAGTGCCGTGGACAGCTGAGCTCGGTCGAATTGGACGGCGGTGAAGCGACACTGTTGACGTGCAACGATTGCGATTACTATTCCTGTTCGGACAACACCCTGATCGATTATCCGGAACAGATGGGCGAGGATCGATTCAGAGAGGACATGACTGGCGTCTTCGAGCGCTGCAAAGATTCAAACATGGACGACATTACGTACGTTTGGTATCCTAGCAGCGACAGCATCCCGTCGGAGCCACTGACGGATGGTGACAATTTGAAATACCTCACCCAGGATCAGGTTAGTGCAGTAACTCAGCATATCCAACCATCCTGTGCGATTACCCAGCATAATCAAAAGACGTTGACTGCTACAGAGTATAGACCTACTACAGAACGTCTGAATGACTACGAGCAACGCAAGAATACAAAAGACCTCCAGGCAACTCAGAGGAGCAACGGCGACTCCAAGTGTGATGCTCGTGCCAAGACTACCGAAGAACTTAGTCATGTTGAAATCAACGAACTGCTAGAGCTCGTTCCGTGCCCCGAATGTAAGAGTGCGAATACCCTAATCCTCGACGAGCTGAACGTCAGATACTGCAAGGACTGCAAAGCCTGCTTCGGTGCCGACGACTCGATGGACTTCGAGGACCTCCAGAGGCTCCTCGATGCAGAGAAGATCGTCTTCAAATCGAACAAGCAGTGCAACTGTGGCAACGACGACGTCGAGAAGTTCATCCTTATTGGGCTGGACGAGGCGACGGGACAACCACTGATCGAGTGCCAGCAATGCTTTCGTCAGACGATGCTCGAGATTCTTCGAGCAGACGATGAGACAGTCGCTGAAGATGACGATTGGATCTTGACTGACAGGTAAACCACCAATCACGACATACTTACCTATTCGCCTATTAGTCCTATCGAATCGACTCACAAACACCTCTTGCACCTCTTGCAATCTCTGCGCTGAAAGCTGAAAAACCCCTCATTAACAAATCATATCCTGATTCCTTCTATTCCACTTGCCTCTCTCGCCATTCCAATTCTGACCAACATCCATAGTAGCTATGAAACTGTGTACCTGTTTGACCCTTAAATATTGACCTGGAACTGAACCTGACCTTACCTGCCTATCAATTTCGTTGTGATTGAGCGCCTGTGAATAAGTTGGTTCCCCCTCTTAGATCTCTTTGGGCCTTGCAGTACTTTCGAGGTTAAGATTTCGATCGAGCGATTGGTCCTCTAGGTATAAAAGTCCTTAATATTGTAGTCAATCCTCTCGTTGGTCCTCACGGCAGATCCTATGATGCACTGGCTTCGTGTCCAGGACCTTGAGATTCGTCCATTGTCGGCTCAGGGCCATAAAATGGAAATGAGCGCCTTCCGAAGTCCAACTATGGGCCACGCGACCTTTCACCTCTCATTGTATTTTAATGTCGTATTTGCGCCTCAGACGAGTGATCCTTATTCTAGACAGTACGTTCTCACGAGCTTCTAAAGACGCCTATAATTTATAGGCTAGTCTTGTTTACAAGCCTCTAGAGGCTTGTAAACAAGCATGTTACATTGACCTTTGTGAAAGGTAGAGCAAAATAAACCACTTGCGTTTATCTGGCACCTTAAATTCCATAGCTACTTAAGGACACCGAATGGGTGCTGGTAGACTTCCTGGGAGACTTCTGTGTAGCCCAGGACCCAATGCAACTGTACGGTAAATAAGTCTCGAGGAGTTATCCCTAACCTAAGCCGCGTCAGAAATTCCTACCCGTGATAGGCCATACGGGGAGCGATCGGGGATTACCCGAGTAAATAAATGCGTCTTTGGCTTATGGGAATTCCCAATGGTTTGGCTCTTTAGTTAAACCTGAGATCTCTGATTTAATGCTGTGCGTAAATATTTTCCCCGCATCCAACCACATCAATCATGCAGTCTGTATTCAGGATATCTTGCTCGCCCATCTGCATATAATTGCGTATGTATGCATACAAAGGAATTACATGAATATGTAAATATATATATGAATTCAGTTGAGTATGACTTATATAGGTACTGTATAAAGCGGGTATAGCTAGGGTCTATGATATCACTAGGGATACGCTTGACAAAGTTTGTTTACACTTAGCTTATTAATGCAGGCAAAAGGAGAGACAAGCAACCAGACAGACACACCTACAGACAGACACACAGACGAGTAGAGATCGCTACGATACTATATAAATTGTAGTCATTGTATTACATTGTATTACATTAGAATACATAGATAAATTGTCAAAAATTGGTATATATAGTTTTGTTTTATGTTCGGTAGCTTGAGCGAAGATAGCCAGACCGAACCTACTTTCGACTCTGGTATTGGCTTCGAACCTATTCCGCCCGAGAAGAGCATCCTCAAAGGCCAGCCATCTTTCCTATGCGACGTCTGCAACAACGATGAAGAAGCTGTCTTCGAGAAACAGTACGACGTCCACGGAAGAGTCACCTCTGTCAAATGCCTGAATTGTGATGACGTTCGGAATGTTTTGCCGTCAATTGTTTGTATAATTTGCCGAAGCAAGGACTTCGAGACAAGCCATGACAACGAAGGTAGACTGATCTACGCCGCTTGCCGCAATTGTCTCAACCCCCTGGACCTTTCGAGAAAGTCATCGTCTTCCGATGACGACATCGTGGCGTCGTCATCTAAAGTGGAGCGTCGGTGGGGTCAAATAAAACCCATTCGCAGGAGGATCTTCTCCCTGAATGACGTAAGCATCGGTGATCACGTGACTTTGCATAAAGAGTACGTCCTTTGGCATCACGCCATTGTCGTGTCCGTGCGACCACGTGACCGCAAGTTGACCGTTGTCCACTACACTGGTGGACTAAAGAAGCACAAAGGACATTTCGCGAGCGTTCGGGAAGAGGATCTCGAGTTGGACTTCGACAAAAACGGAATCTACGTCTACGACTACGGAAAAGACTGCCACCAGCCACGAGATGTCGTTGCCCGAGCCAGAAGCCGTGTGGGCGAGCACAGATACAATCCGTTTGTACAAAACTGTGAGCACTTTGCTTACTGGTGCAAGACCGGAGTGGAGCAGTCGAACCAGGTTAAGGCCTTCTGCAGGCGCCTCTGGAAGACCTGTGGATCGGCAGTGGGTGCTGGAGTCCGCGAGGGCGTCATAACTGCATGTCGAGGATTGGTCGAAAAGATGCCTGCAAAGCAGATCTTTCAAGTCGGCTTCAAGGGCGGAGTGGAGCGGGTCCAGGGAGTGGCTGGTGGTGCGGGGCTGGCCGCGGGGTTAAAAGGAGGTGCAGTCATCTTCGATGTCTTCCTGAACCTTGCCTTGGAGGTCGGACTGTTCGCCTACTGCACGCACAAGTCTCGGCAGAAGTACAAGTCGGGCGAGATTTCCAAGGAGGAGTTCCACCGCGGAGTAGTCCAGGCTGGTTGCGAGTGTGTCGGAGGGTTTCTTGGCGGGACTGGAGGCGGCTTCCTCGGGCAACTGGCCATTCCGGTTCCGTTTCTCGGGAGCCTAGTGGGGTGCACTCTCGGTACACTCATCGGAAGATTTCTCGGTTCCATTGTCGGCAAGAAAATCGCAGATCAGTTCTTCAATCCAGTGTAACTGGAACTGCCCAACCATTATGCCCTTAAACAGTTGTTTGAACCCATATGGGTCTTTGAAATATGGGTTTATGTGAACATCGTGTAGTCATGATGCAGAATGATACCACGAACAGTTAAAGTGGATGGGTTTCCAATGAATAAGTGGAATTCCAGAGACATGAATCAACCGAGTCAGCTGTGCTCAGAAGTGGATGCTGGGTTGTTGAAGCTCACAAAAGTACTGGATTTTATATGAACAGTTGCACTCGCCAAAATCAATGAACTAGAGCCAGAGCAAATAATACACACCTTCATATAATATACAACTTTGTATGTGTTTACACATTATATTTAAGACTGAAAACTGCAGAATGACTGAACCAATTTTGTCTGCAGGCGGACAAACATTCCGTGAGTTTTTCAGTGGCGTAAATTGCAAATGTTGAAGCTGTGTGTTTTTGTAGAATATATGCCAGTTATATTTATGGGTTTATGGTAAATGCATTTCTGCCAATATTAGCACATCAGCCTGAGGTAATCTGAAGTCTTTTGTCGAATGACTGTTGGATACTGCGATAGAAATAGCGCAGAACAGTTTCTGACTCTGTATTGTTATTTAAAATAATAATAATAATAACAACAACAGCAACAACAACAACAATAATAATAATAACAACAACAATAATAATAATAATCTACGCATGTGTTTTAAGCTAGTGTATATTATTTCTTTCCTTCATCTGTTGTCTGTGAATGGGAAAAAACTGCCCCGACATTTCACGCTTTTATTCATTACAGTGGAGAAAGGGAACATATGAAAACTAGCATAAAATAGTTAAGCGTAAAGAATAATAAAACAGATTAAAATAAATTGTAAAAGAAAAGAATCAATAATGAGAAACAGGAAGACAAAAACAACAGGAAGTGAATTTGGGAGATTAAGTATCTCAGAAACGCAGTCAAGTTATAGCCTATCACTCTTACTCATTTTAATGACATAAAATCATGACTAACTGGTAGACCAATTATGTCGACCTACCGCTCTTCAGTAATTATGATCACAAGGCTGTGTCACAGATGTGTTACAGTTATTTGACACCGTGGGATAGTCAATGGCCGAGGCAGTGACATTTCGTTACCTTGTGTTTCAGTAAAGCGTCCAGTGCGCTGCAGATCTCGAAGTGTGAGATTCGATTCCCCAATCATGACAAAAACTTTTAAAATCAGCTTGCATCCTCTAGCGAATAAAAGGGAATCGGCATAGAAACATAACGAACTATGTATTTTACTATGACATAAACTGTCAATATTAGATTACTGTATTAAAGTAGTAAGTTAATAAGTTTCAAATACAACATATATTTCATCCTTGAGCTATGACTTATAATGTTCTTCCCTTTTTCAGTGAAGTGACAGTTCAGGTTGTTATTCTCTATTTTATACATGTCTGGCCAGCATAGTCTTCTTCTTGGAGTCCAAATATTTGTGGTGATGTGTCTGAATAACCTGCAGTAAATATTGTTATACTGGTCATCATTTTCCAGAATTTAGTTGTAATTCTGTATCACCTACACTCCACCTCCGTCATATTGCAGACAACCGTTAGCGCTATAAAAATTGGCAGTGAAGTAAGATTCTTGTTTTCATTCCAGCTTTCTAATGAGAACTGTAGGAATGAATCATTAATTTTCATCACCTGAGAAAAATGTCCCTCAATAAGTGGTAACAGCAAAACTTCCTGTGGTGTCAGTATTAACATATGTCTAGTTAAACCTCGAAAATGGTTTCTCAGATCTACAAAGATATTGACCACTTTCTCTTTCTCTGTGGACTCGAGAATAGTGTTTGGATAGAAGAAGGCTACATAACTTGACTGTAGAAGCGAGTTACAGTAATCTAGGCGACTGGAGACCAACACATTCGCCTGATATATGCTAGAAGATACAAGGACATAATTCCTAATTCTGTATATGTCACGAATATCCGTATATCACGATTTAGAAACACAAATCACAACATAGTCAGTGAAAGACATAGTAGAATAAAAAAACGCTCAAGTTATGTGCAGAATCAGCCAACTCAGTAAGTGAGTTACCCAGTTTTAAAGATTCAAACCAGTCAAACTTTTTGGGCTACTGTGGAGTGCTCAACATCATCTAGTTTTTCACGGGTTGAGAAGGAGTTTATTATCCGTCGTCCAAGACTGCAGCTCCTCAAAGACAGAGGACAGCAGCTGCACAGACGAATGACACAACAAGTTGTCAAACGATATATAAATTTGAGTATCCACCGCATAGAAATTATACCCCAGTGAATGATTTCCAAGTAGCGTATCAAGTGATGTGGTGTACATTGTGAGCAAAAGAGGACCAAGCGCCGAACTCTGTGGGAAACCTCATATTAGCAGAGCATCAGACGAATAAAGAGCTCATGAGTAAGCTGGTGCCCTGCGCTTTGTTTGCTTAAAACATTTTTGAGGTTGTGATTACAATTTAGATCCTTTTGGCCTAATTAGGTTTACATACGGAAGTAAAACTTGCTTTAATTGCACATGACATGCTTGCAGGCCTTACAGGCAATCTGCGCATTTTATGCTTGCATTAAAAATTCTATAGCGCATTTTCGAGCAAGTATGCGAAGAATTTAGTGGGGCATCTTTACCGAGCAATATTAAACTTATTATTGCCTCTACCTGTTATAATCGAAGGCTTGAAGTTTACCTTCACAGGGTTTATTGTCATCACGAAAGGTGCTCTAATTATTTCCTATAACTTTGCCTGAAATACATCTTGGGAACATTGGACACAAACGAAGTCTGTTCCCAAAAGGGAACATACGCCAATGTGTGGTTTGTTGCCATATATTTATGCATACGGTTATTGTGTCTAGTTACAGACTGTGAAGAGGAGATATTCAGGAGCAGAGGTCTTGAAAGCCATATTGGAAGATCTAGATATAGAACCGGAAAGCTGTTACGATAGTGATGTGGAGTGCTCTACGTTACCAGAAGCTGCGTCTGAATTGACATAGTCATTGTCCCTCCATCAGCAACAGCAGATGTTTTTCATTTTCATAATGACGAAATCCCAGATGAACAACCTAGTAAGACAGTGAAGCAAAAAGTGCTGTCAGTAACGTCACCAATCCGTTGTGTCATGAAGCGTTCTTCGACAATTTTATCATATCGTAGGATCTACTTGCCAACCTGAAAACACTGGGTATCAAAGCAATGGGGACAGTTCGAGAAAAACGGCTGAGGCACTGCTCACTTAAAGACACGCACCCCGTGAGAAAGAGCTCTCGTGGTACATACAATAGCAAGTGAGATGGCATTGTTGGAGTTGTGAAATGGAGTGACAATCAACGAGACGCTGGTGTTACAAATTACAACCCAGCGTGGTCTGTGCACGGGAACCTTAAATAGTGTGGCGCCTATTAAAACGGGAGGTGGTGGTGAAGGATCTCACCGTAGCATGGTTGAGGCCATACGGTCGCCATAGAAAACCATGTATGTTTACATTTAACCATAGTCCAGGTGAATGCTCCGTGAGACGTTGGAGTACAGCAAAATGGGCAGTAGTGGAAGTTCCACAGCCGACTGTGGTAAACAATTATAACCACCACATGGGAGGTGTGGATATTTTGGATCCATTCATGGCCACCTACCGACGGACATTTCAATCAAAGAAATGACGGTGGCCGCTGTTCTTGAAGGGAATCAACATGCTTGTGGTGGAAGCTTGGCGACTCCGTGTGGAATTAGGAGAAACATTTGATCAGCTTTCATTTCATCGCTACTTTGTCTGAAGATTTCCGTCTTGGCTTTCAACAGGACTCATCATAAAATTTGGCGACCATCGATTGAAGCTTTGACCATTATTACATTGGCGCTGTAGAAGTTCTCAGATTATTATTTAGGAATATATTATACATTTATACAGGCCTAATTATAGTTCATTTGTTAATAGTTTATAAAAGTAGCCTATATATTAAATTTGATATGTCTATCGTAGTACATTTGTTAAATTAATCATAAACAAATCAGTTCAAAATAATTTAATAGAAACAATATTTTTTATAGATTGCAAAAATATATTGTGCAATTCCTTTTCACCTTGACTGATTATTATGCTAACTGTACGTAAATAATAACCATATCTGGGTGATTAAGGTTGAAATCAAGTCTACTAATATTAATATATAAACATGTCTAAGACAAATCCGAGATGTCCATGTTCTGCAAGCTGTCCATCTTTCAAGCTAAACCGTCAACTCAAATGATCTCATTTTAGGTCATCGTCCTTGGCTAGAAATGAACGAGGCCGTAAGTTGAGGATTGCATGAGAAGTGGCTTGTTATCGGTGATAGTGCAAAATACAAAGCCATCACCTGGAAGTTTTAAAGGAGATTCGAACAGTATGGTGGGATGGTTTGGGTAAAGTATGGAGAATGTAAACAATGTTGTGAGGGTTTGAGCCAGTTGGATATGAAATAAAAGCTGACAATAGTATTAAGGCAGGAATTACTATTTCTATGTTGTTTCAGATACACAAGAACTTTCAAGAGTTTATCTGGAAGATTAAGATTTTACGTTTTATAACCGAGGTTCGATTTGTAAAGAGGAAAGGAGACTCTACGCTCACTGGTTGAGATTATCTCCCATTGAAAATACATTGTCTCGGTACATTTCGCTCTTGTCCATAGGTCTTACTCCTCATTCCTACCAACCGCGCATTGCACTCTGCTGATAAGTATGGCAACGAGACCTTAAAACTACAAAGAAGTAACGCTTACGTGACTTTGAAGAAGAAGAAAGCACTTAAGTCTAATTACAACAGCTTAATATAAATATATCAGTGGCATTAACACATATTTACACACAACCACTGAGATTACAAAAGCAGTTATGGTTTCCTAACTTATTCACTAGTGACAGTTTATCACTAAGTTTTAAATGCTTCTGTTGGAACTCTGCACGAGCTTTATTGAAACGCGTTGTAACTAATGATAGCGTTTAAACTTCCGGAGTATGACGCAAATGTGGCGATGAAAGCTATAGAATTCGTGTGGACATTATCAAGATATGAGTGCATCTTAAACCAAAAAAGACCCGAGCTGCTATGACACTGCAAAAAAATTGGACTAGTTTCGCGACGTACAGCTGTACTGCCTTGGAATGACGGAGTTCAGCCGAGAACTCAACTATACAACCCGGCGTCCACACTGAAACGTGCAAAGTCAGTACGTTTTCCACATTTCGCATCCTAACCGCTGTCCAGCCGACGACAGGAGTAGCGATTCTGGAACACCCAGACTCCTTTCGATCTGTCCGAATGGCGCGCCATCGGATGCGGCTGCGATTTTGCAAGCGCCGACTTTGGAAAGAGTTGCAGCGTCGCGGAACCGTTGACATTCGACGTCGCGTACCAAGAGCGTGTTGGCTCCGAGCCACTGTTCCGGGATGATGTGTAGCCCCAGAATCCAGCGGCGTCACTCGGTCTCCACTTGACGCATGGAAGCCAGCGCAGCACGTACTTGAATCCGCTTCGGAACCTTTCAAAAAGCGTTGGAAATACAGTTCAGTTCAGATAAAGTATTATAAGCTAGAATTAGATATGTTAAAATGTGATAAGGGAAGATAATATAAGGCAGTCGCCAACCACATCATGTCTTTCATTGTGTACGCGTGCATGTTTTAAGTAAGTAAGTAAGTAAGACATTTGTTAACACGCCATGTGTCCATCGGTTGAGGAATCGTAGGCGATTATATGTATGCGTGTATATGTGTATGTATATATATATAGGTGTGTATGTATGTATTTCAGTGTATGTACTACTTAGGTAGGTAGGTAGGTAGGTAGGTGGACAGTTAGGTGGATTCGGGTACCTGGCGTTCATCCAACAGTAGATGATGGGATTGTACATGGAGTTACTCATGGCCAGCCAGTAGATGACCGAGTAGACGTAGTGGAGCCATGGATAGTTGTCGGTTTCCCCGTAGATACTGAAGATGACGAAGAAGACATGCTGAGGCAGCCAACAGACGGCGAAGATAACGACGACCACAACCATCATCTTCACTACCTGTCAATCAAACAACAGATCAGCCAACCGATCATTATTTCAATCATTCAGTGATTATGGATCTATGAACCAATTACATTATCAATCAATCAATCAGTCAGTCAGTCAGCCAGCCAGCCATTTAATCAATCAATCAATTAAGCAATTAAGCAATTAATCAATGGCGCAACTAAAGCATTGAACCCTCAATTTAAATGACTTATCAATCATTGAACGACGACTACTATGGACTGTCATCATCTTTATTGCCTATCAACTAATTATCAGATCAGACAAATACTAATAGATCCATGAATGTCGTTATCTGTTACACTCTCAAATCCATGTTTTTGTCTGTCCTTCGATATCTTAGTCCGTCCCTAATCCATCTATCAACTGTGCATTCGTTAATTCATTGATTCAGGCAAAAATATAAACTCCTTCCCTCAGTCAGGAAGAAAAGAGATGTATAAATCATCATCATCATCATCATCATCATCATCATCATCATCATCATCATCATCATCATCATCATCATCATCATCATCATCATCATCATCATCATCATCATCATCATCATCATCATCATCATCATCATCATAGTCATCATCATAGTCATCATCATAGTCATCATCATAGTCATCATCATAGTCATCATCACCATCATCGCCGCCGTCGTCATCGTCATCATTATCATCATCAGTCATTTGGCGGCGATGGGTGTAAATAAAAATATCTTCATTTCTTTCGTATGGTCAAATTGGTCAAATCTAGCTTTTTTCTTTTGTTTAGTTTTATGGTCTAAAAATGAAGTCCAGTATGCTATTTATAGCTTTGTACTCAATTACTTGGAAAATCGCCCTAGAACAAGCTGCGACTAAACGTTTCTACGAAACGCTTAGCTAATTCGTGGCTTTACTATTAAAAACAACTTTAGAAGGAAAACAGATGCCTATGCGATCGATATAGACAGCTTTCTGTGGTATATGCAGGAAACAATTATCCCAGTTATCACCAGAGATTCTTGCATAACTCATAAAAGACGAAGCAAGGATCGAGGTAACGAGATCAGAGGCCTTGAGTTCAGATCAGCTGCAACTCCAGGCGGTCGAACAATCATTCAGTCAATCTAACGACTTCTATAGCGCCGTAATCATAATGCCCAAGGCATCAGTCGATGGTCGCTTCAAGTCAAAAGCGCAGTCAGCAATCATAAACCGTTGGATAAGCCGGGTGAAATTTCAATATGTCAAAGAAACCAGAAGTCAGGCTACGGTGGATAAACAAGTTGGAAGAGACGTGTATTAAGTTTAGATCTGAAAAACGTCAAAGAATTGGCAGAACAGAAACAACGGTCAATAAATGTTGGCCGAGAATCACAAAAAATCAAACAACAGCATCTGCAAAACCGGTGATACAGAAGTCGCGTGATGAAAAGGCGATACACTCTTCCATGATCTTCCACAGAAGACTCGAATTAGCACAATCTGCGCTACAAGGCGAGTTACAAATCAATCAGCTACCGTGTCGCGCTTCTCAGACATTCTAATGACTTATCATTAGACATCCAGAAATACAGAGAGACTAACGAACAACGCAGCCAGCCATCCAGGAAAACAGAGATGTATAAGTGACGGTGAGTGATTGGCCGACCGACCGATTGACTGGCTTAGTTATTGATTGATTGGCTGACTGATTGGTTGACTGGTTGACTAAGTGATTTACTGACCGATTAACTGAACGGCAAGACGTTGACCGACCGACCGACCGATCGACCGACCGACCGACCAACCGACCGACTAAATGCATTTCAGAAGTTATCAACAATAGGCACTATACAAATGCAAATTACATAAGAATGTAGGAATTGATTCTATGGATTGATGACGATACCTTTCGTTTGGATTTGACCGTCTCGTCATGATTGGCTGTTCGTTCGCCAATCGTCTGGCTTCCCCAGATTTCGAATCCGACTCGAGTGTAGGTGACGGCCAACGCAGCCAACGGCACCACATAGGTCACCAACATCAGGAAAATGTTGTATCTGCAAAGGTCAAGGACAAAAACAATAGTATGTAAAGGAGCGAGGTAGCTGATCATCAGTGGCGAATCCAGGGGTCACATTTGTCATCTTAGTTTAGGGTAGAAGGTATGGCCCTTGGATCAAGCCTTGGAGCTAGGGGAGAACAGAGGGAAGATGGTATGGTTCTTGCATCTACCCTTGCCGATTTATGAAAGTCCAACGAAAGAGTAGCTAAAAGCAGCAGAAGTTGCAAAACAGTTGAGAGATTAAGTGATTATTGGCAAATCATGCGGCACATGGCATTAAACTGTTGAAATTAAGAGTTGACAGAAATAGCTACAGGACTCTACGATGTCGTCATCATCATCATCATATCCATCGTCATTATCATCATGAACACCATCGTCACAACACCACAATCACCACCACCATCACATCACCACAACCACCATCACCATCATCAGTATCGCGGTCATCGTCACAATCATGATAATGTTGATGGATTTTCAATGATATCATATGCACTACTTTGCCTGATGCAATATTGGCAATGATGAAAACAAATCATAAGCTTATATACGAAAAAGCAGTTGGAGCTAATGACGACTGCTACACTAGCAGCCGAAGATTTGAGTAGAATTAATTTGAAAACAAAAGCTAGGCGTAAACTGATAAGAGGAGGGATAAATTGTGAATAATGAAACTTACAATATTAATCAACAGCAATTGAGTATTAATCATACAATAACCTGAGTATTATTTTTAAAATTATTCATGAAGCAAATGAAACAGGAAATTATTACCAGAATGGCTGGCCTGGCGTGATAAAAGAGGAGACGTGAAATATTATGCAAAAATTTTAATATGGACACATTGAATATACTTTTCGAACTTAAGAATTGCCTCTTCAGTTGGCTTATCCACCATAGGCTGCTCCTCTGTTTCAGCGGACTGATTTTTTGGATATAGACCTGACTGCGGCTTGATATTTTGCGGATCGTCGGCTGCCTTGTGGATTAGACACCGGCGCTATAGAAGTTTCTAATTACAATTACACGCACATTCTATAAATAACAAGCTGGATCAAGCCAATAACACGATGGCATCATACATTCAATGATCGTTTGATGACGTGTACTGTTTTTTGTTGAATTCAAGTATCAAGTCACAGCGTGCGATTGTGGACGCTAAAGCCGTGGATTGTGCGTGTCTTTATGGAGTTAGCGTGATTTTCCCATGACAGGGGTAGAAAGAGACAGACAGACAGATAAACATATACAGAGTGTTAGACAGTGCAACAGCAAGAACAGATAGAGTTAAGAACACCACCATTAGCATCATGGGGCCTGACTCAATCACAAACGCGCTGTCGAAGATGGATGATCGAGTAAAACAATGGTTACAGTCGCGACAAAGATAGGATTCATGACTGACGCGACAGTCAATTCCAGACTGAATGCCAAGCACGACATTATTCTACGTTTGTTCATTATTTTCCCTGACGTGTGGCGCCCATGACGATTGTTCGGGTATTTGCAGCTATGTCAAATATTACAGACCCGACAGTGAACGAAGTTTTGCATGATATTTCTGTGTCGTAGTTTACTTTTTTATGAGGACGGTTTCTCGTGAGGGTCTCTCTAAGTCTCCTTTGCGAAGCGTCATTCTTCGCTTAGGAAAAAATGTGGACTTCAACCGAGATTAGATGCAAGTAAATTCAGTATTACCGCATTTATTAAGCGACTTTGTCTAATGACACAGGATCAACTGATGGTGCTGAGAAATTGTGTTGAAAACGCCTTACAGGAGACTCGAATCCGTCCACTCTACGCTACAAGGCGAGTTACAAATCAATCGGCCACAGTGTCACGCTTCTCAGACACAAAGTGCGGCAGAAAGACAGACAACGATTGCGGGTTTGAGTATGATCTGACGACTTTGGACAAGCTGTCCGTGTGTCTCTGTTATCAAGCAGTATAATTTGGTACCATGTAAGCTATTAAGCCATGTAGTAAACGACAAGTTCTGCGATGCCCTGGCCCGTGTCCAGCGCCTATTGATTTGTCCACTGCCGACAACCGCACTTAAGAATAAAAAATTAGGCCTCCCCTACGTTCTGCTATTGGACATGAGAGTTTTATTTTACCGAGCAAGCAGATAGGCAGGCAAGAAGGCAGATGGACAGGCAGTCACATTATTTTCGAGATACCTCCTCATCGATTGATTACAGTGTTAATTAAGAATATCACTTGCACTGTTGACTTTTCTTTTCTTAACCAGTTGTTTCGCTCACCTTTTGGTTTACCAACCTTTAGTTTACTGTTGCTGTCTCTGTCAGTGTCTCTGCCTCTGTCTCTTCGTGTGCCTCTGTCTGTCCTTTTGCCTGTCAGTATGTTTGTCTCTGTCTCCTCAAAATGATTTCATTAAAACTAAAGAGACTATGCAATTTTCCTTATCTAAAAGGTCATACATCCACACATCTTATCCGATCAGACTCCTCCAATCCACAGATCACTTAAGATCAGGTCAGCTCTGAGCTGCAGCATGCATCTGAACAACTTGCTGTTTAAACACCCCGACATACTTCCGTAAGGTCTTGAAGACCGTATTATTCCCCAATTCTGGGATGGGCCGGGAGCGCCTATGATGAGACTACCTTGAAGCGGCGCTTTATAAATTTAAGATTACGATTACGATACTTACGCTAGATCAGTCGTGCTGTTGAGGCCATCTGGCCACTGCAGGTAGCAGATGGTCCTCTCGCCTCCGGAACAGTAGTGGTACGTGTAAGTGGCGGCGTACGGTAGATTTGGAAAAGCCACTGCGATCGAGGAGATCCAGATGATCGTAATCACTGCCAGGACTCTGAATGCTTGAATACGAGGCTTCAACGGGTGCACGATCACCATGTATCTAGGCAACGAACACCATGGAAACCATAAATAGATAGTTCTACGAGCGTTAAGCATGAACTTTGAAGGTGGAAAGAAAAACAGTTACAAACTGGAGATTTGCGCTGAATATGTGACAAATAAAGTCAGCATGAAGAATAGCAATCACACCAATCAGAGAAGTGGGCGTTCATCCAAAAGAGTAATTGTAATAACAAATTTATCTAGCGTCTCTTACAAAGAAACTACTCATTGGCGCTCGTGACCTATCAACTGAAGATTATAAATATGGATGTGCTTGTTTTTATTTTGTCATCCAGACTGCGGCTCAACTTTTCCATCATATTGTTCGAATCCCTCAAGTATATTCTGGTTACTAGGGGTACCGATAGCTTTGGGACAAGGGTAAATGTTCCAACCATTGTTAATATGTTTAAGGTCAGACGAAATGCTTTACAGTGAGCAGCATAAACAACAACACAATGCAAAGAAGCTATATGAGAGTTATGCTTATCCTAGACCGAACCATAGATATTTCTTGTTTAACAACAGCATTCTACATTTGCATATGATAAGCAGCTGACAGCAGCGAGCTGAACTAAATACTAGTAATGCCTAACTATGGAAACCTGATAGACTAGTAAAAGACAAGAAGAAAATTAAGTTTACCCCGAAAAATATAAAAAGAAAAATGCATCGGCTTCGTTTAAAATTTGTGCCTGATGTATATAGTTGGTTTTTGTCACTTTTCCAACACGAGCGCCTCTCAGACAAAGTGGCCCTAAGCATTGTTATTGGACATTAAGCTCGCAATAAAACTGCCATATTATTTGCAAAAAACATGCGATCAAAATTAATCAGTTTATTACAAATAATAATAGCAACGAAAACGTAAAAATAGAATTCCCTCTGACTTATCTGAGTTGACTACAAGGTCATTAAAGCAGAACCAAACGTGAAGAGAGGATATCGCATATTGCTGGACTATTGTATAATGCACGTCTGCAATTTGGAGAATAGGCGAAATAAAAATTGCAAAAGAAGAAAAAAGAGAAGAGACCCAAGGACTAAACTCTGAGGCATCCCCGAACTACAGGCAACAGGATCAGAGCGAGATGAGTTTATTGCAACTTTTTGAGAATGATCGTTAGGATACGAATACATCCAGAGAAAGAAGGGCAGAACCTGGAACTCAAAATGATGCACAGAGTCGAGACAGATAATAACGGACAGAGGGCAGTCAGTGAACAAAATGCACCCATGATCTGGATTTAGGAGAAATATTAGCGTAGGTTGTTCAGGAAACGAGCAAAGTTAATGAGCACTTCATTAAGAGAGAAACGACAATTCGAGTCCATGTCTATAACTGCTGCACTGGACTCAGCTAATTGGATCGTACCTTCCAGTGTGAAATCAAATCTATGCGATACCCCTTTCAGAGTAATTGTTTTCATCTGTAGATCAACTTAACTTCTGATATAATTGGCCTTTACTGCCTCGTTCGTTTGGACATGCGATGTGGCTTTCAACGATTCCCGTCTATAGTCCTAGTCGTGCATGGAAATGTTTGTCGTGCATGCTCAAGCGCGTGGAAATGCTTGTGCATTGTGATTTTAAGTCGATTTATAGAACGTTGCATGTGATTGCAGACAGACGAACTGAGACTCATGATTGATTGTCCTTATCCCTGGTTAAACCTGTATTATATTTATTTATTTCTCTGTCTATTTATTGCATTTATTACGCGCGCATGCAAGGTAAATAAATCTGAATGTGAGGCGCCATATAAGTGTGGGGGAACAACTTGTCAAAGCTCGTTTCTCTCGGAGTCCGATATCATATATAATTTATTTAAAAGAACAGTCAGTGGTTGGCGATAGAGCAGAAAAGGCCTATAGGTTGGGGCCAAGTGTGCAAAAATGTATCTTCAACTGGTGTCTGTTCCAAGCAGCAACAGTAGAAAGCGTTTTAAACAGATTCCCTCTTTCAGCAGCAAATCGCAACCTGAGTATATTGTAACATTATTGATCCTGTTATTTCAGTGACCTCTCATTAACCCTGTGCACAGAGGTGTTTCAGTTAATTAACATTGACACATGCATGTGTTGGTCAGCGTAGCTGTAAGTGTGGATCGTGAAAAAATCCACTGTATTTGCTACCCAACCAGAAAACCCCGATGAGGTAAGATTTTTCAATGCTCTTTCAGTGGAGATGGGTTCACTCCTCCTACCTGTCTTGGTCAAGTGTGCAGTGTAGTCAATCTCAAATACTTATATGCGGGAACCTGTGGACATCTACATGAGAGAACAGGCTAATAACACTCATCATCTCAATTTAGTAGATACAGCCCATCTGCAATTCCTCTTTTCTATCTACTGGGACCTTTAAGGTTCAAGGCCCAGAAGTTAACGGGAATTAGGCTATAGATTTTACTTACAGGTTGCAAGTAAGAATATAACATATGTTATGCCGCTATAGAACAACACCATGAAGAAGATCTAGATACTACTAGATTTAGACTTTCATGAGTAGGGCTCAAGAATGGGGTAACGGGTTAGGAAATACCAATTTTTGCATTAGTGGAAATATAGTTACTGAGGCGGAGAGAAAGCATCAATAACAATATGTCCTTTGTAAAAATGAATGGAATCGCAAAATCATAATTTGTAGTATTTCCTTGCATTATTTTAGGTTAATCGCGTTGTAGTCTAGTACTAGTTTGGGTCTTCCATACTAATGCAGCAGAAGGGGGCGTGATCCGTCGTTGCAAAGAAGCAAGTTACTTCTCTGTTCAATCAGGTGAACTGTGGGATGAAGTATTCCTCATATTTTCCCTTTCGTTTACTGAGGCGAGTGACCACTTTTTATGTCTGCTAGAAGACTATTATTTACCTTTCGCTCTTCAGGATTTTGAGTTCAACTTTTATATTATGTGCACAAGTGCTTCATATGCATGGCTCAAAGCATTTAACTCCTTTTGAGATTCTCTCCAAAGTGCTTCATATGCATGGCTCAAAGCATTTAACTCCTTTTGAGAATCTCTCCAAAGCTCTGGACTCATAGCTATCTAACTGTTTCAAGCGAATGCGACTTAAGACGAACGCAGGCTGCATGATGAGCTGAACTGCATGAAGCAATAGTCCTCTACGTATATTCCAACATTGTTCCAATAGGAAGGTCCGATGCATTAAGAAGCGCGAAAGCCAGGCCCCTGCAAATTCTCATGGGTAGCGATATGTATAATGACTGATCACCAGGCTGCTTATACAGTTCTTTTGCATAACTTCAAGTAGGTCTGAGCCTCAGTGTAAGTAGATATACCTTCCAACCAATGATAGATATATTGAATTGCGTGCGGTATAAATGTCTGTTCATTAATTAAGACTTAACACCCACGGTGCACATTCGAGCCATTTCATGCGGAATACCACGAATTTCTAAGTTCATCAAAGCTGCTTTTATACACACAGATCATGTTAGAGTGGCTTAAACCTGACTGGTTGACCTAGTCCCAGTTGCTCTGTTTTCAAATATCGGCTTTCACAGCCGCTTAAAAGTCTCCAATAACGCCATTTGTGTTAATTTCCAGTCTATGACAAGTTGCAGGGTCTAGCTATATGAAGTGATGCGATTTTATGCATGCCTTTTAGCTTTTGAAACCTTTTAAGTAATTAATTCGAATTAATTAAGTAAGTAATTTTATGCATGGTTTTAGCTTATGAAAACTTAAGTAATTCGAGTTCTGAGCGGCAGTATAGGTCGACATAACTTTTAGACGTTTTAGAATATTCCGTTTTAAAGCACGGTGATTGAAATGTTCAGATTTGCTGTTGGGGGCATTTATTTATATCCTATTCCATTACATTCTATTACATTCAATTCTATTCCATTCTAGTGACTTCTATGGGGCTGATTTCTAATACATTATCGCTAAACGACACAAGTCTTGGCGAACAAAACTGACTTAACTGCGTTAGTCAGAATATGAACCTAAGTGCGATAATTATGCCTATTCCGTTTATGACATGCATGACTAAATTATTGAGCTGGATGAGGAACTAAAACGCATTTAACAAAATCTCATAGAGACAGGACAATACAAAGCAGTACAACTGTAAAGAACCAGACTGGAAGAGGTCAATTTGCAGTTTAAAGAGATACATTGTATCGGGAGGAGAGTTGCCACCTTAAGGAGGTGAAGAGTTCCAGATGGAAAGACCAGCATCTGTGATTGAACGCAGGCCAAAGACTAGACATGTACCAGGAACTACATACTTTCCAGAAGATGCTGATTGAAGAGAGGATCGGCCTGTAATCGAGCCACAGGGTGTAATCGCGGATGATAAGTGGGATGGTAAATGATTTGCACGAGCTCTATACATGAGGATTGCCATCTTGAAGCGGATACACGCCGATGTATATAAGGTAAAATATGGCAGTCTTCGCCCAGTTATAATATCTGAACACACTGTGCATAGGCTAGAATATCAAGCCCAAACAGTGGTGGAGCATAAAATACGTGAAGGCCGATAATGCCTGTTTGTGCGGCATATAATGTAGCTTAATAATCCACCGCTGTCTTCATATGAATGGTTTGCTTTTCTGCCTCCAGAGGGTCGTAAGACGCTCGAAGGTACGAAGAGGCTAAAGATATGCTGCTACGGAACCAGTGCTTAAACCGAGATCCACTTGTCAATGAATCAGATGAATGCCACCTGGTCCGAAAGCAGGCCACGCGAACGTTGCGCATTGACCGGATGATCCCATGATACGCTTGGGTAGCCATGCGAACGCTATTAACGACACTTGAAATATGGTCTCTTGAAACCCTAGTGGGGTCTAACAACCAAGGGCGGATCAAGGGGCAGAAGGTCGTGGCCTTCGTCGTCGGCAGTGTTGAGATGGAAGACCCAAACCGGAGCTAAAATATGAGGCGAAAACTTTAAAAAAATGCAAGGTAAATGCCACAAATGACAAACTGTGATTCCATTCATTTTAAAAGAACACATTGCTGTAGACGCTGTCTCAATATCATATTTCCCATAATTTAGACATGTATGAATGTGCATATATTAGCAGATTATTTTTGCTAATATATTCACATCAGCTATATATCAGCTGTCTGCGGGGTCACCAATTGAAATCTGTAGAATGCAGGTGCTTGAGCTCAACCGCGTACCTGGCCGAGGGGATCCTGAGGTCTGGCCCTCTGAGGTCAAGACCATCAACCTTGGAATTCATATAGATCCGATGATGTTTTGTAGGATGAACCTCCAACTAAAGGTGACTGGACTTTGATCTGTCGATGAATATGACCATCACACAATAAAGAGTATTTTCCAAGTCGATTTCACTTATTCAGTTCAGGCCTGTTTTATTTCGACAAAATGCGTTTACTTCCGGGCTTCGTTTCGGACTCCGCTGGGGGGCTTACGACACAGGTCCCCAGTTCCCCTATTCGTTAATCGTTTCGTGTCTTAGGCACTCGCTGTCTCTGACTGCCTCAGTTTCATCCATGTATTGGACCTCCTGGCTAATGACGTCGCACAAACGTGTAACTCAGCGGTGCTCAATTTCATGTTAAATGCTTCACAATGCGCTGGGTTCCCGTGCTTCACGCCGAACCCCGTTAGGGAGCCTACCACGCACCCCAGACTCCACAGTCGGGTCTTCTAAATAGTGTCACTATTATAAGCAAGTATAAATTGTTGTCAGTTTATGGTGTATCATGATCTATACCGCTATATATGTGGCCGTCTACGTGCTTGTGCAATATCTTCGTCGTGGACTCATCCATGCGTAAATTGGCCATTCAGTTTCTATTTTCAATATCAAGTTTTCGTTCATAGATTCATAAGCAACTTTTCATTTGCTTATCGAGACGCCTTCAAGTGGGTCTTTGACTCTGTACTTTTCTGGCCATTGCCTCTTTACCGGGACACCTTTCTTTACGTACAACCTGCAGCCGACTCCATAATAATAGAACTCCGAGAGCCGAACGATAAAAAGCTGGGGAATCTTGTTTGCCACTGCTTCGTGTCAAAGAGACATACAGTAAATAAGGAGATCGCTCGCCATGTAGCAAGTGCTTCAGTACTTTTGCATGTCGGACAGAAATTTACCAGAGAACCAACATGTTTTGAAATCTCGCGTTTCTAAGCATGCGGCAAAAGCCATACTTTAAGAGGAATGCTGATTTAGTGTATCAGTAGGCGATTCCATTATGAGTGTCTTCATCCGAAGCCACGTTGTGTCCGTCGACTCGAGACAAGTGTTGCACCTGAGTAATGTTTACTGACGAGAGATACTGTAGGAACAGCGGGTGAAAAAACGACACAGCGATAAAGTGACCCAGTAGCAGGCCAACTAAACGAGGTCTCATCCAAGTTGGCACAAACGTTTTTATTGCTCCCTAAACCCTATAAAGCTGTGCGAGCTAATATCGCCTCTCGCAAAACACTTACGGCCTCTTCAGACTAATGTCTGTTCGTGCCAGACACTAATGTCGCATGACTGCTCGTATTTTGAGCTGATAATAACTCGTATCTGACCTTTAAGACAAGATGAGTAGGCTATAAACTCTCGCAGATGCACTGGCGTACACTTAATCTAAGTTGGCCATATCCTCCATTGTACAAGGTTCGCCGCTTCGTCTGGAGTTCGAATCTATTCTAATCGATCTAATCCAATTCAGTTCAATCTAATCTAATTCAGTCCCGTCCAGACCAATCCAATCCAATATAATCTATCTAGTCCAATCCAAACTAATCTAATCTATCTACTATATTTCCAATCCAGTCTAATCCAATCTAATCCAGTCTAATCTAATGCAATGTGGAAACTTCTACAGCGCCGTTGTCATAATGCACGAGACACCAATCGATGTTTCCTTCTAAAACCAAATTCAAAGGGTTGTTTTCTTGTGAATGACCAAAACACTTAGAGACTAATATCGCAGTTATCCCAAATTTCCTGCCTAAACCAGGCTTGTTGGTTAGCATCATCAACCAAGGTAAAGAGACATTGTGTGGTCGCTCTGATCACCCGTCGCTCTAATCACCTGTATCACGTTTTAAAACAGCATTTGCGATAAGCTCTATATAAATATTCAGGTGGATACCCAAAATCAAGTGCACGAGTGTTAAAGGTATGTAGAACACACGACATCCAAAATGTAGATTTTTTTCTTATTAGATTCAAACTGTTCCGATCATTAGCTGCACAAGAAACTGTCGACGAGCAATCAAATTCTCCATTTATTTATTTATTTTATTTATTTATACAGAACACTTATATAGCGCCCCTTCAAGAAAACTACTCAGAAGCGCTCCCAAACCAACCTCGGCGAAAGAGAACAGTCTTAAGAGAAGAATAGAAGATAGAAGTAAAATCCCGGGGCAGAAGACGTAGAGTAACAGGAAGTCCATTCCAGAGGGTTGGGCCAGCAACAGAGAAAGCACGACGCTGCATGGTCGAGGTGCGAGTGCGAGGTATTAGTAGATTACAACTAGCAGCGGAGCGAAGAGAAGCACGTCCCAAATTGGACCGGACAGGTAGGCAAAGCTCCCTCAAGTAAGAGGGGGCAATACCCAACAAGGAGTTCCAAACAGAGACGATGACCCTATAGTGAATGCGCTGACTCATAGGAAGCCAGTGCAACTCATCTCGCATGAAATCAGAGACATGACCAAACCTAGAGATGCCACCAATAAGCCGTGCAGCCGCCCGCAACACACGTTCCAGGCACAAAAGCCGTACATCAGGGAGTCCAACATATAAAGAAGAGCAGTAATCCAACCGACTAGTGACAAATGCATGAACCAGAGTCTTAGATGAGGTGACTGAGAGAGAACGTGAGACAACACGAAGTTGCCGTAGCTGGTAGTAGCAACTACGACAAAGACGATGTACCTGAGCCTTAAAAGAGAGCTCCTGATCCAACTCAATGCCAAGGTCATAAACAGTGACTGAGAAGGTGATGTGAGGAAACTCTAAATGTAGTACAGGTAGATTGATTTTAGCCAGTTGCTGCCTAGTGCCCAACCAAATATATTGAGTCTTGGAAGGATTCAATCTCAATCGATTTGAAGACATCCAAGCCACAAGGGAGTCAGAAGCACGACACATAGCTCGAACAGCAGCTGCGGCATCAGAAGCAGAACAATGAACGTAGGCCTGCACATCGTCGGCATAGGACTGGCTAGAAGCCGAGCACGCAGCTAGCGTTTATTAGTGAGAAGGGACAGACTTGTTGATTTCATCAACTGCAATCTAGATCCAGCTTCTACGGAAGAAACTCAGGTGCTAATTCAACACCTTTTCAGGCAGGCTACTGTTCCTCAGGGGACGTTTCCGACTTATGCATGAACCTCGTTTAGGCCCCTACATTTATTTCAACATCTTTACGCATCACTCTCATTTCTTTTCAGCTCCTGGAAAACATTCAACGCCGTCAACCCTTCTGAGAATGTATTAGAACAATGAAACCGGTTTCGGTTATTGTTCGATATCGTAACTCGTCCGAATATCTTAGAGCACAATTAAATATGGCACTCCCTGTATTTTCCGTATAACTAGATCTTTAAGTATACTGTGAAATTCTCAAATTAAGTCTCTCTATCGAGAGTACAGTAGAGTAAAATAGATTTGAATAGAGTAGAGTAAAATAGATTTGAATAGAGTAGAGTAAAATAGATTTGAATAGAGTAGAGTAAAATAGATTTGAATAGAGTAGAAGAGACTAGAACAGAAAAGAAGAGGGAAATTGCATACTTGCTTTGCATAATACTTTTGATCTGAAACCAGATCGCGTGAATATAAGTCCACAGAGCTGAAGGTATGCTCTGGTGTTTCGTACCTGTCGATGGCTATAGCCATGAAGGTGAAGACGGAGGCCGAGATGGTGCAAGGTGCGATGAACTGCGAGAACTTGCAGTAGACCTTTCCAAACGGCCAGTTGCTCTGCAGGGTGTAGTTGAAATTGAACGACGTGTTGAAAATCGTGATCATGGCGTCGGCCACGGCCAGGTTCACGAGGAAGTAGTTCGTCACGGTCCTCATGCGCTTATGGCCCAGCACGATCCAGACGACGATGATGTTACCACCGGCGGCGATGATAACCATCGCCACGAAGGCTACCGTGTAGATCAGCTGGAGGTACCAGGCCATGATGAACGGGTTGCTCGTCTGGCCTTCGGTGGAGTTGTTTGGGCAGGCGGATGTAGAGGTGCTGTTGATGCAATCAGCCGAGGTATTCGACTGGCTATCACAAGCCATGGCTACCTTCTTCTACTGCTGCCTAACACCTACAAAGATAATTTCGTAAACATACATACTTGTATACACATATATACACACACGAACATGCATGCATACATGCAAACATATTTACATATGGACATACATACAGATATATACATAAAATACATACATATACATAAACTACATATATACATGCATGCACACATACACATACAAACATGCATGCATGCAGGCATATATACATACATACACAAGTACATACATGCGTACATACATACACATATATATATATACATTCATGTATACTTCCATGCATTACTACATACATGCATACTGTTTCGGAGTGAAATGCTTATGTCCACATCGAGAGCTTCAGTAACCCAGTGACTACAGGCCTATGAATGACCTATAAGCCCACTTTCTACTTTACTTTTGACCCAAAGTTCAGTGCATCGCCCAAACTGGCTCCAATGTGTAGCAGATTACAAGTCTGCGACTGACCTTTAACCTACTGATATCCACTGTGCAAAGTACACCTCGACTATTCTCATTAACCAAGTTAATTAACTCCGGTATAACTTACCTGCCGTCCAATATAGGAAGAGTTATGATCATAAGTCATTCAAATTCAAAGTCACCTGCATAATTTAGTCAATAAATGTAGTGTATGGGTGTAAGGTAAGATAAGCTAAGCTAAGACAAGATAAGTTAAAGAAAAGTAATGTGAAGGCAGGTTATGTAAGTTGAGGGAAGAGAAGAGAAGGTATGGTGAAGGAAAAATAATAGAAAGTAAGATCAGGTTAGTCAAAGAAAAGTAAAATAAAGGTCAGGTATGTGAACGGAAAGTAAGTTAACGGAAAGTAAGGTGGTGAGGAAAGGAAAAGTAAGGTAAGGAATGGGAACGCAAGGAAAGGAGTGGAAAGGAAAGGAGAAGAAAGGAAAGAAGAGGACAATTAAGGTAGGGTAAAGTAAGGTGGGTTGGATTGGATCGGGTGGAATCGAGGATTGGTAATGGGTGATGTAGGTGGATTGGGTTTGAAATGAGACGCGTCACCCATTAGATGTCGCATGCCATGTAATATAGTGTAACCAAATATTTATATGGTGCCTTTTGGATCTTCGGAGAAGGCGTCCGCTAGCGAGCACTCGCACGCAGATGTCGACCAACGGAAACCTTTGGCCACCTATAGTCGACATCATGAAAGTGACCATTCCTCCATGGCTAATTTTGTTGAGCAAAACAGTCTTCCTTCGCTTCAAGCTTTTCAACACTTTTAGCTGAACAGACTTAATATATGCATATCTCGGATATACAGTAATTAGATGAGCAGTTTGTTAGCCCATAATGCGAAGGGTATATACAGGGTTTGACCGAACGTTTTTGTTGCGTCTCAGAATCGCTATGAACTGTCAGACACTATTACCTAAGCTAACTTAGTGTAGCTTTATATATAGACATCTCATATGTTATACACGATGACTGTGGCTGACATAATCTTATAAGCAGAGTAACAACAGAGTAAGAGTTTTTTAATGGACTGCTTTTAATGCGTCTGTTTCACGTCAGTTTCACTGAAGCGACGAAGTGAGATTAATGTGAAAACACGGAGCTGTGAAGTCGACGCTTTGCTTCAATTGCACCAACACCCGTAATGTAATGTAATGTACTTCGACTCCAGAATACACCAGAGAGCTTCTCATACCTGTTGCGAGCCAACCGGGTCGTCAAAGGCTGCGCTCTGCTGCTCGTGGCCACCTCACAGTTCCGCGCTCCTGCACGACGGCACGGGCAAATCGTGTTTTTTTCTGTGTGTGACCGCTTCTCTGGAACAGTCTGCCCCCAGAAATTCGATCCCTCGCCGCCTCAGCATCTCAGGAAACATTCTCGGCTCGTCTTAAGACGCATCTTTTTGGTAATCTTCAATAGCCACCCTGCAGCGCCTTTGTGAGTTTCTTAAAACGCGCTATACAAGTGCCTGGATACAGACATACATACACCCAGTCTCAACTTCTTTCCAGTCTTAAGTGTCCTTATGATTCACCTGGTCTCTGAAATCTTCATGACTTATTGCAGTCTACTGCTGTCGGATAATCTACCCTCGGGAATAGCCTTCAGCAGAATGCCTCAGAGCCTATGTTCCCGAAGAGGCCGGATGACACCTCATCCGTTTAAATTTTTCTGACAGCGAGGTGGTACCTTGCATGTTATAACATTTGCAGAACGAAGACTGAGAAGCTTGCCGTCAGTTTGCACCTAGGTACAGCAGCAAAATTTGGACCAAGATAGATTCAATTTTTTATATTATAGCAGACACAACAGTTCTGCGTGGCCTTAAAGATCACATACAGATTTTATCTGGCAGTTAGTCTCACTCGCTAAGAAATTTAGCGATACCTTGCTTGTCTAATTACCATATATGCATAAGACCACACTTATCGAAGTCATTTGCATATAGCGCCTCCGAATAGTTTCTCTTGAAGTGGTGCTAAATAAATTTGCGATTACAATTACAACTGCACGTCACAGCTGATTTTAGTTGAAAGTAGATGTGCTCTATTGCCATTTAATATTATGCATACGACTACTTTCACATTAACATGTACTTCCACCACATATTTCTTTTGAAAGTGTGCATGAATTAATGTTTGTATCAGGACGCATGTCATTTCGAGTTCCTGCATCAAGATGACACCAGCAGCATACACTAATGTGGTCACAAAACCCATACTGTCTGGTGTCAAAATGCATTCAGTGGCGCGTACGAAATCAGACGTTCTTTGTCTAAATAAAGGCAAATTAGTCTTCTAGACCCTTAAGCGTCTGCCAAGTGTAGACTAAGTGTATTTAGGCCCACGTGTGGTAATTCTGTCCTTTCAAATAACGATGGGCAATTCTACATCACGCACGGCAATCACAAATCTGTAACAGCCGAGGTATAAATGCATGCATACTCGCTTATTTGCATGAATCGCTTGCACGGTGCACCTGGAAAGCTAACGCTGGAAAGAAAACGTGGAGCTGCAAATGCTATTCATGGCCGATATGTGGACCCTGCTAGAGTCGCTCGTTTCTTTATTCTCTGGGTCATATTCATTCAGATGGGGCTTCCTCCTCCCAAGTATACGGTATGGCAAGTTAAGTTAACACGAGGTAAAGTAAGGTAGTAATAGCACCAGGTATACTAAAGTAAGGTACTTTACTTTCCGCTGTAAGTGGGGTTATTAAGAACGGACTGTGGAGATTTGCACTGATAGCGAGACTTGGAATCTCTGCCCCTTTAATCGTAATCGTAATGGTAATTTCGAGATTTCTCAGCGCCCAACGAAAACCACTTATCCGCAGGCGCTCAGTCAAAACAAAATCGATAGGCAAAAGGGTTCGGTTCCAGATCAAGATCTAAAAATCAGACGGAGAGACAGCGTGGTAGCTACGGGGGGTATTTGGGATTGGAGCGGGGAGAGAGATAAGAGGAAGAAGGGATGTCAGGACAGGACCTGTGAAAGAGTAATGTTTTTAGTTTTGAGTGAAAGGCCGAAGCAGAAATTGCAAACGGTGGAGCGTCGATGAGTTTTTATGATGGGATTAAACCGCTGGGAATACACCTCGTTATTTGTATAAGAAATTTCCTCGTGGGCGGGTCCGTATTTCTTGTGGAAGACTTCTTCCTGTTTTTCTGCTTCAGTTTCCACACTGACTTCCTGTTTCTGTTTTCTGTTTTGCTGCTTGACTTAAACGCGGCGATGTGGCATCGCTGTCGCGGTTGACTAAACAATAATCGCATCGGAAAAGGAGCTGGCAAATGACTTGCAATTAATGCAACGCCTGTTTCTTTCAACCACAAAGAGGCGAAAATAGCAACATCTCTACATGTAAGCAACAAACAAGCCCAGAAGACACCTTCAGCTTTCACTTGAATTGTAATTGCAGAATGCTATTTAGGCATATGTATATAGTGCTTTCTAAGCAGGCCTCAGTACTCCGGGGATGGGGAGAGTAATGCTAAATGCGGACAAATGCGGACAAGATTAGGGAGGGTCCAAAGTAGGTCGTTTTTTGCGACAAACCAACGATAAACAAAAGCTCCTGTTCCAAATGTTACAGCCCACGGGTTAGGCCAAAGCGCGCACGGCGCAATAAAAATTCGAGGGATCATTGTCGATCACTACAGTACTTCAGACGTCGAATTTGCGGTTCTAAATACACGAATCTTTCAACGACATTTGTAGCTCAAACTCTCAACTTAACACCCGACAGACTGTCGCTATAAAATCTTCTTCGCGCTTTCTTAACAGTGCACCCGTAATCGCCACATGCATACATTTTATATATATATATATATATATATATATATATATATATATACATATACATACGCTTATGTATAAACACATACATGCATACATGCATTCACACATACATACATGAATACATACATGCATGCATGCATAAATACATACATATATACATACACAATTATACATACATATATACATACACAATTATACATGCATATACACATACTCAATTATGCATACATACATACATACATACATACATACATACATATGTAATATATCATGCACTGTATGTTACTAGGCCAAGGTCTAGTCTGAAAGCCATGTCTCAAAAATGTTGCATAGTGCGCATGCAATATGTTGTAAATATCAATAGACCTTATATAGATCTGTAAAACTGCGCTGATGTCGCGTTGATGGAAAAGCGACTTTTTCAGATAAAGCTGCTAATTAATTTGTTATTTTAAATTATTAACTGTTTTAGTAAACGATTATTGTAGGCGTATTGGCTTCATAAATTACATCGTAATAGTGACACAAGTAACAGTTAATTCTGAACAGTCTCTGTGATAAAGGCAGGTCCAGCTTTGCTTAATTACGCTTGCGATCATTTTAAAAGTCCTACTAGTATTGATGTTTATAGCGTTAATCGTAGCGCTACGAATAACTCTATAAAGCTTTAAACTGTTATATCGCTGTGTGATTTAAATAGCATGTCCAAATTAGCTACAGTAATTCATTCGCCTTATTGAGTTCACTAGTTCACATAAAGCTTAGCCAAATGGCCCGACAGCAGCCGTTAGAATAAATACTTCTGTACTCCTAAGAAGCCTAGGGACATGAGTTTATGAGGCGCAAATCTGCTGCTGGCTATTGTTTTGTCAGCAAATTAGCAGGATCCCTTATCGGATCATTACGGGCACTGAAGCCGTTATCAGAGTTCCTTTGCTGGACGCGGAAGTAGACCTATTAAACTGCCCACCCCACAGTTAACCCCGCAAGATTAGCAGGGCAGTATAAACTAGGCCTAAGCAGGCTTTAGTACTCCGGGAATGGGGAGGGTAATGCACGTGCAAAGGCTTAAATACTCGCAACTGTAAGCTGTAAAAGTATGTATATCAGTATGCATATATACACATGTGCATGCTGTATACCTGTTGGAACATGTTAGGGTGATGTTTATGCTCAACAGGTGTCGTTATATGCACGTAGCAACATGGATTGCATAAAGCTATATGCAATTAGCTCCAGAAATTTATCCTGCATTGCACTTCCATATCGGGGTGAACTCGAATAAATTTATGCGCGCATATGCGCATAAATTTACTTGCTTGCAGGAGATAATTTGCTTGGACCTGTTAATTGCTCTGGCTGCAATTAGAAACATGTACAAATACAAATCTGCCTGTATGCATCTCTGTGTATACCTGTGCGAACGCCTGTGCGCATTTGTGGATGATGGAACACCTATAGGTGGAGTTGTTGCATATGTGAGTGAAGCTGCGTGTTCTGGTGTGCAATTTATTTTGTTCATGCTTGGTTGTGACGTCATTCGCAGACGCACTGCTGGTAGAACAGAAGAAGTCTTTCCGACAACAGCCTCACCTTTCGCCCGCTTTCTATCCATCATTTAAAATTCAAATTTTCTCATAAAGCAGAAGCTGTCCTTTTCTCATAAACCAACACAGATTATAACCAAACACCCCGACAGGAATCAGACATCTGCTCTTTCTTAGAATTATGACAAAACATGTTCCGGAAAATCTAATCTTTCTACAGGAATCTTAGAAAACAGATGCTTTGTTATTCTAACCAACAGGCGAAAATTCATTTTCTCTGCAGGGTCATAGTCGTGTTTAGACAAAGAAACACTCTTCATGCATAATGCATATCTGTTGGAAACTTGACAACATGATATAAGATGATTGATAAAGTTCCGATAAGATGAAGGCTTAGACCTATACACGTTAAGCCTACATACAGACTATAGGCAATACCAAAGTGATCCCTTGCAGGAAGATTGTCAAAGAAGAAAATGAAGTAGGTTACTTTCTGTAGCATGCCAAAGAGAGTAGACAAAGTTTGTCACTTTCAATCTTACCAAAGAATTAAATTCAACAGCGTTCTAAAAAACAGCACCGAGTTTCAGACGAGATGAAGTAAACTACTTTCTCTTCTGCTCACTGATTTAACTACACAGGTCACTTTCAGCCAGAGGCGGCATCAACGAGATAAACTACAGAGACTTCAAAATCTAAAATATAAGGAAAAATTGAATGACGACACTTGAAGTAAACCACATACAAATATATGTTCTTTTTTCTTGTTCTTCTTTCTTGTTCTTCCTTCTTGTTCTTCTTTCTTGTTCTTCTTTCTTGTTCTTCTTCTCTTCACGTTCCTTTCTCCTTCTTTTCTCCTTCTTTTTCTTTTTCTTCTCTATGTCACACAAATATATTGGAAAGCCACAAAATGTACACTTCTAAGCGAAAACTTTGTCCAAACACTTAACTGGTTTTTCCAGAATTCAAATGCTAATCAGATTTATCTTCTCCCATCGAAATCCACTGATGTCCTTGTTATTTTTTTCAGGGTTCATTTATTGCAAACAGAATATTCAGAACATTTTTAGGTTGAGAATGATGATCCAAAAAGTATATCCAATTCATGATGATACATTTAACGCGATTTATTAATATATGTCTACATATAATATATAATTATATACATGTCAATAGAAAGATTTATTTAGGGTATGTGAGCGAGAGAGAGAGAGAGAGAAAGAGA
The DNA here is from genome assembly GCA_964023275.1 of Norana najaformis. NCBI lineage: Eukaryota > Metazoa > Annelida > Clitellata > Crassiclitellata > Hormogastridae > Norana > Norana najaformis. The sequence goes on from OZ029919.1 coordinate 22,485,950, forward strand.
GAGAGAGAGAGAAAGAGAGAGAGAGAGAGAAAGAGACAGTCCGATAGAGATATATAGAGACAGAGACAGATAAAGTGAGCATATATGTATATATACCGTATATATATATATATATATATATATATATATAGAGAGAGAGAGAGAGAGAGAGAGAGAGAGAGAGACGGAGTGAGTGGCCGTTTGATATAGAAAAAGAAAAGAAAAACAGAGGAGATATAGGCCGAGAGACAGAGACAGAGAGAGGTAGAGAACGAGAAAGTGGCCCACATCGCTCGTCACATATCAAAGTCAATTGCACCGTGTTCATTAGCAATCATGGCGACGCGCTCAAATTGTACACTGCTAAACTAATTTCGTTGGGAATCTGATGCACTGATTGGTTCTGGTCGAAGGAAAACAAAATGGCCGCTCGCTATTAAAAGGCCGTTCACCCGTCATCCGCTCACGATCGAAGGCACAAAAGGCCGAAGTTGGCGTATTATTTGTTTATGCCTGTGCCATTAGTCGAATATAGAGAAGAAAACATAGGGGAAAAGCTGCTACATTTCTCACATGCATATTATTCAGGCGAGAAATACTAGGCTTTAACACAAATAGCCCACATCGACCCCAGAGCTGCTAGGCAACTGATTTTGTGAGCTTCTTAAAGCCGCTATATAAGTTCAGTTACATATATACATGCATGCTTACAAACATGCGTGCAAACACACATACAAATGAATCCTGGAAAATTAATAAGGACATCGGCGGATTTCGACGGAAGTAAAGAAATCTGATAAGGATTTGAATTCCGGAGAAGTCAAATACGTTTTCGGACAAAGTTTTCGCTTAGAAATATACATTTTGTGGTGTTCCTGTATATTTGTATATTACGGAGAAGAAAAAAGAAGGAGAAGGGAGATGAGGTGGAAGACAGAAGAAGAGGAGGAAGAAGAAAAAAGAAGAAAGAAAAAGAAAGAAGAATAAGAAATACAAAGAAAGAAGAAGAAGAATAAGAAATACAAGAAGAGGAAGAGGAAGAAGAAGGAATAAGAAGAAGGCTACGAAGAAGAGGAAAAAGAAAAAGAAATTTACGTTTTTCCGGAGTTCAAAGTAATCGGAAAAGAGAACGCGTTACTGATTCCGGCTCACGGATGCACCACCACTAAACCTCAAAGACAACCTGGCGGCCCATCTGTCTCAGTATCCGTGTCATTTCATCGCAGGACCACGAGGGAGGGAGGGACGAAGGGAGGGAAGAAGGGATGGACCAGAGGCCGTTCGTCCAGAGGTAAAGAAGCAAAGACCGAAACAGGTTCGGCTCCTGGTGCTGGGAATAACACAAAGGTCCTGGTGCACATAAAAACGACCATTCAAAAACATCATTTGTTACAGGAGAGTCCAGAAGGACTTCGGTTGGCTGACAGAGTGCGTTTTGCCAGCAGAAAGACCAATGGACAGGAGTGATATGTAGGGGAGATGCAAACATTCCATTATAGGATAATCTGAAACAGTGAAAGGCTGTTTCCTTTCTCCCGACAGTTATTCTCTCGGGAGCTTAGAACATTAACAACTTACGCCAGCATACCGACGCACAGAAAGGCACACAGACAGACACACAGATAAATACACAGACAGACACACAGAGAGATAATACACAGATAAACGGGCACACTTACGGACGGACAGAAAACACGCAAAAACGCAGAGCCATTGTTGCATTTTTAATACTCTTCTTGTTTTATGCAAAAACGGACACACACACACACACACACAAAGACGTCTTCGGTCGAAAATGACAGACAGACGGACACATTGGCAACCATGTTCCCGCAGTGCATATTCCCGAGGAGGCCAAGAGGAAAAGACGTTCGGAAGCAACCAGTATTAGCAACGTTTGTGTTAAGTTTCTGGATATGCTCCCATGAGTCAATGGCATAAACAGTCTCTTACTGTCACTTTTGCTCGCATGACTACTTCTGCCGCTGCAGCTGCTGAGAAATCATTTATGAATCTGCTTGGCGGTAGTCATGGCACCGTCACTCACTCGTCTTCGACGGTCACCAGTGTAAAGAAACATCCCAGATGTGTTTTAAGGCATTTTAGTGCTTAAGCCACTCGGGACATCACGTTTGTATCGGTATAGTTATATGCATTAGCATAACGCCTTTGAGAGCCTCTCGTGCCTACTTATTTATTCTTTTTTTCAGGAACAGGTCTGTTGTTGAGTATACGCGTGTATCGTTGCGTCCTGGTCTGTTTTTGAACCTGGCTCAGGGTCATTCGTTGTACCTGGTTACTGGTGCGACTTTTTCATTTCAGTCATATGCGCTGCTCTTGTGTCAGGCCATTGACATTAGTTTCTATCTGGTGATTAATGTAAATTCATGTAGAACAACTTCGACTAAAAGTCGCGAGTTGTATTTGTATCCGATTGTGCTGCTTCTTTCGGTTGGTGATGTTGAAATTAATCCTAGGCCAGTTAGAATTCAGAGTCCGGGTATTGGTCAATGAAACATTTGTTCTCTTCGAAATAAAGCTGCAACCCTACATAATTTTCTTTGCGAGCATTTCTTGCATATATTCGCCTTAAATGAGTCTTGGCTTCAACCTAATGATAGCAATTATTTACGATATCACTCCTCAACTTTTTCTATCCTGAATGAGCCTCGGTGCAATGGTAAAGGCGGAGGACTGGCTTTTATCTTTTGGTCGTATATCTACCACTGCATAGGTTCATTTTGCCTATTCCAGGACCCAAGTCATTAGAGGTTCTGGCTGCTATTCTCATTTCTGGCAACAATTGCTTGTGAACAGTTATCGCCTACCATCCTTTGACTCAGTTTTTGAATGAATTTCAGTTATTACTTGAATATTTGATTTCCTCCCTTCTGAAATAGTCAGTATGGGAGACTTCATTATTCAAATTTATTTAGCTAGTCACTGGTCTTCAGCATTGCTTGATACGTTGGAAAGGCTTGACATGAAACATCTCAGTACCTTTTCAACACATGACAAAGGTCATACCCTGGATGTCCTGATAATTGGATTTGATTCGCAACTGCTTCATTTTATTACTGGCAATAAGTCACATGTTTCAGTACAAACTGCCATTTTCTCACCCTTTGACTTCCCATTTAAACCACCTCCAAATTACAAAGTTGTTAGATTTCGCTCTTGGCATGAAATTGATTTAAATAAACTAAAGCATGATAGTTTAGCATCTCCATTATGGTTATCTCCAGCACAAACAGCTAATGAATTGGATGTGCAGTTTCGGTCAACATTAGCTGAGCTTCTTGACAGGCAAATTTCTTTTAGCACTAAGACAGTAGTAGAGCACACACCGCAGCCTTGGTTTAACTCTGCCATTCTTGAAGCCAGGCGTCCCAGAAGGCATTTAGAGTGTTGGTGGGTGGCGCCAATGTCTTCTTCCCTCGGATCATACTAGGTTTAAGCAACAGTTTAAACTTGTGCAAAAACTTTTTCATCTGCCAAATCTTCATATTTAACTAAATTACTTGCACAAAGTTCTGCATCACAAAAACTTTGTAGTTGGTCTTGAATACGTTATTGCATCGGAAGAAGTTAAATTCATTTCCTGTCGTGCGCTCAGATATCCGTGACCTTGTCAGTAAATTCTTGACCTTTTATGCAAATAAAACTTTTTATACAAGATTGAAATTTGTTGATTCCTCTACATCGCATAAATTTCTTCATTCTTATTCTTCTCCTTCTTTTTTAGACAACTTTCAGCCAACAACTCTTGCGGAAGATTTTTCGTCAGCTGACAAGAACTGTCTCCTTGAAACCATACCTACATCTCTTTTAAAAGTTTGCTTTGATGTCCTGAGTCCAACCATTATAGATATATCACATCAATTCTCACTGCATGAGGAATCCGTCCCTTCTGCTTTTGCTCATGGCGGCGCTTGCTCTTCTTGACTTGATTACCACTTTTGAGACTGTGGCAAACTTTGTTCTTTTTTCGAACGACAGGTGATCTCGGAGGAGTTATCCCTCTGACCGATGTATCTGTAGATGCGCAGGAAAGCCCAGATAATGCCCAAATCATAGAGGAAGGAAATAAAGCAGCGACTTGAAGGATGAAGAGATTAAAGGAAATTCAGACAGATTAGCCGGATGAACGCGGAAATCTGGTCAAGCCAGGTGACTGATGTGGATTTTTCTAACGTCTGATGACGATCTTTCTTGTTATGGCGAGCGATGCGGAAATCTTTTAATGACTAGAACAACTTAACGCAATTTTTAACGTATCATGTCCAATTATATCAGTTTATAAACTTATAAAAGTCTCTTCAGAGACAGTTTTTTGCCAAATAAATGATACTTACTTAAAATACCCCTCTGATAATTTCTACATCATATTTTTAAAGCGTCGATTGACGTCATTAGTATACAGTTTAAAAAATTTCCAGAGTCAGGTTTGTGCCAAAGATGCCATCATTTACTTCAAAGTGCCCTTCCAATCTAAGAACTTCTATAGCGTAATGTAAAATTTTATATCGACGTAATCGGTCTCTAGAGTTCGACCTACAACCGAATTACTTCGTCTTACAATGAGGATCGCTTAACATAGGCCTCTTCGCGGCATCCGCGCTTATCACTCGCTGTATACGACAATCTGATCTTCGATTTAACTTAATAAAAGTTGTAACTGATTCCAGCGGTTTTACAGTTAACGTTGGAAAAGAATGAAGACAAAAAATTCTTGCATAATGTATTTTATTGCATTTATCGATTCATATAGCGCTTCTTAGATAAGGTAACAGGTAATGGCCACTGAGCTTATGATATGGCCACATAATCGATGATAAGACTGTGTAATCGGTGATACGGCCATAATATCAATGGTTAGGGTGTCACGGATTGCCCTGATTTACAGGTGAACTGTCTATAGATAATAATTACCTAGGGCCTACTGTATAAGTGACTATAGGCTATAAATATAAATGTCGATGGTCGGTTGATGGCCGTGGGGTCCAAAGGGGTCATGGGATGGGCATGACGTCAACCGACGAAGCGAGGAGGATAAAAGACGAGGTGTGCGAACAAGGGAGTGGAGTTCAATCTTCGGAAACGTCGGAGTTCAGTCTGATGAGAAGAACGAAACGTTGTGGAACGAAAGAGTCTTCTGGAAGAACGTGTCGTCCGGTTGGGGAACGAACGTCTTCGCAGAAGAACGAGTCGTCCAGTCGGGGAACGAACGAAAGAGTCGCAGAAGAACGAGTCGTCCGTCGGGGGAACGAACGAAAGAGTCGCAGAAGAACGAGTCGTCCGTCGTGGAACGAACGAAAGAGACGTAGAAGAAAGAGACGTTGCAGAACGAACGAAACTTCGTAGAAGAACGGAGTCAGCTGTCGCTGAAGGACGTTTGGTCGCTCGCTTCAGGACGCCGCCGGTGGCAAGGACGTGTCAAGGACAGGCCGCTTCTTTCAACCGTCTACGTGGAGAGAGTCACGAAACGGTTGGTGCAAACGCAGGACCAGGAAACTGTCGCCTCGCTCCGCTCAGGACTCGCCCCACCTCGGAACCGTGAGTTTCACCAGTTGGGTTTGGGGGGGACCTGGGAAGGGCACGGCCATCGACGGGGTGTTAGAAAAACGTAGACGTACTGTAAATATATCTCTAGTGTGTGTATATATGTTGTGGATTAATGTAAGTATAAACGTCGGTGTTGTGTTCATTGACAATATTTCTTATCTCGCCACCGCTCACAACCTCCCTGGCTAGTTAGGCCTAGGGTATAACTCGCCATCTCACGTAAACCGTGACATAGGGCATATTATTGGTGATATGGCCATGATAACGAGTCTTTAGTTAGAAGAAGCAGAAGAGCAATCCCTTAATCCAGCCTGAGCGGCAGCCACGGGTATAAAGTGCTATAGCCACTTTATTTTCTTAGTCTCGGCATATGACAACCAATTGCTATGCATATACAGTAGTTATGGAGGTTCAAGATTTTGTAAACACGTCTCTCTAATGAAAGTGGACATAGCTACAGGCCTTCTATCATATAAATAGGCTGTCTCATATTTTACAGCAAGCTTCCCTCTCCCTCTTCACTCCAACTTCCTCTGTCTTTCCCTTTCCATCCTCTTTCTCATCATTTACCCTCTCCCTCTCCTTTTCACTCTCCACCTCCATCTGTCTCTATCTCTACATACATACATACTCGACATACATCATCATCATCATCGTCGTCGTCGTCGACATCACAACCATCAGCACAACAACCACCACCACCACCACCATCATCACAACCATCAGCACAACAACCACCACCACCATCATCAGCATCACAACCATCAGCACAACCACCACCACCACCATCATCATCATCATAACCACCACCACCACCACCATCATCATCATCATCATAACCACCACCACCATCATCATCATCATCATCATCATAACCACCACCACCACCATCATCATCATAACCGCCACTACCACCACCATCATCATCATCATCATCATCATCGTAATTATTAAAATTTGTCACACGCACAGTCACACAGAATTGTGAATACGTATCGCGATTAATCAGCAGCCAGATGATAGTGCAGTTAAATAATCAGATGTTTGAAAGAGCGAGAAATAGTGAATTTTGAATAATTTCTCGAAGAAAGAAAAAGAATTGGAGCTTCGAGGAGGATCGATTAGTAGTCGGTTCCATTCCTTAGAGCAGAGACGTGGAACGGACGAGAGCACATGACAGTTCCTCCGCTCAATGAAAAGAATGTCCAGTTCTTGGACAGCTGTTGTCTTAATTGCATTTTAGACTAGAGGTCGAACAATACTAAGCCATGTCTCATAAATGCATTGACTACAGAAGCTCATAATAAATGAACCATTACATTACCACTATAATGTACCTTACCATAGCGAATCTGTTATTAAAATATAAACAACAAATGTTAGACAAACCCAAATCAATTGAGCCAGTCTGAGCCACTCTGTAGAAAGATCAGCCATCAAACCTGAAGTATCTACTCTCTAAAAGCAGTTCCTACTCGTCTCTGTCTAAGAAAACGACTTTCCTCTACTTAAACCACGTGGCCGTTAAAACTAAGCTGCACTATCACGACAACCTGTAATAAAAATACGACCTTTGCTGAGGAAATTCTCCTCAAGTCGGTAAAGTTGCTTTGCGAGAAAAGCGCTCAGAGGGCAAGCTTTAAAGTTTTTGATTACAATTACAATTACAAATTCTCAGGCACCGTCATAGATATCTGATCGTGGGCAACGCAGTTTCTACCAACTTATCAGACAATTCTGTACAGAGCGCCCTGTTCTATTCCTGTTGAAATGCGGTTTTCGCAGACTTTTAAGCACATTATGCATTTAAAACAGGTTTACAATATTAGCATTATAATAACTGTAGCTATAGTAAATAAATATAATAGCTTTTCACTTGGTAATGACTATTTGACACGAATCATTATTAAAAATGCGGAATGCAAAAAGCCACAACAGCTGCTCGTAATTTTGCTCGTTTCGAATATTTAATATTCAAAGCATAAATTATTGTTGACACTCTTTGTCTTACCTTAGGAGGCAGCAATTAACACTGCAAATTTTACAGTCTTCCAAATATTTCTCCTCTTCCCTTTCTCTCGACGTCTGAAGTTTACCGAGTTCTGATGAGACTATGAATGTGAGCGTGCAACTCGTCGAAGTGCCAGCCACAGACTGAAGCCTGCATCAGCAGCCCCAGCTTCCACAGGCGGTCATCTACCGCCTTCCGCAATCGAGAGATTGGTGGGTGACGAACTGATGCAGAGCGCTCGGTCTGCGTTGATCGACAAAGCCCCGAGTAGCACAGGCCTACTTGAATCAACTGATACGATTAGTGCTATCCCTCGGCCTAACTTACTACGGTAAGCTGATCCGAATGGCTGATTAAATCGAGACCTGAAGTATATGAATAGGTAGCAATGACGTCAAGGACGAAGGATGATGGAATGATGGGAAAATGTCGACCAAATTCAGACGGGGTAGCAACGATTTCATGAGCGGGGGATGAACGATCGATGGAGATACCGACCCGAGTCAAGGGGTAGCAACGACGTAAGAGGTAATGGATGAAGGATTAATGGAAGAATACCGATCAGAGTCAGAGGGGAAAGGTCAGAGGTCACGGAAACGTGGATCGATGAGAGAATGCCGACCAGAGTGCTTCAGTCAGAGGGGAAGTCCTGGCCTGGCACCGCCCTTGACCTCTAAATTAGGTCGGTATTTGGCCGATTGAATTAATATAAAAGGTCGAAGTCATACCATGTGAGACAGTGACCCAATTAGTATAGACATTCAATCACTTCTATCGCAAAGTCACGGTATGTTTCACCTGCTTCCAATATAGGACCACCGCCTTAAATGAGTTTCACTGAATGTCTCACTTACTGTCTGTCACCATATCTGTCCTTTATGGTTTCTTTGTCTGTCTATATATCACTGCGTATATGTCACTTCTGTTGAACCTTTTCTTTCTCAGTCTCGGTATAGTCAGTCAATCAGTAAGCAGTCAGTCAGTTAGCCCGTCCGTTCTTCCACCCGTGCGTCCACCCGAGAGACAGATCTGTTAATGGTAAGGTCATGAACCGTGTTTCATTATGCTAATATGTAACGCTGTGTTGTGGCCGTTCCAATGGCTTCAGTCGGCTGCTAAATTGTTATTATTTCTGCATTTATTAAGCGCCACTATCCAATGACTAAGCATCAATCGATGGCGCTGAGCAAGGGTAAGAAACGGATTTGCTCAAGACCCCTACACGATGACCGTCAGAGAGGAGGCTCGAACCCGTACTCTACGCATTACAAGCCAAGCGCTCTCTCTATCCAATCAGCTACAGTGCATGCCGATTGGATAGAGCGCGTGCATGCTCTTTCTTTGGCAGAGGTGCTACATAAACTTTATTATCAACACTAACATTAATATTATTATGTCAATTATTACAATCGATGGCCTTAAGCGATTGTGCGTGGCCCGAGATCCAGCCACCGTCTCAGAGCAGGGTCGAACCCGCGACTCCGCGTTTTACGACGAGCGCCCAGCCAATAGGCACCAAGAGATTTAGTCGAAGACTGTTGACAAATTACGGGGTGCTGAAAATGTGAGCAATTTAGGTCATAACTTATTGTTTTAGGTGTTTAACGACATTTCACGGCTGCCAGAGCAGTTGACGTTGACCTTACCCTATGTCTACTTATCAACGACTGAACCACGCTCTTAACAATTATATTATGCAAAATGAATGAGTTTTAGAAGTGTCTTAGCGGAGCGTTGTATTTTTAAGAGTGAATTTAATGTATGCCGATTATCAGCCGAACATTTATAATATATGTTTATATGTTTATATATGTTTATATAAATAATATATGTTTCTATGTTTATATGTTTAGCCATTTATAATATATGTTTAAACATATCTTTCTAGTTAGGTATCGGAGGCATAAATAAAATTAAACTTCGTACATCTGATTATAGTATAGTAGTATCGAGTGCTTTTAGCTGCCAGGGCCGTTTTACGTCGACCTTACTTTAGCTCAGTTACTTAAAATGCATTTCGATTGGTCTCGGCAGCTGTGCCAACTTTTCCTCCCTTGGGTCTCTCGACGAAGGGGGAAATGGCTTCGGTGCTGCAGTAGTCGTGGTCCACTTGCGACCCAGATGTCGTATTTCTGATCTTATTCAACCAGCGCTTGATTGCATCGTGGCGCCACCTATGAGACGCTGGGAGATGTAATCATATGACAGACTGGGTGATGTTATTATTCGACCGACAGATGGCTCAGCAGAATGCGCTCGAATCTCACGAGTCTAAAACGACAGGAGCAATTGACGCTAGTTGTTTATTACAAATTGGGTGCTTTGCCATCGTCGTCGTTATCATCAGCGGCGGCGTCGTCGTCGTCGTCCTTATCATCATCATCATTATAATCGTCGTCGTCGTTCTTGGAGAACTTCTCGTCATCTTCGTTTTCGTCTACATTGTTCGCCTTTGTCATCGTTGTCATCATCATCATCATCATCATCATTATAATCATCATCGTCGTCGTCGTCGTTGTCGTCATCATCATCATCATCATCGCTATTTGTTTATGTGACCTTCGCTTGAAAGTGAAATAATTTTAATGATCACCATTCTGCTATTTATTCATTTATTTTTTAAATTTTACTCGCCGGCAAACGGTCTATCGGTCATTCTGTGACTTCTGACGCCAAAACGAGAAGCTAAGACGATTATGCGACGATCTTAAGATGACAGGAACACGAACTTAGGATGACTGATGACCAAGACGAGAGCAAATGACCATCGGAGGGACACTGAGATAATGTTCAAGGACTGATTAGCGCCACCTTGCGCTCTAAATCGGAGCATAAGTGTTGATCAAAGCAGCCAACATCTTCAGATATGGCAACCCTCGATCACCTTCCTCTTCCCTCACTTCCAGTCAAGTTCACACCATATCCATCCGTCAGTTTCCAATTATTCTAATCGACCCTCGAGAGTCGATAGATAGGACTTTTGGGTTAAATTAGAACTTGGGTTAGCTTAGGATTCTTTAACCACAATGTGCTCAAAAGTTAGTACAGTATCTTGACTGTTACGCACCAGAGACCCGCAAATATGAGTCGAACTGTAACGTTTCATTTAACATCTACTCTATGGTGTTCTTAACCAAAACCGACATAGTATTTAGAATGATTATTAAACCAATTTATTTAGGTCCCCATTATGTGCAGAGGTAGATCTACTGGAACCCTGTTTTACTAGTCACGTAACTTGTTCATAGAGTGGTAATTTTCTTGTTACTTATTTTCGAGAGGTCCATTCTAACTGTTTGCAGAGGACAACAATTTTAAAGCGACCTTTTCACAGGTAATAAAGCTAGTCACTTTCTCGTGAAGCCAGACAAATTTTTTGTCTGATTTGTGTTTCTATATGATAATTAAATCACAAAGCCACAGTAACTGTGCCTTGCTATCAGATATCTCTGGAAGAATAATTTTGTGCACCATTTTCGTTTTGATAATGCCTAAGCGAGGAGCATATATCCAGTCAGAGACCAGAGATTCAGATGCTCTCGGCCATGCAGAATCAGAGTCAGCGTTGAACTAAAGCAAATCAGACGAGTTTCATTTGCAGTGGGTAACACCTGGAAAGTTAGAGCGGGATTGTAATCACTTATGAAATAGTACCACCCCTAATGGAAAATACCTAGCTGCGTCTCTATTTTGAATGACAGAGACTAGGTCTTTGGGCGCGATTTCTATTCTAGTCATCATCGAATTGAAGGAGAAGGTTCCAGGAAGACCAAGGAATATGCTGTTGGACTGGATGATGGATAAAGACAGAATACGGGACTACAAAGAAGAAGTTAAGGAAAAGGCAAAGAACAGAGAAGAGTGGAGTCGTTGGATTCTTCGATTCTTGGACCTGCCTAATTGCAGAACACTGAAGATGAAAGAAGAAGTCTTCAATGTATACCCAAGATACGTCCATATCCTAACGATCGTTAGAAGAGGGGAAGAGGCCGGGAGACGGCGGGACTGAACAGGAGAGGGCGGGCGGGCGGGCGGGCTCCCTCCGTCTTGTCCAACCAGAAGAAACTTCGTTTTCGTCTGTTATGGTGTTGCAAATGGCCGTCAAAGGGGCATCAGTAAGACTAGAACAGGAAAAGATTCTGGTAGAGTGTGGATAGTGGACTCGTTTGGTGTAATGAGAGCAGCAATGCAATTTCATTTGGAGCCAAATAAACTGGGAAAAAGAATCAACAACATGACATTGATGGCACAGCAGTCTGAAGCGGTCATTGTACGAAAACTCTTTAGGATCACAAATCGTTATCTGTTGAATAAACTTCGGCAATGTTAACAACCAACGAGGGCCCATGATTCTCTTCTACCATCTACTTCTATTTGGGGAAAGGCTATCAGAAGTGACCAGTTGGGTCATTTTACATTAATAATTCGATCTACTAAATTCTAGTTATTTGACGTTGGTATACTTGGTGGGGGGCATGGTTGCCCATCGGTTGAAGCGCTCGGCTTGCAGCGCGGACAGTATAGGGGTTCGAGCCACCCCTAGCTGAGACGATTACTATATAGGGATCTTGAGTAAGTCCTTCACTCACAATTGCTCAACGCCATCGATTGATGCTTAATCATTAGATAATGGCGCTTAATAAAGGCAGAAATAATAATAAAAGTAACGGATGGGCAATAAAGTAGCAAGTAGACATATTAACTTAAGTTACTTGATTTTCCTGTAAGATGAAAACGGTGAAGAATATAGTAGTAAGTATGTATGTATGTATCGAGACACTTAATATAGCGCCTTTTATGTACCTCACAGAAGCGTTGCATTCGCCAGCCTAAATGGCGTTTAAGTCATTAATAAGAAAAATTAAAATTATTAATTATGCATGTTAACGTTTACACAATTAAGTATATAGGCGTATATATGATACTCATATTCGTACCAACTACTTACTTTTCATGGGTATTCAATTCATTTATAGCTGTGCATTTGAGTAGATCTGCGATGTGTGCGTGTCTACGCATGTACAAGCGGGTTTTACTATAGATCTTTGACCGCGATAGGCCTATTTCTGTTGACAATTACGTTATTCATTACTATATTAACATATATATAGATATCTCCTAGTCTTTAAGAGGTATATTTTTAACATATAACAGATATATATCTCTTAAGCAGTGCTTTTTTCTAGAAAAAAGGTTCCGGAACTGAACAATGATGGAATTTCATTATGTTTATCAATCAATAAACACTGAAAACAGTGTAAAGTTGTAAACACTGAAATTGAATTAAAATAAGTTACATTATATTACATAATTAAACTAACTTAGTAACACAATTCTTTTATAAAAACTAAATTATTTTTATTAGCCGAAAAAAGGTGTCAGAACGCCGTTCCGGAGCGTTCCGTCTGAAAAAAGCACTGTTCTTATAAGACATGTTAACAACTTCTTATATGAATATATATCGCAATATTTATTTAAATATATAGATTTATCGTAACGTCTGATTTGCTATAAATAAACCCCTCCAAACCACACGAACCACAGATCAGCCGCCCAACTAATCGGTCAGTCAGTCAGCGAAAAGCAGTCCACTGAAGAGCAAATGGCAAAGTGCCGACGCCTAATGATTGTTGTGCAGCAGAAATTACTGCTTGCTTTGTCGGACATTACGAAACGAATTTGTCGAACCGTAGAAACTGCAGCTTAAGGAGGAACGGTTAATGCTCTGCTTCCCTACACGGAATAAAAGATTTAATTAAGAGACGGCGAATAAACGTAAGCAGGCGGAAGGACCAATACACATGAATACAGAGATTACACGTACATGCACTTTATGTAGAGCAGTAAATATAGATACACAGTCATTACAGTCATTATATGCACATATAAAGCAGTACATCTAGTATACTTAAAACTCATCTGTTCAGAAGGCCTGCATAGGCCTAAATGTCTGGATTTTCTTCTTTACATTGATTATAAAACAGTAGGAATAAAGTTAGTTGCTCATGACTCCTTTAAGTTTATGGTTTGGTGTATGCCAAGTTTAAATCCTTCATGTTACATATGTTACATATATACATTATATATATACATGAACATGCATACAGACGGTATGTATATGTATATGTTGTTAGGTGTGACTTATCCTGGCATAGATGGAAGACAAAGGTGTGGTCAGTTTAGGCGGGAAAAGACGACCTCTAGCGGCGTTGGGTACTAGTTAAGGAGAAATGTTTGCTGTGTTCAGTCGAGATATAGTTGCTTCGGATTTGGTCCATGGACCGTATTTGTTGTGTTGGCCGTAGGACCTTTTTGATCTTCTTGACTTTCTCGTTTGGTGAAGTCTTTGGTGTTTGACTTCGGTTGCTACCTCATGGAGTGTGGGTTCTTCGGTTGCTCCCTCATGGAGTGTGGGTTCTTCGGTTGCTCCCTCATGGAGTGTGGGTTTTTCGGTTGCTACCTCATGGAGTGTGGGTTCTTCGGTTGCTACCTCATGGAGTGTGGGTTTTTCGGTTGCTACCTCATGGAGTGTGGGTTCTTCGGTTGCTCCCTCATGGAGTGTGGGTTCTTCGGTTGCTCCCTCATGGAGTGTGGGTTCTTCGGTTGCTCCCTCATGGAGTGTGGGTTCTTCGGTTGCTCCCTCATGGAGTGTGGGTTCTTCGGTTGCTCCCTCATGGAGTGTGGGTTCTTCGGTTGCTCCCTCATGGAGTGTGGGTTTTTCGGTTGCTACCTCATGGAGTGTGGGTTCTTCGGTTGCTCCCTCATGGAGTGTGGGTTTTTCGGTTGCTCCCTCATGGAGTGTGGGTTCTTCGGTTGCTCCCTCATGGAGTGTGGGTTTTTCGGTTGCTCCCTCATGGAGTGTGGGTTCTTCGGTTGCTCCCTCATGGAGTGTGGGTTTTTCGGTTGCTCCCTCATGGAGTGTGGGTTCTTCGGTTGCTCCCTCATGGAGTGTGGGTTCTTCGGTTGCTCCCTCATGGAGTGTGGGTTTTTCGGTTGCTACCTCATGGAGTGTGGGTTCTTCGGTTGCTCCCTCATGGAGTGTGGGTTTTTCGGTTGCTACCTCATGGATTGTGGGTTCTTCGGTTGCTCCCTCATGGAGTGTGGGTTCTTCGGTTGCTCCCTCATGGAGTGTGGGTTCTTCGGTTGCTCCCTCATGGAGTGTGGGTTCTTCGGTTGCTACCTCATGGAGTGTGGGTTCTTCGGTTGCTCCCTCATGGAGTGTGGGTTTTTCGGTTGCTACCTCATGGAGTGTGGGTTCTTCGGTTGCTACCTCATGGAGTGTGGGTTCTTCGGTTGCTACCTCATGGAGTGTGGGTTCTTCGGTTGCTCCCTCATGGAGTGTGGGTTCTTCGGTTGCTCCCTCATGGAGTGTGGGTTCTTCGGTTGCTCCCTCATGGAGTGTGGGTTCTTCGGTTGCTCCCTCATGGAGTGTGGGTTCTTCGGTTGCTCCCTCATGGAGTGTGGGTTTTTCGGTTGCTACCTCATGGAGTGTGGGTTCTTCGGTTGCTCCCTCATGGAGTGTGGGTTTTTCGGTTGCTCCCTCATGGAGTGTGGGTTCTTCGGTTGCTCCCTCATGGAGTGTGGGTTTTTCGGTTGCTCCCTCATGGAGTGTGGGTTCTTCGGTTGCTCCCTCATGGAGTGTGGGTTTTTCGGTTGCTCCCTCATGGAGTGTGGGTTCTTCGGTTGCTCCCTCATGGAGTGTGGGTTCTTCGGTTGCTCCCTCATGGAGTGTGGGTTTTTCGGTTGCTACCTCATGGAGTGTGGGTTCTTCGGTTGCTCCCTCATGGAGTGTGGGTTTTTCGGTTGCTACCTCATGGATTGTGGGTTCTTCGGTTGCTCCCTCATGGAGTGTGGGTTCTTCGGTTGCTCCCTCATGGAGTGTGGGTTCTTCGGTTGCTCCCTCATGGAGTGTGGGTTCTTCGGTTGCTCCCTCATGGAGTGTGGGTTCTTCGGTTGCTCCCTCATGGAGTGTGGGTTCTTCGGTTGCTCCCTCATGGAGTGTGGGTTCTTCGGTTGCTCCCTCATGGAGTGTGGGTTCTTCGGTTGCTCCCTCATGGAGTGTGGGTTCTTCGGTTGCTCCCTCATGGAGTGTGGGTTCTTCGGTTGCTCCCTCATGGAGTGTGGGTTCTTCGGTTGCTCCCTCATGGAGTGTGGGTTCTTCGGTTGCTACCTCATGGAGTGTGGGTTCTTCGGTTGCTCCCTCATGGAGTGTGGGTTTTTCGGTTGCTCCCTCATGGAGTGTGGGTTCTTCGGTTGCTCCCTCATGGAGTGTGGGTTCTTCGGTTGCTCCCTCATGGAGTGTGAGTTCTTCGGTTGCTCCCTCATGGAGTGTGGGTTCTTCGGTTGCTCCCTCATGGAGTGTGGGTTCTTCGGTTGCTCCCTCATGGAGTGTGGGTTCTTCGGTTGCTCCCTCATGGAGTGTGGGTTCTTCGGTTGCTCCCTCATGGAGTGTGGGTTTTTCGGTTGCTCCCTCATGGAGTGTGGGTTCTTCGGTTGCTCCCTCATGGAGTGTGGGTTCTTCGGTTGCTCCCTCATGGAGTGTGGGTTCTTCGGTTGCTCCCTCATGGAGTGTGGGTTCTTCGGTTGCTCCCTCATGGAGTGTGGGTTTTTCGGTTGCTCCCTCATGGAGTGTGGGTTCTTCGGTTGCTCCCTCATGGAGTGTGGGTTCTTCGGTTGCTCCCTCATGGAGTGTGGGTTCTTCGGTTGCTCCCTCATGGAGTGTGGGTTCTTCGGTTGCTCCCTCATGGAGTGTGGGTTCTTCGGTTGCTCCCTCATTGAGTGTGGGTTCTTCGGTTGCTCCCTCATGGAGTGTGGGTTTTTCGGTTGCTCCCTCATGGAGTGTGGGTTCTTCGGTTGCTCCCTCATGGAGTGTGGGTTCTTCGGTTGCTCCCTCATGGAGTGTGTGTTTTTCGGTTGCTACCTCATGGAGTGTGGGTTCTTCGGTTGCTCCCTCATGGAGTGTGGGTTTTTCGGTTGCTACCTCATGGAGTGTGGGTTCTTCGGTTGCTCCCTCATGGATTGTGGGTTCTTCGGTTGCTCCCTCATGGAGTGTGGGTTCTTCGGTTGCTCCCTCATGGAGTGTGGGTTCTTCGGTTGCTCCCTCATGGAGTGTGGGTTCTTCGGTTGCTCCCTCATGGAGTGTGGGTTCTTCGGTTGCTCCCTCATGGAGTGTGGGTTTTTCGGTTGCTACCTCATGGAGTGTGGGTTCTTCGGTTGCTCCCTCATGGAGTGTGGGTTCTTCGGTTGCTCCCTCATGGAGTGTGGGTTCTTCGGTTGCTCCCTCATGGAGTGTGAGTTCTTCGGTTGCTCCCTCATGGAGTGTGGGTTCTTCGGTTGCTCCCTCATGGATTGTGGGTTCTTCGGTTGCTCCCTCATGGAGTGTGGGTTCTGTATCTAGTTTTAACTAACATCTGTAAATATTGTACATAAAGAATAAACACATGTTACTGTCATCAAACTATAGCGTTCGTTTATATAGGTTCCTTGTAGGCCTTTAAATGTAACAGTGTTTATGCATACACATATGCATATATAGGCCTATGTGTTGTATTTGAGATCAATAAGATATTATGATGATGTTTATACATATGTGTATATATTATACATATGCATACACTATATGCACGATTTGCAGCAACATATTTAAAATCGAGTTGCATTTTGAGCTCGATTGTGCAAATAAATTGAGCACTAAAACTTGATGCGTTTATATAGACAGCTTATGTGAATATGGTCTGTACCTCTAAAAAATAACGGTGTGAATGAATTAAAAGCAGTCGCTATTAGATTCTGATGCATATTTGTGCAAGATGTAAGGGCGAGATATGTGTGCGATCGCCACATATTGGCACCCTGGTCGAGTGATCAATGATGCGGCGGCCTGACGTTGGGTGAGATTAATTTGGAGAGTATGGCAGGTGCCTTATTCAATGATATTCAACTGATTAACGACTGTGTTCATAATTCCACATATTTTTTGTTGGTTCTTACATTTGATCATGAGGGTGTTCGTTGATTTTAGTCAGATTATTACTTTCATCTGCTGGTGACTTGGCTCTGCTTATTAGAATCGACCTTGCATATTCTCGAAGGTTAAAGTCAGACTCTTATGCGTGGCCTTCCATGTGTGGTTCAGTCTATGGCTGTAAACAAGTTTCTGTCTTCGTTTCTCATTAGCAAACTTTGCCTGCCTTTGCTTCTCTCTCTCTCTCTCTCTCTCTCTCTCTCTCTCTCTCTCTCTCTCTCTCTCTCTCTCTCTCTCTTTACTTTTGCATTGTTTCTGATTTATATTTGTTAAGCAAATATCTTTGGCTGTGTCACATGTTTCGTTCTATTTCTATGGATGAATAACAAAACAGCTGGATGTATGTATGTATGTATGTATGCATGTAAGGATGGATGGATGGATGGATGGGTGGGTGGGTGGATGGATGGATGGATGGATGGATGGATGACTTCGGCGATGACGTCTGGCACTCAGTCGTTGCACTTTCCCACGCTTTCCAGCGCGCATCTGTTGCGCAGTCGAAACGCTTCCAGCCTTATCGGCGACCATGCAAACCGTCTGACTGTTAGTTTGAACATCATGACCGCTTGATCTCGCTTAGACAGTCATCTCTATGCGACAACAAACGTAACAGACAGCACTCGACAAACCGCACCAGTTTTAGTCAGTTTCCGCAAACACTAACTGCTCAAAAACCCTCACAATGAACGCAATCCGAACCCAAACCCTTACGCCGTCTCGACTCTAGCCACGTCATGTCTACTCGATATGAGTCAGTGGTCCCTTCTCTTGATAGGACCAGAGGGGCAATCGCTGGCTGGCAGAGTCCTCGTTCTCTTAGATGACGAAGTAATTTTAGTTATACAATGCTGTCTAATTATGTCGGACAATTCGATGCCGAAGCCCTTATCCGGTTTCATGCCAGCGCCATAGTTCATCGGACGCCGGTGGATTTGTTCAGAGGTCCGACTGGATGGATGATTAGATGAACAAGATGGACTGCTTAACGATACACGGACTTCTGCCTAGTAGTCATGTACTGAAAGCCATTCATGAAACCTTGCGCAGGGATATGAAGCGACCTAGATACTGCCGACCACATATAAAATAGACCGCGGATGTAGCCTTGACCTCAAGGATCTCGGAACGTATAAATGCGAATCGCGATTATAAATTATATGACTGATTGCCGCAGTGAATGCAAAACAAACTTAACTATCAGTATGTATGCATGTATGTAACAGGCTAGGCTCAAAACTAAGTTCGCGAAAGCCTCACTGATTAAATAAATCATTAATTGCGTCGGGATTTGTTCGGATTTTATCGGAACATCTGATGTAGTATCACTAAATCTAGATACGACAGAGCAGTAGGCATAATGGCTGCGTCGCTAAAGCCTCTAGCACGGTTCATACACTGGGACCTTAAGTGGCGTGGCGCCCATTCAGACGAGCAACCCGTGGTGAAGGATCTCACCCGATTAATTCATTGAAAAATGAGTAGGTTCGAGGCCATGCGGTCGCTGTAGAAGCATGTACATTTACATTTAGATTGCACTTGACTTTATAGTCCAATGTTCTGCCGAAGTGCTCTGCTGTGTACTCGACCTGGCAGCACAAAAATCTGACGTGCACAATCGTTTATCAATGCTAAACTGAATACGACGTCAGATAATATGAATAAACTTTATATAAAGTCAGACATATGCAGTCGGTTACGTTTGTGAGCTTCGTAATATTCAGCCTATCACCTATATATGCTGAAAATGTTCAAATTTATGGGATAGGATACAGTGATTGAGGTTAAAGTTCAGCCAACTGTCAACGAAACATAATTACAGTCGCGTATCATTTAGCGCCTACTGAAACAAAAGTTGTTCTCGTGGGCTTCCGAATATGGCGTCACTCGGTGGAAACTGACCTACATTCATCACGTAAAGTCAGGCGCTACATTCTGGAGTGGACATTGTCAAAATCCATTTCCAAACGTCCATCCTCTCGAAAATAATGGCTCGCGCGAGGCCATGACAATGTCATTCCTGAATTATATTCCCAGGTCTATATACGTGCTCATATCGGAGTAATTCAGCTCTGAACTAGGGCGGGCCTTTATGGCGATTGTTGGAGTGCTTGTACATAGAAAAAGCGTGCAGACAATATCTATTGTAATCGGAGACCTGACATGTGCGAGATTCATTTTTTATGCATCAAAATAGCTCAAAATTTGACCTCATATTCTTTCTGGCTAAAAGCGAAACAACTCGAATACTCAGTTAAATACCCTGCATTGTTTTTCGTATTTCTTCAACTGGCAGTAATAGAAAATTAAATGAAAGTGAAGTTCGACAGATAAGCAGAAATATACGCAGACGTACAAATAGAAAAACAAAACGGTAGGCGTAGAATTGATTAAGTGATTAGGTGTAGAATTGATTAAGTAATTAGGTGTAGAATTGATAGTGTTTAGTTGTAGAATTAATTAAATGATTAGGAGTAGAATTGATTAAGGGATGTAAGGATAATGGAAGATATTCGTGCGCGTCCCGATGCGCCTCAAATGAGTGACTTCTGCGTATAGAACAAAACCGGTATTCAGTTTCGACACTTGTCTAGACAATTCTCTTGAATCATAAACAAAAGACCGCATTCAAGTAGACTACCTTAAGCATTAGGCAGAGTCGTTTTATAATCGGTTTTTAATAAGTAATTGGTTCGCCACAAAGAAGTAAATTTTTATCTTTTAAAATGAAAGTCTCCTAATTATTGGATGGTTGAAGATGTTAACGAGCAAATATTAATTAACTGAATAGAGTTCGATTCCCGGTAGGGCCTAATTGTAATTTAAGATTTATAAAGCGCCTCTTAAAGAAAAAACTCAACAGATGTGTATATATGTGAGCGAGCGAGCGAGTGAGTAGAATTTTAATAACTGATTACTGGTGCAGTAGCCATTCAGTAATGTCATTGCTTGATAACCACCGCTTCGCATGGTTGACCCTCCTCAGCAGTGTAATGACCTTGGGTATGTTGTTTGCGCACTATAGAATCCGTATGGTAATCTGTCGATGCTGCCTTCGGACGAGGAATAATCGAGAAGTATTGAGATATAATGGTCTCCTGCCAACGACTGGAATTTCTGTCGATTGGCGAATTGACTGACACAACACTGACATTGTGAGAAGAATCAGAGTCTCCACTAAGTGCATGTCCCGATACAACATACGGAAGAAAATATTTTAATAACCAGCGCTAGTGAAAACGGAAAAATATCAATAATACCAGTAACCAGAGCAACGTCGGTTACAACGGTAGCGACAGCAGCATCTATACTAAAACCACAGAAGCGGTTGCCACGGCAACAGCATCCTTCGCACCAGCTCACTTGGGTCAAGCAATGCTTATCCCCCACGAACAGCACAGTTCATCGGCCATGCGTGAGTTATACGCGTTTACCGAGGCTCTAAAGGCGCTGTACAAACGCCAAGCCACCCACATGCACTCGAGCATGCATGCATGTATACATGCATGCATGCATGCACACATGAATACGTACATACACGTATGCATAAATATATATGCATGCATACATACATACGTAGAAAAGAGTGATATGCACCTCCGTGACACCCCGTGTCAAGCACCGGGCAATGACGGCTGAGAGCTCACAGCACTTTGCAACCTTCCTACGCGCCGTATTAGACTCCGCAATTGAATTGTTTGCAACGGAATGCAGCGCCGAAGAAAGCCAGATACAATAGAACGTCTCCTGCCTCAGCAACCGGAGTCAAGACCCCTTAATATGCTTTGCCAGCGCATTATTACACTTCGGCCTGACTGACGGCTTCCGTTCAAATGATCAGACCCCGGCAATCTTCGGAGAGGCAAACGAGTGACATTCTAGCAGCCGAACTAATAATAACAACACAGTCACCGTTTGACAATGAAACACCGAGTTAGCGTAACAATGAAACGTCGTTAGAGGCGCTTGTGAGCATGCCTCGGCCATTAGGGAATGCTGCTAACCCATTCAGACCACCGGTCGCCAGAACTCATTTAAACCGCCGAATGCGAGTCCCAACGGATTTAAAACACCAGGGAGACTGTACAACGGGGTTCTGATATGTGGCAGCCAATCCTCCCTCAAAGCTGCGCACGTGCGTGCGTGCGCACGACTTTTGAGGTGAGCGCGATCAACCATTTGTAGCTAGCTTACAAATTTCGTGTGTTCATATTATTTCAAAGGTAAATTTAGCTCATTCTTACAACTGCTGGTGTATTTAGCCTATTATGTTCAGAAGGCCAAAACGAAGTTTTCATGCCCGGTTGTGAAGTGTCCACACTTTAAAAGTAAAAGGTCGGTGGAATGGTTGTGGCAGAGGTGGAAAAATCCACCGGGGGGTGGTGGTGGTAGGTATCGATTAATCGTAGTAAAAGATGGAATTTCCCAGCAACACCGCCGAATTCAGCGCATGAGTTTTGCTGTCAGAGGTATTACTGAAACTGTGTTAGTTAAGTAATAATGGAAAGACTTGCTGTAATAAAAGATTCTAAAGCTTCAACCTATGAAAGAAATAAATGATACGACGCTTGGTTTTCTTTTTCCCAACAACAGCAGCTTCGCATTATTTTGTGAGGTGCAATCATATTCATCTGGTCCACTGTATCTGATACACAGGGCTACTGAGCTGGTCAGTAGTTCTCCCCAGAGCCGTAGATGGCTCTGGTTCCCATCGATACGCTCGATATGAACCTTATGAACGCGGCTTTCTGAACTCTGACCTCTAGCCTCTATTCCTGAGCACCTACGCGCAATGGAGCGCTTGCCCCGCCTGGAATTCACATCTCGTAATCGTAATCAGGAATTTATAAAGCGCCACTTCTAAATAAACTTATCAGTGGCACTCCCGGCCGAATAAACCCAGAGCCATTGGGGAACAAAATGTTATTCTCGCGCTTGCGGAAGAGAGAGGGAGGAAGGCAGATAGGCTCACATCTGAAAACTTTTGGCCCACATCAGACCGATAAGACATGTTCTAATTTTCATGTTTGCCCCTCCTGAACAAATTTCTGCATTTACTAAGCGCCGCTATTTAATGGCTAAGCATCAATCGATAGCGCTGAGAAATTATGAGTTAAAGACTTGCTCAAGGTCCCCAAGCAGCAACCGTCTCAGGGAGACTCGAACCTGCACTCTCGGCGTTGCAAGCCAAGCGCTTTAACCAATATGCTAATGTGATGCAAGGGGTCTCTCCAGTAACTGCGCACTGCACGAGTACTGTAAAGAACAGGTGACTGAAAACAACCACCCCGTGTACAGTTATTCCTTGAAGCGTTAATAAATCCTCAGTATCATGTTGATCTAAATGTTATAAACATAGTTCTCGAGGAATTAGCTGACCTTTGTAAATTTTATCAAACAAGCTGATTAGCAACGGTCGAAGTGTAGGAGTTAATGAAAAAATTGCCAATTAAGTTGCGCTTGCAGCACCGCTGAGATTGCTGAGCTAGCAGTAGATAAAGTAGGCTATTTTAAGCTACTTTATACAACTGACGACGAATATAAGTAGCTGGCTTGTAAACATCGGCGGATGTTTATCTGCCATCGATAAATTTCAGGTAGGAACGATCGAGACATTTTCATGTTGTTGTATCCCACATCGCGGAGAATGAAGAATTGAGCGAGTTTGCAGCTAGAAGATGCATGTACCACCTTCCATGCAGGCATCATTTGTGGAGTATTAGCACAGGCTTCAGCCTTATGAATAAAAAACCCGCAAAAATGTCTGATCGACTTCTAGTTGATCATCTGGCCAATCTGATAGGAATCAAGACTGAATTCTGGTCCAACATTCAACATAGATCACGTGTACGATCGTTGCCAACCACATAAAAACAAACGGATGACACTCTAACTCGGAACCTACGTCTGTGGGACAACTGTTGCTTTCTCACTTTTCAGTCCAAATTGTTACAAATTTTCAGTCAGACTTGACTAAGCGAGGCAAATAAATATAAGCAAACCCAAGTTTCGTATTCCTGACAATAGACGTCAATTGCAAAACCTTAATTTTCGAATTGTTGCACTTTTCCCAGTACAACAACAGCTCAACTTCAGCAAATCAGTATCTCTTAAGCTAAAGAATGAGCCATCCCATTTTGAAAGCGTTCCAACGCCATGGTTTAACTTACTCAAAATCATTTTCTTCTATACCAGGCGATTTTGTGGCCTTTTGTTTAACCGTAACAGACGCACGGGCCATAACACAGGTCCCAAACGTTTCTGCCATTGTGGTAAGCCATCGCGCGAACGGTGAAAAAAATAGATTGAACATTGGTGGCAGAACATGTGCGTGTATTGAAAGGGTAGATTAAAAATTAACAATATTGGCTGCCACACCCATAGGTATTAGACCCAGTTGAACAGGCAGATTGCGCGTATGGTTCTGCGGTTGGTATATGCTGTTAGTTATTTATGGTAATTAGTTGTTTGTTACTTATGTTAATTAGTTGATTTGCGCTCAGAGCAATGAAGCGTGTCGCTCCAAAATTCTTGTGCAATTCGTAAGCAATGCATGTGAGTTGGTTAAGCCAGTCAGCCTGTGTCTAGACGGATAGTTAGGTAGGAGAAGTTGGTTGATCTGTGTGTATCTAAGACAGTTTTTACGTCGCATTTGAGTTGATTTCTTGCAATGAAAATTGCTCAGAAAATCGATTAGGCACAGCAGTTCAACTATTTTACAAAATTCCTCCTTTTCCTCTATCGTAGAAAACGAGAACAAACTGCGACAAACTGCGATTTGAGTATGTTATTACCACTTTACATGTTGCGATTTGAGTATGTTATTACCACTTTACATGTTGCGATTTGAGTATGTTATTACCACTTTACATGTTGCGATTTGAGTATGTTATTACCACTTTACATGTTGCGATTTGAGTATGTTGTTACCACTTTACATGTTGCAATGGTCTGGCTTAACATCCTGGGTATTGAGTGCTTGTCTGTCTGATCGAGAGCCTGAGATATTTCAATGTTACTTGATCTGCCTTAGAAGTCTCAGCACCATCAAAGGAGTTATGCAGCTATAAATTTTTCCGTCAGTTTTGTAGCCCATGCGATCTATCTAATCCGTCAGCTTCCACAGCGTCGTGTCATAATGCAAACGATATCGATCGATGGTCGCTTCGAATGAGGCCTCGGTCCGTAATCAGGATCATCTAAAACAGATTCTGTCTATAGACTGAAGGGATGGTAGAAAAGGCCCTGAAATGCGCTATATAAAATCCCAGAAACAGACATACAAACATAAATACATACATACATACAAACATACATGCATACATATGTATATATATATTCATGCATGCATCCATGCCTACTTACATATGTATATATATGCATACCTGAATACACATACATACATACACACATACATACATACATCATCTTCTCTCTTCCGTCAGGTGTGTGCCGAAGATGAGGTTTGGACAAAATGCCTCCACTGCCTTCTCTCTCTCTCTCTCTCTCTCTCTCTCTCTCTCTCTCTCTCTCTCTCTCTCTCTCTCTCTCTCTCTCTCTCTCTCTCTCTCTCTCTGATTGTTTTAACGGCAGATCTCATAACCGTGTCTTGCGCTTTTAGATCTTCTTTCATATTTGCCATCCATGTCTTTGTTTGTCTTCCTCAACCCTGTGTTCCCTCCTCGTGGCCATAACAAGCTCTTGGCTGGTAACCTCTTGTTGTCCATCCTCGTTACATGTCCGAACCATGTCAGTCTTCTTTTTCTAATCATGTCTACGAGTGTCTCCCTCTGTCCCAACTCTTCCCGAAGCACTTCATTGCGAATCCTATGTCGTCTGGTTCTTTCCAGCCACTAATGTTCTTAGCCAGACTATTTCCACCACCGGTATCCTCCTTTCATGCTCCTTTCGTATGCACCAACACTCAGATTCATACAACAGCACTGGAGTGATGAGTGTCACACACATACACACATACACACACAAATGCATGCATGCAATAAGACAAAGACATAGCCAAAGACTGATACTGAATAAAATGCATACGTAATGAGTGTCTATTTAGATTTAATGCTCACGCACCGCAAGATTCACCTTCGAGAAAGAGGGGTTGAAACGTTCTTCCCACATTATATTCTGTTCGGAATTTGCAACGATGTGAAAAAAATAACAATGAAACATAGTCTTTCTTTTTAGAAAGCAAATACACAGCCAGCAGCAGCAGCAGCGAAACAAATGATGCTTCAAGAACAAAATAACTCATCGATGCAAATATGGAACGGTGGCTTCTTGTGCTAATCGGGATTTCGCTGTTTGCATGGAGTTTCCAAGGAACGAGCGAGAAACGCAGGCACAGCTTTCACCCTCCGCCGTAATAGATCGCAAATTTAGTCAACGGCGCCTTTGGAAGCCATATTTCTCGGTCCCCATCGTCTCGATTTCCAGCGACCAATCGTAATCAGTTTATGCGCGATGGCATCCTAATTCTATTCTGTGTTTTGTCTCTGACAAGAGGAATGCGAAACAAGCGCCGTGTCTTCTCGTCGCTGTCTCTCCTCGATCATAGGGCCAGGGTCCATCGGCCAATTCCTCAAACTGTCTCTCTGTGCTATTCTCCTATGACATCTGAACCCGTTTGCCAGCAGCCTGTGCCAGCAATGACAACAAATATTCAACCTGTGTCTTTCTCTTTGGTGCTTTGCTCGTTTTCTTTCTGGCTCTGATTTTCTCTTTTTTTATGTCACTATTATTACTTACAGGCAGACAGACAGGCAGAGAGACAGTCGTAAATGCAGGCAGAAAAACAGACCTCGAATGCGTTTGCCTTTCAAGTGTTCAAATTTCCGTTAATGAATGAGAAACTGACAACAATTCGTCGTTGTCCGGACGTTGGATTGCTGTTGTCGTGTTTGCACTTCAGCCGAGATATCTATTTACCACAGAACCATACCCCTCGGAAACAGCCTAATGTTGGAAGAGGCGTGTAATTAAAAAGTCTAACCTTATAGAAAGACAGGCATAATGACTTATGTACTATTTGCGAGATAAGTTCATTTCATAGACTTACGGATGGATGGAAGCGAGACTTCAAGTGGCTATCGATTGATGCCTTGTCCATTACCATTACAGCGCTCTATAGAAGTCATTAGATGAGATTAGATTGGATTGGGTTGGATGGTTTGGATAAATTGGATGGATTTGATTAGATTGCATTGAATTGCATTGAATAGATTGGATTAAATTGGATTAGATTAGATTAGTTGGACGGATGGAAAACCAGATGGAGACATAAAGAGAGAATGAGAGTGGATTTGATATGGGTAGAGTGTCAGCGAGAAAGACCCATGGTCAACATTCTGTGGGACATCGGCAGATAATCAGACTGACTCGACATGTTGCTGCAGGCTTTGACGGGTCGCTGTCTCTGATGTATTAAGGCCACACTGAATCAGCTGTGGTGTTTCCCATAGTGCCTTCAAATGCAATCCGGAAATATCTGAGATGTATTAAACTGTGTGTGTGTGTGTGTGTGTGTGTGTGTGTGTGTGTGTGTGTGTGTGTGTGTGTGTGTGTGTGTGTGTGTGTGTGTGTGTGACCGAGCAGTCCAGCCTAATCCGTCTGGTTTTTTTAATCGTGCCCAAGTACTAAACAGAATTTGTTCACAACAACAGCATAACATAATCATATTCGGAATATCGGCCGAGTTTTGCGACGAATTTTTAGAATGATTCGGCCATGCGAGCCCCCTTCCCAAACTTTTCGCTAAATATACCAACAGCCGAAGCAACTGCGCTGTGACAGGTTTTCGGAATGTTTCACGATGATTGAAAAAGTAGCAAGCAGTAAGGCGAGGTAAATAACTAGGTAAGGTAAAACAATTTACGGTAAGATGCTATTAGGTAAGGTAATTTGGGGTAAATGAATCTAAAGTATGATAATATAATGTCGTTTGATATAGCAAACATGCAAGTAGTGTATTTTAAGTACTTTTCGAAGGCGCTGAAGGGAATGTAACACCAGTAAATGTAAGATGTATAAGATAGCGCGACAAACTAAAATGAGTTGATATAAGAAGATAAACAGAAATTCTTAGACATATTAATAGCGTTTGTTGAATCCCTCTGGTGTTTTAGACCAAGGACGGAGTGGAAGTCTCTTGGAAGAGCTGGAGTGACAGCTGGAGTGACAGTGAGTGCAGAAGAGCTGTCAATTCATGTTGACATCTTAAATACGCGTGAAGACAAGGACTAGCTTGCTCAACGTCATTCCGGGTGTCAATCAAAGTGGATTCCTTGGATGGAGAGAAGGAGGATGCAGATTTAACGAATATGTGGATTCAGCGGCAAACGGACGATGTTAGGTAAGCAGACAGAAGCGCGAGATCTGCATCTCCAAACAGCAAACTACTTCGAGGCGAATGCATTATTAACGGCGCTAAAAGATCTTGAAACGAATCTTGGCCACCATCAAGACATCTGCTGTTGTTCCAGTTCTTGGGAAATTATTCTTGGAACTTTCGTCATTATAATAATCTGGTGTCATTATCCTGAACATCACAGAGATGACATTGATGACTATATCAGCGATAAATATAGTAACATCGTCATCGTCGTCATCATCATCATCAGCAGCAGCAGCAGCAAAAGCAGAATGAGCATCGTCAGCATCATTGTCGTCATCGTCGCCATCTTAATCTGATATAGTTCAATCCAATCCGGAACTATACGATTCGATATATTACGATGTGATCAAATCTGATCTGATCTGTTTTGATCAAAATATGATCTGATCTAATTTGATCCATAGCCTGATCTGATCTGATCTAATTTGATCAGCTCTAATGTAATCTATTCTATTATGTTCTCATGACTTAGACTGCGCTGTTATTCTAGTGCACATGCGATCAATCGATGATCGACTTATAGTGAGAAGAATAATAATCATCTTTAACCCGAGGTACATGATTCCTCAGTATTACAAAACTTATGGATCGTTATTCTAGGAAGGCTTATTATTATTATTATTATTATTATTATTATTATTATTATTATTATTATTATTATAATTACTACTACTACTACTACCACTACTACTACTACTACCATTATTATTATTATTATTATTATTATTATTATTATTATTGTAATTGTAATCTGACATTTATAAAGCGCCACTTCAAGAATAGACTCATCAGAGGCGCTCCCGACCCGAACCAGTGAGACCACTGGCAAATAATACAGACTTCAGGCGCTTGCAAAACTGCGGAAGAGACAAACTGAGGAATTCAAGCCGTAGCTCTCGGGAAAGGCGATTCCAGCTATTAGGTCCAACATAGGCAAAGCTTCTAGACTGCGCTGTAACAGTGCCCATACGAGGGACAGTCAGGAGTCCAAGGGAGGCCGACCGGAGAGTGCTACGGCCTGGAACCTAGGAGACCGAAATGCAGAAGTCCCTAAGATATGATGGAGCAGAGCCAACGAGACAATTACGCATAAGCGTTAGGATCTTGAACTGGACACGTTGCCGAATGGGAAGCCAGTGCAGAGTGTCCCGCATTATTATTACTACTACTCCTACTACTACCACTACTACTACTACCACTACTACTACTACTACTACTACTACTATTTAGGGGTTACACATACGCACGTTTTGAAAGCAGCAGTTCACAACAGTAATTTAAAGGCATTGATTTAAAGAGGTGATTTAAAAGCGTTGATTTAAAAGCTGTGATTTTAAGATGACTCTCATTTGACTGCGAATTGTCAGCAGTGAGTTTAAAGTGATCTTGGTTTGGCGATGAATTGTCAGCGGTGGACCAAAAGCGGCTGGACAGCGGTGGTGAAAGAACTTATCCGATAAATTCATTGAAAATGGGCAGGATCGAGGCCGTACGGTCGCTACAGAAAAACGTGTACAATTTTTTACAATATTACAAAGATACATGCATTGTCTATGCTACAATTACAGTTGCCTTTGTCAGACCGCTTCTGATAAGTTTCTCTTGAAGCGGCGCCATACAAATGTCCAAGTACGATTACAATTAATTATACAACTGCATTTACAATTGCAGCCGCAATTACCATGACTGTTGTCTGTCGCTAAGTCTCGATGACTGTTCTGCTAATGGCAAATCGCTGCATTCGGGCGTTCTAGTGTTAGCTTAGCTGAGAATACCTTGCAGATGGATGTCACTGGAGTCTGATACTTGCATACGAATACATATATAATGTGCTACTTATATTATGCCTATTAAATTCCGTCCTGTTTCCGGAAACGTGGCAGTGGTGTAGCCGACGTTTTTAAATTTTTGGGGGGCTTTGGACGAGGTACTCATCCGATTCTCATCCGCCCAAGTGTTGACTACGGCAGATCGACCGCCGTCTCGCTTCACCTCTGCGTCCTATCTCCTCCAACCGTTGGCTACGATTGGCCTCCGCTTCCTTGTTGTTTATATCCATCAGTCTCTCATTTCCGTCTCTGTCCTTCCTCGCCCCTATCTTCCTCTATCCATCCGTATTTCCCTATCTCCCTGCCTAGCTCTCTACTTCCGTCCGCCCATCCGTCCCTGCCTGTCTGTGTGTCTCCATCCCTTACTATCTACCTCGCTCTGCTATATATTCGTATTGGGAGTCGCTGATAGACAGAGAAAAAGGAAACCCTCGTCGCCTCTGGTCATCACTTGCTGACGTCCTAGGTCGTTCCTCACCTTCCTCCTCCCACTCTCAACATCCGTTCTCTGCAGACGACTACTTGGACTTTACGCGATCCAAAATTGACTCGGTCCGTCGATCTACTGAGGATTCACTCCCACCGTCCTACCCTACCACAACTGCCAACCTCTCGTGCTGGGAAACCCTTCAACTGGATGTCCTTCGTCGACTTATACTGGACTCCCCTCGAAGTCATGCGAACTTGACCTACTTCCTCCATTTTTAATTAAGGAATTTGTTGATGGCTTTCTTCCTTTTCTACATTTATTATGTAATTCGTCAATGAGTGACTGCAACATTTCTAAAAAATAACAAATGCTTTCACGATGCTAAAGTTTCACTCGAAATTTGTTCGGAGACGCCTGGTTTACAGGTAGAATTATTAACAAGAAACTCACCTGAAGCTAAAATTATCGAAGACATGTATAATAAGAGAATACAATGCTGCTTAAGTTTTCGCTTCTATAGGAGCCAAAATCAAAGCATCTCCCGGGATAGGACCCTTCTGTTTTAGTAGTAGGCCCAGAAGAATCCAACGACATCATGATGTAGCAGCAATGGCCATTAACTTCCATACAAATGTTTTGGATGAACAGTTCTATTTTTAAATAATTCGGCTTGAACGGCAACAAACAGTCACATTTAACAAACCATTAAACTTTACAGGCATTTGCAACAGATAAAGTTTTATACGTCAATTATAAAAAACGTGGGGTCGCAAAATAACAGCAATGTAATTATGTATAGAGATTATACAAAACATCACAGTAAAGAAGGTAAGCGTCAGTGCTTATTATCAATGCGAATAAGTGGCCCTATAGAGCCGAGAACTTTGCGTCTAGTTATAGAGCAGTTGGCCACAGTGAATTTATAGCCATAACAATGAACTTACGCCTAATTTCACTGCCATTCTGAAATAGCGTCGCGCAACCTAACTTCGCCCAACCCTCCCACCATCCCCTGTTTTTGTATTCATGGACAAATTTACCATCAACTTTATCCACTGTACAGTCTGCACGAACGAACGGAACAAACCAGATCACGGACATCTGCGTAGGCCTATATTTGAAACGGGCGAAGCAGCAGACAAACATATGGATAATAACCGAGCAGTGTTTACGAATTGTAATGCATGGAGAGATTAAATTTTATGTTAGCAAACATGACTCCATTTGCTGAGTCTTTACAACCGATGCATGGTATAGGGTTATATTGCAAACTAATCTAATAGTTAAACTTAGAACGTTTTTATGATTAATGCAGAAATTAATTTAATACCCGCATACCATTTATCCAATCAGACATATATATATATATATACGTGACTTTTAAATGTAAATGTAAGCAATTCCTTATACGATTAGCTGTCCTATGACTATCATCAAGTCGCCAGGTCAGACCTTTTAGAGAAAAAAACAGTTTAGTCATCGTTGACTTTATGTAGGTCCCCCACAAGTAAGATCATTATACTCTAAGGATACTATCCTTAAAATAGGAGATCAAAAATTGTGTGCATAAGGAAATTTATAATCATTGTTAAATGGCTAGATAAGTTTTATAATAAACTGTTAATCGTTCTCCTGTATGTAATGCCTTTGTGCTGGTCAGAGGTATGCTGGGACAAAGTTCTCAAATCAACTTGGGACAGTTTTTGGCAATAGCTTTCGCTAAGCAACTGGGAGCAACAAAACATTTTCCCCATGAGCATTTGCCAAAAGTAGAGCACAGATGTTCTGGACAGAGGATAGGCTATTATAGTATAGAGATCTATATTATATTCGCCTAATACTTATATAATATATTCTATATATAAAATATAACATATGTGTATTATATTCACCTACTATATGTAGCAGATTCCACATATAGAATATAACATATATATTTAGCGTACCTAATATACGTGTTATTAAATATATTTAGAGTTCGGGCAGAGACTTCCATAGTATGCCTACAGTCTAATACATATACTGTGGCGAACCGTCGCCAGTTTAGGCTTAACTTGTCTGTAGGCTTAGCTGGTCTGTAGGCTTAACTTGGCTGTAGGCTTAAATGATCCGTAGGCTTAACTTGTCTGTAGGCTTAAATGATCCGTAGGCTTAAATGAGCTGTAGGCTTAACTAATAGGTATATAAGTGAGCCGTTGTTGTTGTGTTGCGGTTGATTTTGGTTGTGGTTCGGTTGCTGCTGTTGCTGCGGTTGATTTTGGTTGTGGTTCGGTTGCTGCGGTTGCTGCCGTTGCTGTGTTGTCGTGCCTAACTGTAGAGTTCTCTTGTGACCGAGTTATGACTCTTGGCGAATTGTTTAACTTTCTTACCGAATTGTGTGTGATCTTCGAAGTTAATTAAAGTTGGTTGCTCGAGTTGAGCACCATTAAATTCGAGAAAGTTACTTCGTTGTTCTTCACTAGAGAAGTATAAGAAGCCTCCCGCTAGACTTAGGGGGAGCCGAACCTGACGGACTTACAGAACACTCGTCGACGGAAAAGACAGACCGCCGTTCGCCACAACTTGGTACCAGAAGTGGGGTACGTTTGTCTACTTCTGTTGCAAAGGTTGTTCGCCTGTAAAAGATTGTCGGTAGAAAGCCATTATGGACGCTGCGGAGTCAGAAGGGAACACAATTGTATACACCCTGTTGGACCTGGCAGATTCATCTGATCGTCAGCCGGAAAGCTCGACGCCGGAGACAAGGAGGGAGATGTCGGACCGACGCCAGAGTCAGCAAAGCCGATTCTTGGAGGGGATCGACTTCGACAGCCCTGCATCGGCAGTGGCGAGGGGTTCAGCCAGAACAATGTCCACCCGACCACGCAGAGATGAAGACGGCGCCGCGACAGGACCTCGGAAGATGTCGATGAAGCCCGGGAAATTTGACGGAACCGGATCGGTGGAATCTTTCCTCGCACAATTTGAAGTATGTGCGAAATATAACCAGTGGACTGCGTTGGACAAGATTGATTTCCTGCGCTGCGCACTCGATAAAGCTGCAACCCAGCTGCTGTGGGATTTCGGGGCGCAACAAGACGTTACCTACGAGGAGCTGACCAAGAGACTGCGGCAGAGATACGGTACAGAGGGCCAAGCGGAAACCTTCCGGGCACAGCTTTATTACCGACGTCAACAGCCTAATGAGACTCTTGGTGACCTGCTACATGATGTCAGGCGGTTAGTAGTGCTCGCCTACCCGACGCCTTCGAATGAGACGACCGAGGTTGTGGCACGAGACGCGTTTCTGGAGGCTATCCGCGATCGTGAACTGTCACTGAAAGTACGCGAAAGGGAACCCAGAACCCTCGACGAAGCTTACCGGGTGGCCCTGCGGCTGGAGACATATCAACGGATGTCGGATGCAGACGATCGTCGACGACCAACCAACCGTGTCCGGGGGACACAAGAAGCCGATTGGATGGGTCCGCTGCAGAACCAGATGGAGCAGTTCTTTTCGGCGCAACGGGAGACACAGCGGCGCTGGCAGACCGAATGGGAGAAGAAGATGGACCGACAACTAGCGGCCATACGAAGTCTGCACGAGACGTCGGAAGAAGCGGGACAACCCGCTGGGCGCGATGGGACGCCACTGGAGAGAATGAGGCAGGATGGAGCCTGCTACAATTGCGGGAAGAGAGGACACTTTGCCCGACGCTGTCGCCAACCGAGGAGATTCCAGAGATCGACAACGGAGGCCGCCGCGCCCGACGACCAGCCGGAGGAAGAGACGGCAGCCGTGAACCACACTGCGTGGCAAAGGTCATCGAGCCGAACGGATGGGAACACGATCTACATTCAAGGTGTGATCCACGGACGTTCTCAGAAGTGCCTAATCGACACTGGCTCTGAGGTGAGTCTGGTACCCTTTTCCACGGTAATGGGGTTAGAATTGCACCCTAGTAGGCGCACCCTTTTGGCTGCTAATGGCACGGAAATCCGAGTGTTGGGAGAGGTCAGCATCCCCATTAAGATTAGGCGGGGGTTTGTGCTGGACACCTCCTTTTTGGTATCTGACCAGATCCTGGAACCGATGTTAGGAATGGACTGGCTGAGGCAGCATCGGTGCCGTTTGGGGTTCGGAACAGGCGCGCTGTTTGTCGGTAGGAAGCGCATCCAACTAGTAAAAGGAGATGGTTCAGAGTGGTGCCGCAGGGTGATGGTTGCCGAAGATGTAGTGATATCCCCCTTAGCACAGAGTGATGTACCGGCCAGGACCTTGTATAGGAACATATCCTTCACCGCCCCAGCTTGGATGACCGAGGCGAAAGAGGTTCAGCCAGGTGTGCATTTGGCACGGGTTGTTGTATCAGAGGACTCCAATGTAGCGCCTGTGCGGGTGTTGAATCTAAATGAGACCCCTACTAAGCTCAGCAAGGATCAATTACTGGGAGATTTGCACCCGGTCAAGTTAAATGGTAGTGAAAGCAGCAGTCGGGATGGCGGGATTGGCAAGGAGCCGCCTTTTGTGGAAGAGCTGATAAAGGATGTTTCCGAGGAAGTCCCAGGGGCTCTGGTGTGTCAGTTAAGGGAATTGCTGAGGGAGTATCAAGATGTGTTCTCCAAAACCGAAGGGGAGCTGGGACGTACCTCGTTTTGTAAACACAGGATTGAAACCGGAGAGGCCCGGCCCACCAGGCAGCCTTTAAGACGACAGCCGTTTTCCCATAGGACAGTGATCGACCAGCAGTTGGATCAGATGTTGGCGCACGGAGTAATTGAGCCTGTTGTTAGTGAGTGGGCGGCTAATGTGGTCCTAGCCAAGAAGAAGGATGGAAGCATGAGATTTTGCATTGACTATCGTCGCTTGAATGACCAAACTCGGAAGGATTCATATCCACTCCCCAGAATAGATGAGTGCCTGGATTCTCTCGCTGGCGCGGGTTGGTTCAGTACGCTGGATCTCAGGAGTGGTTATCACCAGGTTGAAATGGACCCGCGGGATGCAGACAAGACCGCTTTCATTACGCGTCGGGGAATTTTTCGATGGCGGGTAATGCCCTTCGGGTTATGTAATGTACCGGCTACCTTCCAGAGGCTGATGGACATCGATTTATTGGTGTACTATGATGATGTGATCTTTGGGAGAACGCCCGAGCGGCACCTAGAAAGGCCGAGACAAATGTTCCAAAGGCTTCGGGGAGTAAACTTCACGATGAAGTCCAGTAAGTACCACGTGGTCACACCCACGGGGATCGCGGTGGATCTGGGCAAAGTATGCGATGTAGCCATGTGGCCTGCGCGTGATCGGCTGAGGGAGGTGCACGGCAGACCTCCTGACATGGATGAGAGAGCGATCCCTTGTTCCACATATGCTGAGGAGTTGGTAGAGAGGCTTGAGGCCGCGTACAGACTTGTACGTGAGCAGCTACAGAGAACTGCTGAGCGTAGGAAACACGCGTATGATTTGCGTGTTCGCCCTGCTACATTTGCTGTGGGTTCCCGGGTGTGGTACTTCACGCCGAGGAGGTATATAGGCCGCAGCCCAAAATGGCAGCGGATGTACAGTGGTCCCTTTGAGATTTGACGCCAGTTGAGCCCGGTGACCTATCTTTTGCAGAAATCACCTAAGGCCAAACCCTTCGTGGCCCACGTAGACAAATTGCGGGCTTATCTGGACGAGAGAGGGGCACACCCTTTCCCCGTAGAAGAGAGGGTGGGGGATCCCGTGGTAGTGACGCCTGAGCCAGTGTCCGGGCGGCCACGACGGGCCGTCCGAAAGCCAGTCAGATTTCAATAGTGAGGACCTCCTCATAAACGTCGCCTTGACAACCTTAAAAAGGGTATAAAAGGCCGCGTGTGCGTTGATCAATCAACAGAACGTGGATGGTGATGAAGTTGACGACGACGACGTGGTTATGTTGGACTAACTGCTGCTGCCGGTACTGTTTTGTTTTCATATGATTACTGGACTTGGTTTTGATTTGCCTGTAATTGTCTGATTTTTTGATAAACCTAGGGAGGTTTATAACTCGTAGTGGGCGAAGAGTGTGGCGAACCGTCGCCAGTTTAGGCTTAACTTGTCTGTAGGCTTAGCTGGTCTGTAGGCTTAACTTGGCTGTAGGCTTAAATGATCCGTAGGCTTAACTTGTCTGTAGGCTTAAATGATCCGTAGGCTTAAATGAGCTGTAGGCTTAACTAATAGGTATATAAGTGAGCCGTTGTTGTTGTGTTGCGGTTGATTTTGGTTGTGGTTCGGTTGCTGCTGTTGCTGCGGTTGATTTTGGTTGTGGTTCGGTTGCTGCGGTTGCTGCCGTTGCTGTGTTGTCGTGCCTAACTGTAGAGTTCTCTTGTGACCGAGTTATGACTCTTGGCGAATTGTTTAACTTTCTTACCGAATTGTGTGTGATCTTCGAAGTTAATTAAAGTTGGTTGCTCGAGTTGAGCACCATTAAATTCGAGAAAGTTACTTCGTTGTTCTTCACTAGAGAAGTATAAGAAGCCTCCCGCTAGACTTAGGGGGAGCCGAACCTGACGGACTTACAGAACACTCGTCGACGGAAAAGACAGACCGCCGTTCGCCACAATACACATATAGGCGAACATATTATATAATAGATATTTATGCTTTATATAAGGTTCTGGCGTTGACTTCAACAGTTTTAGCTCTTACAGAAATATATAAAATTATATATATATCGAGGTGAACCACTCACTTATCGGGGCTTCATATTCCTTCGGTTTCACCTTTTGACGCCAATCCATCACTACACTTTAAATGAAAAACTGCATGTAGCACAGTTTCAATGGAGACTTCGATCAATAACAAATATAAAAATTATGCACACACACACACGCACACACACACACACATATATATATATATCTAATATTAATATAATAAATTATGTCTAGGAAGCTTTGATCTCTACGGCACCTTTTGACCGTATATATCCAGAGCGATTCAAATAACAAAACTGTGTGACGCCATTATACCATAGGTATAAGGCGCTGTATTAGGTGACTAGATACTTGCATGCATGCATGCATACTGAAGGCGTATTAGTATTCATATAGTAAAGCCACACAATTGCGTGCCTTGGTACAGGTGTAGAGAGCTATATTCTTGCCTAGTATTTCATTTGATTCTGCTCAAAACACATTTCCGTTCTACACTGAGGCGCATTTTGTTTAGATGATCAGTTGGTTAGCCATGCGTACAGCGCTTCTGAGAGGCAGTCTATACCTAGATGACGCTATCTTATTCCTAAGTGTCTTGATACATACATTATCAGAACGATATTTTGACCAAAGACTGAACGGATTCACCTCGACTTCCGCCTTAGGCCTAAACCAGATGCGAGAAATATTCGGTGACAAGCCACTCGACAAAAGATCGGTGATTCGATTCTCCTCAGCAGGCATTAAAAGGTTGTCTCCGCAAAAATGGCTATCCTCCATACACATGGCAATCCGTATACACAAACTAATAGACTATATATGCATGCATACAATTATATGTACATACAGACATATACAATTAATAGCGCTACATAAATAGCTAGATGCATGTTTATAATTAAACTGGTAATTCTTAATATATAATGAACAACATTGTTTTGCTTGGGATTGTTCCCATGGATGTTTCACGCAACCATCAGAAGAGTCGGGTTTTTGCTGGATTGTCAATTGCCTGTTTCATTGGGTTCTGCGCTTTAGACAAAGAGCTCAGTCAAGTCACGCCTTTAAGGACTATCGTCGAAAGTGATGTTAATGAGAAGATCTATGGGCTTATTCTATAGTCTGGGGTTTGATGCACACGATCCCAGCTAAGGGCTTTGTTTAGCGCCTTACTTTACCTGGCCTGACTTCACATGACCTTAACTTATCAGACCTGCAGACATGGTCTCACCGCACCTACCTTATCCGACTTTAACTTATTTTACCTTATCTTGTTCATATTACTTTACCATTTATTAGACTACCTTACCATTCAGTATACTTATCTTTCCATTATTTTCCTTTCCACCCATTTTATTGTATTACATGTATGATTATAACGGTACGTGACGGTATGTGTATGTATGTATGCATATGTTTGTATGTATGTTTATGGCTGTATGAATGTATATATGTATGCGCGTATGTATGTTAGTAAGCATGTGTGCATATTTGTATGTATGAATGAGTGTATGAATGTATGCACGCATGTGTGTATGTATGTTAGTAGGCAAGTGAACTTTGTAAGGAGGGCATTAACAAATTTTAGTTGTATTCTATTGTATTGTGTGCATATATGTATGTATGTATGAATGTATGAATGCATGTATGTATGTTGATAATTAACTTAACATAGCGCCTTTTA
Source organism: Norana najaformis (assembly GCA_964023275.1). Classification (NCBI taxonomy): domain Eukaryota; kingdom Metazoa; phylum Annelida; class Clitellata; order Crassiclitellata; family Hormogastridae; genus Norana; species Norana najaformis. Next base: position 22,524,534 of record OZ029919.1, read on the forward strand.
AGTACCTTTTAAAATCGTTGCATAGATAAGTGAACCCCTTTGTAGGGGCCTACAGACCACAACACCGGCATTTATATAGGCACATAGCACTCAGGTGCATGTCTACCCAATGAAATCGAAATCGCACTTGTCTGGCTGTCGAATATATGGAGCTTTGTGATTTGGCTACGGCTCAGTGCACAACGGCAGCAAAAGGCCGTCCGCATCACCGATAGTCTTTCTGCATGAATGGCATCATCACTGAGCGGAAAGGGGTAACTCAGTACGGGAATGGAACAAAAATAAGATGGTGACAGACTGCGTTGCTGCTTATGTGGATAGAAAACAATAATTTTTTTGTTTTCCGAGGTAGATTCCTCAAAATTCAAGGTTTTCAGAAGGCACTATAAAAATTGCCAGCCACATGCATACATACAAACATACATAAAAACCAGCGGTAAACGTAATAATCTCTTATATATATATATATATATATATATATTATATATATATATTATATATATATATATATATATATATATATATATATATATATATAGCTCAGTATCGGGATGAATAAAACCCAATTATAATACTAATGGTATAATAATATTATATTATTATTATACCGGCCGTTCCAGCTGATGTTCCTCTTGTCCAATAAGTTTCTAAATCTCGAGGGATCATATATACCTCGAGTTAAAAAATTTTAATAGTCCAAGAACTTGAATATCGCCACTTTAAAAATGCTCAAGGAATCAGTCGATAGTCACTACTAAGCAAAGACAGTGTGCATGCCAGATTTCAGGGTAAGTCCGGTAAAAAGCCAATAGAGAAATACAAGGGGCACAGAAATATAGTTGAAAGAGGAAATGAGTCCAAGTAAAGGTAGGTTTTTAGTTGAGATGTAAAGACGTAACACAGATTCTGAAGAGGAAACGTTTGGTATGGTCAGAGTAAGACAATAAGAGGAACTGGTCGAGTAGTTACGAGTCTTGGAAGTCAGCATGAGATAAAGATGATGAGTCTGGCTGAAATGTTGAACCTTGTAGATGATGAGCTCGGCCTTGATAATATTCTCTTCTCTATGGGTAGTCAGTACAACGATTTTAGGACTGCAGGTATATCTTGGTACTTTGGCATTGTAGGACCCTTTGAAGCTTCATCAAGTTAGTTTCAGAAATGCCAATTAGGAGCGAGTTACAAATTCATGACGATTAATACCAGGGCAATTGCCATACAAACCCAAGGCAGTATATTGTAGTAACACTGGATACACTATACATTCGTTATTCTTACAACACAGTGGTGCTAGTAAGTGAATGAGCGTGTCTCTCGTTATCTGCGTAAGCTCTATAATGACATCGTTGCACCTGAGAAATCTCTTCTTAATTGATGTTTAGAACGCCGACACTGAACGAAGGTCAGTTGATTACACATAATCTATTTTACCTTTCGCTATGTGTCTACCTAAAATCAAGGACGGATTCAAAGAGATCACCCTATGTTTCCCTACATCTGAATTTAAAAAGCCAATGCAAGCAACAAAATGCCGGTGCAATGAACAAAGAGCAGGTGTGCAGAGGTTGATCCATGCAGAGGACAATCCGGCTATAGCCTTGCCCTAAGCTCATATGGAAGGGTCATAGCAGGCGTTGCCACTGCGACCCACTAGTGCTTTAGATACAAATCTCAGCCCATTTCAAATTGGTCGTGTTGGACATAATTAAACCGAAATGACAAGGTCAGCATCAACGGCTCCATAAGATGTCGTTAAACGCAGGCTACTTCTACTACTATTACTGCAGCAGCTACCATTACCGCTGTGTACTACTATTTCCTCTACTGGCCCATCCCCTTTACCAATTCTGCTTCGATTGCTTCCACCCCTACAACCACTCACATTGCTGTGAATAAAGCAATACATAATAAGGTCAATTGTTTTAAGAAGAAATTAGCATGTAAGCAGTAGACTGATTTTACACATAGCAATCGCAGTTACACAGTAAACCGTACTGGTCAGCGAACGATATCAGTGTCGCTTTTAGAGTACCCTGCCTACATACTTATAGTTATGCGATCAATAGCTGATGCAAACCAATGTCTTATTTATAGAAATTAACGTCCTTAACATTTCCAGCATTAAACTAAGAAATGAAGGAGGTCGTCACCGATCTCTGTCGTGTTTCCTGCTGATCGGGCAGCATCGGATCGAGAAAAACACACGAAATCGCGTTGATGGATTCGAGAGCTATACCTGCTCGAAATTAACTACACAGCGATCAACATGCGCCATCAGTCATCAGCTAACGGACAGAAGCAATTTCGACATAATTAGAAAAGTAATGAACGGCTGTTCCTACGCGCATGCGTGGAAGATGACTCATATTAGTGGACTTAGAAGAACGAGGAGACATAACTTTTGGTCTACTGGGAAGCAATTAACAGCTGCGGAATTCGATTATTACGGTCATTGTGGTATACAAATGTGCTGTCACCCCGCGTTCAATCCCCCTCAGGCTTTGATGAAGGGTGAATAAATACCTGTGAATGCCGCCTGCTAATTGCACCGACTCCATAAGATTTTGAAACATAATTATTGTAGATATGAAACTACGTATCAGTCTGAAGATATGCTGAAAAAAGTCGAGTCAATATCAGTAAAGGAGTGGCACTGTGTCAAATGTCGTCAAGGAACAACTAAACGTGAAAAAGGAAGACAATGGTGACATAGGCCTAAATGCAGTTTTGGCAAAGCATTCATAAAGTTTGCGAATATTACTGTTGGAGTAGCCATAGGGTTAATGGTGATTCTACAAGAATGCCAAATGTTTATGCTGGAGAAACTACACTGATTACCGATGCAAAATGCAACGCCTTGAGTTCAAGATCTTAAAGCTTAAACCTAATTGCCTCGCAGTCTGTGCTCCATTTTATCTCAGAGAGTTAGATGTCTCTCTCTCTCTCTTATCCATTCCTAGCCGCTAATCTGTTTAATCTGCTGTACAAGGTTGTCCCACAGGCTCGAACTTCCACTGTCCAGCACAGGAGCTTTGCTTTGTTTGGTCCAACTTTCTTAAATAAGTAGCGTGGCAACATATATGACATGAGCTCCCTGGTTTTGCTTCTCTTCCGTAAACGTTTAAATGCTATTTTATTCAATCGTGGTTTTGAGTCAGGTCCAGAGCGGCTCTAATGAGTGTATTTTGAAGAGATGGTATATAAATCTGTTAATTCAAATTACAATTACAAATTACCAGTTACTTGCTTTCAACAGGCAAGTGAAAGCTGTAAGTGATTTCGTCCATCTAAGTAGCAAGATACTTAGTAACTGGTTAGCCCTGTTATTTGAGGGGCAAATCGTCCCTTCTGGGTTTCCAACCCTTTGACGCCCTGTTATTTGAGGGTGAATGTAAATATTTTGTCAGTTCTAGAATTGGTGCTCAATAAAATCTGTTTGAGTTGAGTTGAAAGTATTTAAAATAAGGCATTTCAATGTTATTTCTGACAGTCGTAACATTACCTTCAGAACGTCCTCCACTTGCTAACAATTTCGTGATATTTATTCTTGATGATAATAATTTCAGAGAACTGGCTTAGATTATGATGTATATATTTTATGAAAAGCAAGACGCGTATGATATGTAAAAAGAAAAGGCCAAGTCCGCGGAACCCGTGACGCGCGAAAAATATGTCACTTGTTGAGTCACGTCGTTGTCGACCGATCGTCGATGGCGGTCTTCGATGGCGTGACATAATTATGCACACGAATGACAGATATCTGCAACTAATTTCCGAGTTTTGTCGTGAACGGTGGCTCCGCTGTACCAGGCTGTTAAGTCATTCCCTGCCTTGTCTCGGCCAAAACCTGGGGCTTGGTTCCCTCGACTTCCTCTCTTATTTGGGTAATCTGAATCTCTACGAGGCTTATTCATTAGCACACGCATAATACAAAGTTAACAATAAATTGCCATACACCAATGTTGCAAACGATACAGTCTATTTGCAGTTTAAACATATCCCACATTCTTGAACGCAATATCTAGTATCATGGCTGATTCCAACCTAATTTACACTCTAACTTCAGCTTTTGCATACCTAACAAATGTATGCTTTTAAAAGGCACTCATGTGGCAAATGTGGCAAGAATTCTCTGGTACTAAAGGACAAATATATTCTCCTGTAATACGACATTTTTATGGCCCTGTAGCGCATCCATATTTAAATGGCGGTGCTTCGGACTGTCTATTCGATTTCTGCATTCGACCAGCGGATGGATATGCGGCGGCTCAACCGACCACGATCGTCTGCGACTAATCAACTACAAGTCCACAGAACTGTAACAAAATTAGGATAATGCTCCTTCGCGGTTGCCGGACCCCGTGGCCTGGAACAGTCTTCCTGATTTTGTCCAGTCGTCCCCTTCACTGGAGACATTTAAATCACGGCTTAAACATTCCTTTTCAGCTTATCCTTCGACGGCTGAATGCACTGGCGAATGTACAGTACAACGCCCTTTTTACGACCTCGGTTGTGTTACGGCGCTATATAAATTGTCTTATTATTATTACATATAGTTGGCGTTCTCCTGCTACAATCAAACACTAGTATAGGCTTTTTAATACGTGTATGTAATCGTGTCTGGTTGTAAGCCACGCGTGCTATGACGACAGTTTTTTTACCAGACAGTATATGTCGACCCATATAACCCCACTAAGCATTTGACAGTAGTGCATTTGTCAATGGTTTCTGTTAGCTTTGCTCTTTGAAAATCTTATCAGCGTCTGGTTTGAAAATGTTTGATGACTGAATTTTACTATCTATCTAGTCTCTGCTCTTTGCTGTTTCCTGGCGATTTTTGTTGGCTTCGTTTGTCGCTGCATGCCTAGGCGTCTGTTTCTATGCCTGCCTGCCTGTCTGACTGCCTGCCTGCCTGCCTGCCTGCCTGCCTGCCTGTCTGCCTGTCTGCCTGCCTGCCTGCCTGCCTGCCTGCCTGCCTGTCTGTCTGTATGTATGTCTGTTTCAGAGTATGTGCGTATGTATGTATACTAGTACGCATACACGTATGTTTGTACATATATGTATGTATGTGTTTATGCCGCTGGACTGCAGGGTCTGATTTGTAGAGGGAAAGGGGTAAAACTTCTCTCCCACTGGTTAGCGCAATTCGCATAGAAATGCATTTCATCCCAACTTAAGCTCCTTCTCAAAAGTGCTACTTCAGAATTTTATATATCCCAGCCAGGTTGACACAAAGTTCATAGAACTATTATGAATTAATTGCACATTAAGATAATTAATCAGCAACCGATCACTTTGCTTGTATTTTACTGTTTGTACTGTATTGTATTTGATTTGTCAATTTATATAGCGCCTATTAAGAACAAGCTATTTTGTGTTGTTGAATCGTGGTAAACTCTCAGAACAACTATCCAAAATTTGTGACCCTTTAGATCTCGTAATGCAGCAGCTGCTGTCTGAAACTCGCTGCTCATATAACAGAAAGACTCTTTTGTACCTGTTGATAAATGTGTTTATTATGCGCCAGCGCTGACCGCTTTACTTGAGTGTACACGTGTAATTGGTGTGAATGGATTTTCCGTTGGCGAGAGACGAATTGCAATGACAAGAAATTCACGAAGATCTATGTGTGTTGTCGCCAATCGTTTTAGTGCTGCATTATCGACCCACAACTCTCCAGTTCGACTCAACTGTTTCTGTTTTTTCTCCCGCCTTTCATTCCTGTACTAACCTACACCTGCTCTTTTCTCTCATGCCTCGTATTTATTTGTATATATGTATATATGTCTTCTCTCTCTCTCTCTCTGCCTCTGTCTCTTTGAGTGTCTGCATCTTTCTCTCGCTGTCTCTATCGTTTTGGCTCTGTCTGTCTGTCTTTGTGTGTGATTTTATGTGTCTCTGTGTGTGTGTCTTTCACTACCAATCAGGCCTTTCTCTCTGAGTATATCCTTCTCTGTATCAGTATGCCTCTGTGTATCTTTTACTTTTTCTTTTCCTCTCTGTCTTTCTCTCATTGTCTCTATTTCTGTCTCTGCCACTCTGTCACTGTGTCTCTCCCTCTGTCTCTGTCTCTCTTTCTATCACCCTGTATTTATCTCTATCACTCATTCAGTGTGTTCATATAAATGGGTTTTCTGAATCAGTAAACAGTCTAGAAAAGGACCTGTTAGAGACTGCATGTGTCATACTGTAGTGTCATAATGCATTGTGCATCCGAGGGTCTGAAGGCGTGTCTGACGTGATGCGGTCATTTGTTCTGCTGCAGCAGCAGCAGCAGCAGGCAAGGCCGCTGCCGCTGATGGTTTTCATAAGAGCATCCTTCAAGTGACTGTACATTAGAGATCGCAGCTTCGCTTTTGCGAATTTTTGCACTATCATCGGTCCTTGATGGATGAATTGTTCGCTCACTGATCAGCAACTCATGTGGTCAGTAAACTTGACCGATTTTCAACATCCACGCAGGTTGGCCGATTTCCAACATCCATGCAGGTTGACCGATTTCCAACATCCATGCAGGTTGACCGATTTCCAACATCCATGCAGGTTGACCGATTTCCAACATCCATGCAGGTTGACCGATTTCCAACATCCATGCAGGTTGACCGATTTCCAACACCCATGCAGGTTGACCGATTTTTCAACATCCACGCAGCTTGATCGGATTAGATTGTAATAGATCGGATAAGATCAGATTAGATCGGATTGAATCAGATTGAATCAGATCAAATCGGATTAGAATAGAATGGATTAAATTGGGTCGGGTATTAGCTTAGACGGACGTTCTGAACAAATTAGGTGACAATATGAAGGTGAAAGAGAGCCGTCTTTTTCGTCGCTTGATGTTTGTCGATCGCCACCTTCCGCCTGGAGTTCGCCGCAGATCAACCTTTTTCAGATGAGTTCAGTTCCCGATGTCCTTCAGCCGATTTCTGCCGATTCTGTCGAATCGAATCGAGCTACGTGCAGAGTGAGACTGACTAAGACACTTGCGGACCACAGGGCGCACAGGACATAGGCCTAGGTCCCTTCAAGCTGCTTACCAGTAGAATACAGCAATTAAGTGTATCTCAAAGCATATAAGACATTAGTTTAAGTCTCGAGTTATTAAATTAGATATAAACAGAGTTCAAATATAAAACAAGAATCTGCGACCAATCACCTTTTGTGAACGCTTAGTGGATCGATGCCACTGACATTGACCATTACCGTATGGAATTTCCCACATGACAGGTCGCGTCTTCGATGGCAATGACCAAGCGCAAACCCAGGGATGCCAATCAGAAGGGAGAAAGAGGAAAATGCTGATGATGACGATGATGGCAATGGCGATCATCACCATCATCGACATCATCATCACCACCACCATCATAATCTTCATAATCATAATTATCATCATCGTCATTATCACCATCATCAAAACCGTCACCATAATCATCGTCATCGTCGTCGTCGTAGTCATCATCATCATCGTCATAGCTAAGATGAAATCGAACAGGCCTCGTAAGAATTCTCGCCTAAAATAATGATTGCAGAAACATACATCAGTCAAATTCGTGATTGCATTTCCGTTAGATATATATATATACAGTATATAATACACAGTGCATTCATTTACACACCAATCTATCTGTTCATACTTTCGCTCGTCTGTCCTTTCAGCCCTTCAGCTTGACATGCGAAAAATACGCCAATCCATCAGCTAATCCTTCTGCATCATCACTCTATCCCTCTCTGCCTTCTTCCTGTCTCTGCCGCTGCCTCTTGCACCAGCTTCATCCATTCCTTCGTCCATCCGCCATCTGGTCATGTATCACGTTCTTCGTCTATCTCTTCCTCTCTGTCTCTCTGTCTCTCTATCTCTGTCTCTGTCTCTGTCTCTCTCCCTCTCTCTCTCTGTCTCTCTCTCTCTGTTCCTTTCTCCTGCTGTCTGTCTCTCCTTACTCTGTACTCTTAGTCAAATTAGACCTTTCGTCCGTTCGCCTATCAGTCCGCTTATCAGTTTGTCTGTTCTTTCGTCCGTTCGTCCCTTCCTCTGTCTGTCTGTCTCTTTATGTTTCTGTATGTCTCTGTCTGTCTGTCTGTCTCATTCTGTCTTGCTCTGTCTCTTTCATCCACATTCTCTCTCTCTCTCTCTCTCTCTCTCTCTCTCCCCCCGTACTCTATCTTGCCACTTCTTTTCCCTCCATTTACCCGTCTCGCCTTTCTTCCGTTCCTGCCTCTCTGCTGCTCTGCCGCACTTTCATCTCTACATCCTCCTTTCACATACCTGCGTCCGTTTATCAATCAACCGGACTGTTCGGTGAAGCCACTCATAGTTTGGCGCTATATAAAAGCCGCCATTTGTTCGACACTTCCAGATGAAGCGACGTCGGCATCGACTTCACACCCTCCCCACCTTCCGTTCTCTATTAGCATGCAGGCAATCGCTCAAGATGTTTTGTGTCCTTCATTGCCAATCTTTCAGCTAGTATTACTTTGTCTCAGTCCGCGGCTGTTTTTTCTCCTCCCTTCCGTTCTCTTTCGCGAAAAAAGAAACAATTCTTTCGTTTGTCCTGGCATTTTCAATATGCGACGTAGGCCTCAAGTGATGTGGATATAGTCGAATGCAGAAGCTGGGAAAGGACAGCCAGCCATCAGCAGCCGCCAGACCTTTTGCTGTTTGAGCAACGGCACCTGGCGTGAAGTACGAGTGGTTGTTTGCCGTGATTTAGGCTCTAATGGATCTAATGGCCGACCAGGAATCAGACGACTGTGTCCCTCTCTACAGTGACGCAGACACTTGTAACGCACAAATATTGCACGTCAACATGCAACAAATGATCACAGACAACGTATAGGTAGGCAGAAAGACAGAGGTAGGCAGACAGACAGAGGGAGATAGGAGACTGCGACGACCATTAATCCTCCATGACTTTTTATTCTCTCCAAATTCCGGAAATGCGCATGGCTTTCGCGTTACTCCCGTTCACGGCTGACTCTGTTTGTGGACCTCTTATCCCGGCTATTTATAACGATAATGATTTTGCGGGATGAAAGAGGTCAGCCATAATAATTTGTCGAGTGACTGAGAGAAACGAAAGCAGAAGGTCGCGCAGAACGAATGAGTTCACAGCTTAACTGGAGGCAGGGCGGCGGTAAAGCCGTATCCTGAAAAATATTCTGCAGGGATTCAGTTAGGCACAGAAATTTTGATGACCTTGTGCAGATTCCTCAGTTTTTTGATGACATATACTTTTCACAATTCTCTGATAACCCTTTATTACATCTCCACTTACCAGTTGACTTGTTTGTTTTTTTCCTTCCTCACTTATCCTATTTCTACCTATGTGTCCGGTTTTCGTCACCCTCTTATTTCTCACAGCGAGTGCCTAAACGGATGAATGGATTATTTAATTATATTACATTATATTACAGTTTAGACATGTATTATTCATTGGTTCATTTGCATTAATGATATAACTGTATCATAAGTATATGAACGTGTTCTGCTCATGTTCTATCAATTTGTATAGGCCAATTGGTGATCCATCGGTAACGCGTTTGGTCAATGATCATGCGGTTGCGGGTTCGACTGTGTACAACGACCCTGGACAAGTTGCTTGGGCACCATGTCCTCTGTCACCAAACGGTACAATTTGGTACCGGAGTAAGCTGGGAAGTAAACTGCAAGTCCTGCTATGCACTGGGCCCGTGTCCAGGACCTTTGGATTCGTCCATTGCCGGCTCAAGGGCCTCAGAATAGGAAATGAGAGCTTCCCCTACGTTCCTACTGGGACATGGGAGCTTTACTTTACAACAGGCCTATGCAGCATAGTAATTATAGTGACCTGTAGGCCCTATTGTGTAAATGCTATGCTATTTATTTATGATATATGTTTAGGTGTATATGTAGGCTACGCGTAGGCGATATATGTGTATAAGTACATTTTGTACATTTACTATCGCCAAAGAATGCAACGTGTTGATTGTTTTTGTGTGCTTGGAATCCACTTACTACCATTCCTCTTGGCAACACTTGTCGTCTGTATCGGTTGTCATGACAACGTCCGACTGTTCGTTAGGAGTTCGCTCGCTTTCGATGTGATGCGATTTGGAACAACGTCGTTGGGCTTAGTCTCCGTTGCTCCCCGTCGTTCGAAAGGTCTTTCCATTTACTTCGGAAACCACCACCGAACCTCTGGCAAAATTCAGTGCTTCAGTGACTGTCGTGTTCGTCGATAACCACACGATTTGAATATTCTACACTGATTCGCCCTCTTCCCTGCACCTCACGATCTCTCACGCATACGCTCGTCCTCTTGGTTTCTCTGCCTCTTTGTATATGTCTCTTTGTCTATCTATTAGCCTCTGTCTGTTTCTGTGCTATATATGTATATCTTTCTTTAAGAGCAAACTCAGTGAGAGTAGCTATATCAAAGATATGGCTCTACACGTGGTTTTCGTGGTTTTCCCAACTCACTGATATGAGAAAAAATCCAGGGTTACATTTATAAGACTGCATGTTTCACAATTTCATGAACATTACAAACCTTGAAAGAGTTTCTGTCGGCGCTCAGTCATCGAGACATATGCATTAACTAAATCCTTAAGGTCTGGTTGATCAATATACTGAAGATGAACATTAAACATAGCCAATCTCTGTTGCGTCAGGTGCTCCTCAGCTAAGTCTTGAGTTGTCGTAAGCTGATGACGAAAGAACGTTCAACATTGCAGAAGGTAACTGGAATGATGAGGAGAAGCCGCGCAAGAAGTTACACCTGGTTAAACAGAAGCCGCAGTTCGAACACGCTGCTTTGTAGGACATTTTCTGCTTCATCAACAGTGTTGTACTTCAACTATCGATGAAACATTTCAAGCTGGATGCGGAGAAGATGACTGGAAAATTTTGGATATTGTACAGTATATATAGGGAAGTTTCACTGACTGTTCAGTTCCTTGAGCAAACAAAATTCGAGTTTTTCATATGTTAGCCAATCACTCCTTCTTGCTTTTAAATGTCGCCGAGTTTTGACGAGGCCGTCCGTGTCTAACAACTTATAATATTTCAGCTTCAAATAATCAAGTAAGTCTGTTTCGTTGAAATGATTCCCTGGTCCCGTGTAAGGTTTAGGGGTCGACGCTCGTGAGGAAGCTTAATTTGATCTAAGCTCAGCTCGGATTGGTTTTTATTGGCCTGTTCAGAAAGTAGTTGGTGAAACATTAATCATCTTTGCGTCTGGCATCCAACGACTTCAGAACCTCCTCCGCTGCAGCCTTCATTCCACTCCTGCTTTTCTCCTTCGCCTGTATGGATGTAGGATGTAAGGATAGGGATGTAGGATGTAAGGATGTGGACCTATTATTGTTTCTGCAGCGACAACAAGAGCCCTGTAAGTGTTGCCTTGATAAGATTTGGCAAGTAAGCCTGCAGCTCGGGTAGCAGAGTATCCCGCCCAATGCTCTCATCTCTTCCAAAGCCTCCGGAATTGACTCATACTGCTGCAAAAAGTGTTGAATTGTTTTGTTCTTACAGGTCATCTGGTAGGGCACGTGGGGGTAGACGAAATACACTGCCTTAAAGACTCGATGCTGTGCTTTCAAATATGGTCTGATATTTCCCCAACTGAGGTGAATGCACTCCAAGTTCATTAACCAAACTCACGGCGTCACACACAACGGCTGATTCTGCTCAATTCGCCTCAGTGGCGAGGTTAATACAGTGCACATATAAAACAAATGGCTGTTCTCGTCTTATTATTGCCTGGGCGCCGTTGCAAAAAAGCCGGGCAGTGGCTAATACAGTTCACATATAAAACAAATGGCTGTTCTCGTCTTATTATTGCCTGGGCGCCGTTGTAAAAAGCCGGGCAGTGGCTAATACAGTTCACATATAAAACAAATGGCTGTTCTCGTCTTATTACTGCCTGGGCGCCGTTGCAAAAAAGCCGGGCAGTGGCTAATACAGTTCACATATAAAACAAATGGCTGTTCTCGTCTTATTATTGCCTGGGCGCCGTTGCAAAAAAGCCGGGCAGTGGCTAATACAGTTCACATATAAAACAAATGGCTGTTCTCGTCTTATTATTGCCTGGGCGCCGTTGCAAAAAAGCCGGGCAGTGGCTAATACAGTTCACATATAAAACAAATGGCTGTTCTCGTCTTATTATTGCCTGGGCGCCGTTGCAAAAAAGCCGGGCAGTGGCTAATACAGTTCACATATAAAACAAATGGCTGTTCTCGTCTTATTATTGCCTGGGCGCCGTTGCAAAAAAGCCGGGCAGTGGCTAATACAGTTCACATATAAAACAAATGGCTGTTCTCGTCTTATTATTGCCTGGGCGCCGTTGCAAAAAAGCCGGGCAGTGGCTAATACAGTTCACATATAAAACAAATGGCTGTTCTCGTCTTATTATTGCCTGGGCGCCGTTGCAAAAAAGCCGGGCAGTGGCTAATACAGTTCACATATAAAACAAATGGCCGTTCTCGTCTTATTATTGCCTGGGCGCCGTTGCAAAAAAGCCGGGCAGTGGCTAATACAGTTCACATATAAAACAAATGGCTGTTCTCGTCTTATTATTGCCTGGGCGCCGTTGCAAAAAAGCCGGGCAGTGGCTAATACAGTTCACATATAAAACAAATGGCTGTTCTCGTCTTATTATTGCCTGGGCGCCGTTGTAAAAAGCCGGGAGATGTTTGCCGCGCCATCCTGTATTTGGCATCTTAGAAATGCAATTGTTAGCTGCTGGCGCGCCAGAACATACTTTAGACTGGCAGCTATATTTTCTCCTGTGGTTTTAGAAGCCTCATAGAAGCCAAGCAAAACCTCAACTGGAACCAAATCTGTTGTGACTTAACGAATGCATATGCTTTGTTTTTCATTGTCATTTATATATCTAGTGCCATTAACAATGACAGCAAACAGGGTTCCTGAGTCTCGATATCTTTGCAATAGACTCTCATCAACTGAGTCATTTGCCATATTTTAGATACGTGGTTCTTCTAACTGCTCTTTCATCTAAGCAAATTGAAGCATATAATTAACCATTGGTGAAACCTACAGCCTAGCACAGCTTACTACTACTACTGCTACTACCACTAACACTACTACTGCTAGTAGTAGTGGTGGTGGTAGTAGCAGTACTAGCAGCAGCAGTTTCTGCATAGTAGTAGTAGTTATGATTATAAAAACAACAACAACAATAAAAACGACAACAATGATAATTCAATAATAACAACAACGGTAACAATATTAGCAGTAAATAATAAAAATCACAGTAAAATAAGAATAGCAGTAAGGGTCCAGTGCTTGGAAATCTGTTTACAGTTTTGAGGGATCAACTGTACCTCGTGGAAAAATAACAATAAAAAACCAGGCCGGAAAAAGTTGAATAGTAGGCAAGATCACCAGATCGGACTAATGTTAAATTATTCAGTGTGTTAACGAAAACGAGTCATAAGGTCCATGTGGGAAAACGCGCACATTTAAATGCGGCTTTGGTTTCAGAAAAGCATCGCCTGCCTGTCATCTCCAGACTTGGAGCGACTATCGACTGATGCCTTGAGCATTATTACAGTTGCACTTTAGAAGTTCTTAGACATTCGCCAATGAAGCTGTTGCCCGCTACATTCGATAGATGGCGAGATTCGTAGGACTGATATCGCAGGGTGACAGCGTTTAGCAGTAGGTTGTGAATAAAGAAAGCATTTACAGTACGTAAGTTAGAAGGGTAGAATGATGTGCGATAATTTTAGAGCTCATCTGTCTCTCGGCATTTTTATTGTCTCATATGAGCCTCCAGTGGCGAAAGCAAAGACTGTTAGAGTCACGAGAGGCAGTCTTAATTTATGCATATCAGAGTTGTCCATAGGTCAGTTTTTAAGAATCGGACCTATCACGCGCTGCAGCCAACTCGACCCGACCCATAATTTCCACATTAGGTAATTCCAGTGGCGTCGATCATATGGGTGCCCTGGGGCCCGGGCCCCGGCAATATTTTGAGCCTGGGGGCCGGGGCATTTGTTGGGC